>VZTQ01005983.1:127090-196454 GCA_013400755.1 Pelecanoides urinatrix
GGCCGCCAGCTGGATTTAGCTCCATTGACCACAACTCTCTGGGCTTGGCCGTCCAGCCAGTTTCTTATCCAGTGAAGAGCGTACATGTCTAGGCCGTGATCTACGAGCTTCTCTAGGAGAATGCCGTGGAGACAGTGTTTGAGTAATTCAGGTGTTGTATTTGCCAACTCTTTAAACACTTGATAGACTTAAGAGGTTTTTGGGTCTGCTTCTGCTTTCTTTCTCTGTTTACAGTAGGAATCATTCCTAAGAATTACATTCTCATGCCAACACAGGTTCGTAATTCCCATTTAAATGAATGGGAGTTTTCTGTAGAAATAATAGGTTTACATAACCTATGAAGTTGTGAATAAACCCCTTGTTGCAAAAAAAAGTAAACAAACCAGAAAGTCAATAATAATTCTTTCTATGAATATGACAGCTACCTTTCAGCAAAACTTGTATAAGTAATCCTCTTCTCTTTCCCACCTGCTGCTGAAAAGAGGTTCCAGGTAATGCTTTTATTTTGCTATCTAGTCCATATTTTACTGTCATATCCCATTTTCCTTAAAAAGCCATCTGTCATGTTGGGTGCTATACATGCACCTATCACTCTTCAGAATATTGCTGTATTACAAATTTTAAATTTATATGTATTCATTGTAGTTCTGTTCCATACAATAAGCTAGATATTTATTTACCTACCAATATAAAATTAACTACATGGACCATTAAACTTGCCTATGTTTTACAAATATATTTTTCAATAATACTTACTAAAATATAGAGATGAGCACTCTCTCCAGTCCCTAGTCAACAACTGTCCACCTCAAAGTTGTATTGTTTTACATTTGATGGGACAGTCTCATCTGAGATGTCAAGATGTACATGTTGCTAAATTATTTAAGTATTAGATTACCTATATGCATGTTAGTGCATACAAAATGGCACTTACTACTCATAGGACACATGAAAATAATTATAACTAATCATTGTCAAGAAGCAGTATTTAAAACCCACCGGGTTTCATTATCTTTTAATGGAAATCAGACCTCTAAAGTTTCACAAGTGACTTTGAAAATCTTCCCAAGAGTGAATGGAAAGAACTCCTCTTTACTTTTAAAATTAATTCTCTACTTCATGCTTGCCAACACCTTTTGGGGAGGGCAGTGAAAGTTGCTTCATGCTGAAGGCTAGTGCAAAATCAACTGCTAAGTTCTCTGCAAGTCCCCCAGAGTACGAGGTGCAGCTGTGGGGATTTTTTCTTTTGTACTAACAGCTATAATTTGTTCTATGAAATAATGTGCAAAATAACAGTTGGATTTTAAAAATAGAAATAAATATTCTAATTGACATTTTCACAAGTAACCATGGAACTCAAAGAATTGATGGCAGTTTATATTACCCACAAAAGACCATCCCTTGTTCTGTTAATAACTTTAGAAACTCAGTATCAATAATAAAAATAGGGAGTGAAATACAACATCATACAAGACAACATGGGTAGCAGTGTCAATAATATTGAAACTATGTCTAAAACCATGAAAAAGGTATTTCTTTGTTTCACAAATTACTTCAAAGTGCTTGTATTCTGTTGTTATGGTCTCATAACAAGAAATATTAAAATACATATACTGATTCTATTTTCATGTTGAAAATAAAGTGCCAATATTAAGGTATTTATTTCCCCTATGATAGATGGCTCAAACTCTCCTTCTACATGTTCAAGCTGACTCCATCCATATGTGCATTCACCCCAAAATGTTATTCATGCTCTCCTTCCCATCTTTTGCACACAGTTGTTGAGCATGCAGCCAGTTTTACGTGCAGGTGTATGACCACTGTGTGTTGTATATGCCATTAGTCATTTTCCTGCACATTAAATAGCAAATGAAAAATATCTTCAGCTTTTGCACCTTCAAAAAAAGCCCTTGGAAAGTGTATTCTGGTGTCCTTCAATAGTCCTTCTTTTAAATGCACGAGTTGTCTTCTTGAAACTTAATTGGGAAAAAATACATACGTGCTTGTAACTTGCACTCCAGTTCCACTGCTTTGAATCAACATAGCATTAGTCTTTCATAGATGAGTACTTGTATAAATTGTTTAGGTGACCTGTGGGATAATATAGCTGAGTATAAATTGTCAAGTCAAGTTTTATTGACCAATGTACATTCACTTTGTTCTTTTGTATGGTAATGTACAAATGTAAATGTATTCTAATGATTGGCTAAGGATGGATATCAACCTATATTTGTATCTGTTTATGTGTACAGCCTTTAGGTATAGATAGTCTTTTCAAGCAGTTGTTTAATGTGAGATTGTTTTACCTCTTCTCCCATTCTATCACAAGGGATTAGCAGACAGCAAATGTCAAAAAATGCCACATTCTCAATCCAAGCAGCAGAGAAATCTTCACTTCCAGTCAGTTCAGTTCCAGTAATGAAACCTGTGCCAGCACCATGTCCTTTCCATTTTTACTGCTTTCATAAAACTTTAGATATGCTCTCCTGCTCTATTTGATTTTTTTCAGCTTTTTTTTCTCTAACTCACTTTTTCCTCTATCTTTCAGGTACATAAATGAAATAAGGGGAGGGGGGGAACACAAAGGAAAGAAATGAGCTTGAGTGCTGTGTGTCAAATGTGAGGGTGATGAGTGGAAGAAGGATTCTTTATGCTGTGTTATATCAATTTCTAGAGCAACAGTAATAAGACTGTTGCTGGATTCTCCATAACAAATCAAAAATTAAATATATAACATATTTGGAAGCGTGCTGGGGTGAGCAGGAGGTGGATTGGGCAGTCTTCCCCTACCCACATCTGTAAAGCAGGACTGACCTCCAGTGATGGAGCCCTTGCACACTGCCTGCGTGCTCAACACTGGCATTGTCACTCACTTCTACTCCAGAGCTGTCTGGATGACCTATGGTCATCAAGTTTCCTACTGCTATTAAGCTTGGTTTTGGTGGTTTGGTTTTATGGTGGGTTCCGCCCCTGCCCCGGGGAAAACCTGTTGAACCTACTTTTCATTTTTCTTTACCTCAAATATGTAACTACAGGGATTTCCTCTGCTGTTTTAGATGTATCCATTTTATTTCCTTGAATCTCCCCTGACCTATGCAGTCCTCCCTCAGTCTCTGATTTTTATGTATCTTTGCAACAGCAGTCAAACAGGACTAGCCTCTGACAACTGATAAACATATGCTGTTCCTCCTAAATAATAGTGTCTCTGGGAATGCCTTTTATCTTCTTAGAAGCTCTAAATCGAAATGGGCATAAAAATATTTTAATGGATAGATTCTTAGGAATTGTCCTAAGAGTTCCCTCAGTTCCTTACAGTTTGGACTTCTTGCTTCAGATCGGGTGGGTTTTTTTGATCGTAATGCTCTTGTCTTTGATCCGAAATCTTCATTTGCTCTTGTGCTACTTTTCATAGATCTTTTTTCCTTTTTTTTTTTTTTTTTTTTTGAAAGGGTGGCATTAGTTAGTGATATGCTTCTTAGTCTGCTGTTCAAAGTAGTAGAGAAGTTTATCCAAGATTACTGGATCTGGAATCTGACATTCTTGTTCCATGTGCTGGCTGCAATGTAATCTAAAGGAAGCTACCTTTAACGATTTTCTTTCTGTCTGAAAAGCATCAGAAATTATGCTTCTCTCTCAGCTCAGAATGCTCTTGGGAACTGTAAGAGAAGTGTATCTTTTTCTACTTTCCTTTGTTCAAGAAGGTTTGGATTTTTTTCTGCTGGTGCATGTGTAGGCTGGCAATCATATCTTGGGTGTTGATGCTTCACAGCTGTTGTGGTTTAATCTGGCGGGCAGCTAAACACCACATAGCCGTTTGCTCACTCCCCCCCCAGTGGGAGAGAATTGGAAAAAAGGTAAAACTCGTGAGTTGAGATAGAGGCAATTTAATGAGACAGAAAAGGAAGGGAAAATAGTAATAATGATAAAGGAATATACAAACCAAGTAATGCACAATGCAATTGCTCACGATCCACAGACCGACACCCAGCCAATTCCCAAGCAGCAGCCGTGCCCCCCCCGCCAACTCCCCCCAGTTTTTTGTTCAGTATGACATCATATGAATGGAATACTCTTTTGGCCAGTTTGGGTCAGCTGTTCTGGGTGTGTCCTCTCCCAGCTTCTTGTGCACCTCCAGCCTCCTCACTGGCAGGGCAGTATGAGAAGCTGAAAAGTCCTTGACTTAATGTAAGCACTGCTGAGCAACAACTAAAACATCAGGGTGTTATCAACGTTATTCTTATCCTAAATCCAAAACACAGTACTCTGCCAGCTACTAGGAAAAAAATTAACTCTATTGCAGGTGAAACCAGGACAACAGCTGAGTAAGGTGGCATTGTGATTTCTTTTCAGTCCTTAAAATGTCATTGACAGCTGGATTTCTTTTTTCTCCAGAAGCCTTTTTCCATTCTCCAACATGCCAGTAGAAGAAGCATGCACAACAAACAGCATGCCAGTCTCACATTTCTGCAGTACTCCCTACTGTACTTGCTGTTTCATTTTATAGCTGCTGCATGAGATGAGAGAAAAGGTAACATGACAGTGGAAAACTGGTGAACATTGATACTGTTTATTATAGGTTCCTCTTTTTTTCTCCGTCTGTGATTCTTGAAACCAATGGTTAGGACCAACAGAATCACTGGTATACAGTCTTTCAATTTTCAGCACTTCAGCATTGTTCCTGATTTCCACGTTTAAAAAGAGAAAGGTACATGTTGTGTTTGCTTAATTTAAAAAAGGATTTAAAGTCAACGTTATGTAAGTGGTTTTTAAGGAACTTCTTGCATTTATAAGTGTGTTCCTGGTTACATAATAAATGAGCAGCACTTGTAGAGGTATCAAAGGAATTAAGGAACTTTAATTATAATTCAAAATAATAAACTGTAGGTAGGAAAAAAATTGGTTAGCAACTCTTAATATTATTAACCTGTTACAAAAATCAGGTATTAGATGTATTTCAATAACTATAATTCTTAGCCATAAAATAACACGATATGTGTAATTGTGTATGTGCAATTCATTGAACTTGTTAACCCTGTTCATTCTTCAAAGACTTTTGATTGCACAGGCAGAGAACTTGTTCCAATTTTAAGCAGTGCTTATATTCATATGAGAAAAAAAAAAACAACACTCCACAACCCAAACAAAGCTTTATTTGTTACTATTTTGGGAGGTCAATGTGACCATTTCAAAAAAGATATTGGAAATAAAAGTTGTGCTTTACAAGAGAAAAGGGAATCTTAATGTAAATTTACCTCAGATGTTTGATGAAGCTGTCTGATTTCACACGTACTCACACTCCCCCCCAGCAGATTTTAATTGGACCTGGGCTGTATTAGTTTTTCTCTGTCTCTTCATTTACTTGAATGAATAAGGGCAGGTTTTTATTCTCTGTATCACTGAAGTGCTTTCAGAAAGCCCATCCCCCATACCTTTCAATTTTTGTTCATGCATTTCAGTAGTTTTACTTGATTGGATTTGATTCAATTTGAGTAGCACACAGTGATAAGAAGGCTTCTGTGGCACTGGGAGATACCTGTTACCTCTTGATCAGTGTATTTCTAACTGAAATTGCTCATCTACTGTGAAGGTGGGGAACAAATATGGTGAAAGATTTTTTCCTCTGCAAAACTTTAGATGACCTCTCTCCCTGTATACTTAATGTGATAAACATTGTGACTTATTGGGAGTGTTTCCTGTTTATAATTTAGAAACTTCTGAATAAAAGTGTAGTTTCTTTATTTTTTTAAATTGAATAGAATTTTAATTGTACTTAGTGATACTATCGTTGTAATATGACGGGCTAGATGAGAGGATGCTAGGAGTCAGTGGTGATAGGACAGAAGAGAAGGAAGGACCTGGAAAATAGCTGGGGAGGCTAGGAATTTCGCACCAAGTTTAAGACCTGGAAAGAGCTGCTTGAGAGACAGTGATTCAAGAGTGGTCATGAAATTGGATGTTGGGATTGCTGACAGAAATCAGATGTATACTTTGCTTCCTGTACTGGCCAATATGCTTGTATAGATAATGAGGGCAGCCCAGACTATGCTTGGTTTGCTTTTCCTCCTCTTTTCCAAAAGTTAGGAGAATACTTTTTCACCTTCACAGACTAGGGGACAGGATGCTATAGCTGTGAGCTAGGTCCAGGCTATAACTGAAAAAGAAATTCAAATGCCTTGCTTTTCTGTCTCGAATTATATATTAATTTCTTCTAACTGGAGACCTCAGAGAGGGAAAAAAGGATGTGTAACTGAGGACCTTTAAGAATGAAGTCTGGGGTACATTTCCACCAGACAGACTTTCAGCAGGACTGAAATAGTGTATTTAAATGCTGCTATCTTTTAATATTTGTCTCTGAGCGAGGAGACCTTTAGTGTATGTCCACATTGGACTCCTTTTCTGACGTGCATTGCTATATATGGTAGATGTCACCAGATTTTGTCTTTACTGCCAGTTTATTAGAAGTCTGTTTTCCAAGAGTAAGAATTTTGGAGTAGCAAAAAACCAGTATTAGTCTACCATTCTTTGTGAAATTATAAGAGTCTTTCTCCATACTTCAGTTAGTGTTCTCTGTTTTAATTTGCACCTATTTATGAATGAATATGAAATATGAGCCTTAGTTATTTTCCTTCATGCCTTGAATTTTCCTTTTAACTTTAAATTATTATTTCATCCTTTGCTCTGATAAGAATTTGTTTAATACAGCCCATATTCCCTCCCTGTGAAAAGACGCATTGTGTTAACTATCCAATGTAAAGTAGCTATATTTCTTTTTAGATCTGGATTTGGATTTTATGTTGTACAGATTTTACATTTCATAAAATCTAGATTTATGATGCTGAATTAAATATTTCAAGTACCTCCCTCTGGCTCTATCTAACACAATAGCCAGTTTTAGTAAACTTGGTCATGTTTGGGTGATCCAGGCATCCGACAGACTTCTCTATCAGACAGATTTTTCATCATCTGTTTTTCTTTTGTAAATTTTTTTTCCGTAGGACTTTACAGGTTTCTAAGTGTAGAGGAAGTAACTGAAGCATCTCAGAACACAGTTTATAGTTGCAGTATAATTTGCATTATAATATGTACACATCTTTTGATTGGTATTATGACATCCGTCTATAAATTGTACTAAAGTTAGGCAGGGAAAATGGAGCAATAAAGCTCAGAAAATGGTATTTTGTTTGAATAACTGAAAAAATACTTTTCGAATGTAGTTCAAAATATACAGTGTACAAACAAATCATAGTCTCTTGTTCTTAGAAAAGACATGGTGATTATTTTGCATCAAGTCATCAAGAGCAGAGGTAGCATTAAAAGTACTTCATACTAAAAAGGGAATATGAAAGAGAGCTGACCTGTTGCTTTATGTGTGATACTGGTTTGTCACACTGCCTGCTAGATTAAATTATCTGGATTTCATTGAATTTATACATAGAATTTATTTTTAAATGAATTGTTCCTCTTAAGGGTCAAACGTACAGGTTTCTTTTCATGGCCACATATGCTGTATATATAGAATCAATAACCAATGCTCCTGCAAACTACTAGAAATAATTGCATAATTTTGGTAAATAAAACTTATTTGTTTGTATGTTTCTTTATATGTGAATGGTTGAACATAATCTGAAAGATTTGTTACAGATATTTATCAAACATATCTAGCTGAGATTTCTTAATTAAATCTGGACTATTCAGAACAGTGGAACATAAGTTATAGCTAATATTCATGCATTTGCATGGTGATGATTTACTTCCAACTAAGGGTTGATCAATAACTTGTTTCTGTTGATGTGAATGGGCAGATGTACCTGGGGTTCTTTACAAACTATTACAAAAATAAGAAAAGTTAAGGCCTACTGAAGGCATATGGGAACAGGAATTATTATGTCAAGTATTTAGATCAATCAGGTAAGCCTTTTAAAGTTTGTCCAATAAAAATTGCTACAGAGAAGATGGAAGTACCCTAACAATGTAGCATGAAAAAGCTAAGAATATTATATCAGTGGTCATTCATTGTAAAACAAACTTTTGCATTAACCTCATGGATTGTTGAAGAATTGTTGGAAAACCTAGCATGTTAAACAAAGGTGTGTGTTTTGGTGTTTTTTTTTTTTTTCCTTTGACAGAGGTATTTCTTTTAAAGATGAATACAAATATCAGTTAAGCAGGATAGGGCTATAAGTTTTCCATACGCAATAGCAGGTTGGAGGGTGCTGTGTTAGTATGGAATGGGTGACGGACAGCCTTCTCTTATTCACAGTTCTTTATTTCAGACCACCAGTTAGTAGGGCATTGCCACAGCCTGAGAAACTTCAGACAAATAATGTTGGGAAAAAAAAGAGACCTATAGAGGTAAGAAAACCACTGATGTCCTCTTCCTCTCCTTTTAGGATTTTTTTTTTTTTTTTTTTTTTTTGCCAGAAATTGCCACATTTCTGGCCACACTAAATGATTGTTTCATTTTAAATGTATCAAACATGAAAATATTGAATAGTGAGTAAATAGCAAAAAAAGTGGGAGTTGGGTTTTTTTTGTAAATCCAAGAAAGCCTGATATTACTTTTTCCTGCAAATGGAATGGAACACAACTTAATTCTTAGTAACAATAAAACCTTCTAAATGCAGTGTGTAGAAAGCAATATGTCCTTTTAGATAATTGGATTGTTAATGAGTGTATTATCACTAAGAAAACTAAGCATCTTTTACTTCATAATTTTAAAAATTTTTCTTTAAAACTGTTTAAAATTCATCATTAAGTTTTAAAAATAAAATAATTTAAAAAAAATCTATTAATGATGCCTTTAGCAAAATGTTTCATGTAGCATAATAAACGGCCTTTTGCTACAGTTTTAGGTTGTAATTCAGCTTTCTTAATTGCCAGCTGGAATTAAATTGTGGACCAATGTTTGTCATTCTTTGTTTCTTAGTATCTTCTGCATCAAAAGAGCTGTGTTCTTCTAGGCTGACTGTAATTTATTTATTTCTACGCATGTGTATGAATATCTCTTTCTGTGTATGTATATGTATGTGTGTGTGTACGCATATAAATATTCTACAGTATCCACCAAACAGAGATGATAGGATGACACCACTGTGTAGGGCAAGAATGAGCAGCGATGTAAGCTGACAGGGAAGGCAGGATCTCAGTTTCTGTTGGTCTGAGATGTTGTTAAACTCCTTTTCCTTTACTGCATAAGGACATACTTGAAAAACAAAATCTTGGAAAAGATTGTAAAGTTCATCATTGCTTTAAAGTTTTGAGTATCTAATAGATGTAAATATCTTTTTTAGGACCTAATTTTGGAGCTGGTATTTGGGTACCGAGGCAAGGACTGCAGAAACAATGTGCACTATTTGAATGATGGTGCTGATGTAATATATCATACTGCATCTATCGGGATCTTGTATAATGTGGCAACAGGTAGGAGAAAACCCACTTGAGGAAAAATGTTTCTTCACACACATGGAGTTACAGTTTATGAAGTAACTGGTATGCTTTAAATCTTATAAAAGTATGTGGGAAAATTATTTGTTGTTGCTGAAAATTCAGTCTGTAGAGATGATTCATAATAGCTGCATAAGCAAACTAAATATATTGAAATGCTTCTGGTGACTGAATTTTGAAGGAAGTAAAGATTTGATTTTTTTGGTATTAGCTTTCTGAATTTGCTTTTTTAAATAATCACAGACACTAAAAGAGATGAACAATTGGGTTGTCATAGTTGTTCAATGTTTTTTCTAAGACTAAGTTAATTATTTTTTCATTTGGTTTACTTTTCAGTCCAATTTAGTTTAGATAACTTAGACTTTTGAAGAATAATACAATGCCATTTGTTTCTGTGATATTTAAGCAACTTGATGTAGAAAACTTGAGGGAAAAGTTTGGAGTTATTGAGTGCTATGTCATAAAATACTAGGAGTTTCTGTTTCCTGCTTTTAAGCTCCAAACTGCAACATCACCGTAATGCTGTTTTCTAACAAATATTATAAAATTTTCAAACATTAACCATGTCTATGTGTGTGTAAATGTTTTAATTCAAGTTGGACTTTTTTTTTTTTCTTTTAGGCTCTCAGTCTTTTTACCAGGAACACAGTGATGATATTTTGTGCCTCACTGTAAATCAGCACCCCAAGTTTACCAACATAGTGGCAACTGGCCAAGTAGGTATGTTTGTATTTTTGTAAAAAGAAATTAACATAAGAGCATGCAATTGGGGCCTTGTGAGTTCATGATAAATCACAAAAATAGTTGATTATGCTATCTCCGTTTGTATGAGTGTTACTCAGTTACCTGTCCTCTTTATATGTTTCTTTGAGTGTAATTTAATAAAGTTGAACAAAAAACATTGAGGCATGAAAGAAGATTAAGCTTATCTTTTGTGTGGAGAGTTATAAAAAATATTTTTTTAGAAATCTTAAGCCCCATGAAATTAGTCGGATTTTATTTAACTATCAGCTTGTGTTAGGCCTTCCAAAAAGTCATAGCCCTTCCAAAGAAGCTTAATTGAGCTATCCTTCATTTCTACATGGACTAAACCCAGAATTCTTAAAATAGATGTTACTTTATGTAGGTTTTATCTCATCAGGCAGATTTATAATACCTACTTGGTGTTTTGATAATACACAGTTGTAATATTCTAGGCAGAACCAAAACCCTAATGGTGTTTCCCTACAGATACATTTAGATTTAGGGGGAAAATATATATATTTCATCGTAACATTAAAATTGATCTATGAACTAACCAGGTTTTTAAAAAAAAAAAAAAAAAGGAAAAGGGAAAAACCCACTGTGCAACTGCATAGCTGAACTAATACCACTGTTTCTAAATTTTGCAGAATAGTGTAATTTTTGTAGTCCTACAACCCAATTGCAGTTTTAATACCTTCAGTTGTTTCAAAACCACGTTGTTTTCCTTAGTGCATAGAATACAAAAAACCCTTAGGCAGAATAGCTTTTTTTCCCCTGTAGGTTTGTTTTAGATGTTTCATCCAAATATGGTCAGTTTGTCAGAGTTTATTACCTGCTTCCCTCTGTCTTTTGGATTTTTAGGTGCATGTCTCATTAAAATTGACTCATCGATAGTAGTAACTGCTTAGCTAAAATAGCTTCATTTTTTGGTGAGTTTCTTGCCTCACATCAATTTGAAGAAATCATTAATGGAAATTATTTAATGGGAAAAAATTATCAGCAGATTTTTGCCTATTATTTGATTGCAAAGAACATTTGCAGGAATTACAGACTTTTTATTGTCTTTAGGAATTTGCTTTTTCAGCATATTAATCTGGCCCTGTTTGCCTTTCCATATGATAGGATATACGGGAAGAATGTAGGCATAATGTGAAAATTTGTTCTTTGCGTGGATTTTCTTCAGTGTTCATCTTACCCAAGAAGAAACACAGGACCCTTAATGCTTTTTTATTTCGTAATCATTTCTACATCAACTAGCAGTAGAACAATTTTAACTGTTTTGTAATGTGGATTAAGGCATACAAATCAGGAGCAGATGACACTTAAAAATTAAACTACAAAAAGTACTATTTTTAAGGAGAGAATTAAATCTGAAAAATGATCTGGAAGCAAAATATCTTTAAACAACACTTACTTTTAGATTCTGAACAGGTGTTAAGGAGTACATACTCCATAAAGAACATACGTAACTGCTGCTGCTTTTCCCACTGATATGACTGGCACAAACATAGCTTCACCATCATGATTTAAATCTTCAAAAGATTTACAAATACATTATTTTCAAGTATTTTTAAACTGTAATGCTGTTATGCAGTCTCGGTAATATTTCCCAGTACCTGAACCTTTATAATCCTGATTTCTTAATGCTTCTATAGAAGAATGTTGCGTGTATTTGCCACGTGTCAAGATGAGACTCAAACATTATTTCTTAGCAGAATAGCAATCAGCTTTTTTTTCCCCCTCACTTAATTTGTTAAAATATCAGTAACATGTAAAATATGTTTTTTATTTAGTTTGTCAGAGAGAGACCTAACATACACCAAAGCTAGATTTTTGTGTAGTAACTCAAAATGGAAATCAAAATATATTCATTCTACGAATTTTTATTTCTGATGTGACCCGCCTTTTATCAGTAATTGTTCATCTTTAACAATAAACGCAGTATCGGTGCTGCTGCAATGCAAAGAGATGACATCAAGGTGTGTGTTAAGAAATTACACTAAATGTGGCATATATTTTCTTTAGCACTTATCTTATTTCTGGTCTAATTATTTTTCTGCTGCTTTTCCATTACAGGAGACTCAGCAGATATGTCAGGTAAGGGAAATAAAATTTTAACATCTTCAGGTGTAGTTAGCCTATCCAGTAGCCGTCTACAGCTTTATAGAACAATAAGTGACGTGAATTCCTTTTTAGTTTATTAAATCCCTGTATCAGTCATATTACTGTCAGCACTGAATATAAACCACAACAGCTCAGCAAATTGTAAATACAGAAGCAATTAAAATGTTAGAACACTCTTAAAAACTACTTTTGTTGTAACATATTCCCTTCTTGCTGCCCAGTGATTAGTGAGTCCTAATACATACTGCTACTGTAGCATTCCTATGTACGCTTGCAGGTTTTATAGACATCTTGGGGCTGACAATTAACATTTGTTTTAGACACTCAATTGAGTATAATTTTAAATATGCATTTCTAAAGTAAATACCATTGAGGAGGCCTAGGTGACTGAGTGAAAAAAAAAAAAATCACCTTTCACGTTTATGTATGATTGTCATGCAGTTATTACCAGTGATCCGAAATGCTTGTTATGATGTCAGTTTAATTTTTGCTATATCATTTTGGGTCTTTGACAGTTTGACAGTCTTGACTGAGCTATTTTTTATTAATATGTTGTTTTTTCAACTGTAATCTTAAAAATTCATCACCATCATGTGCGAGTGAGTTCATTGTTGAGCAGCCATAACTGTCTTGTGACACATCTTCAGAGATGCATAAATGTGTGTTCATGTGTACCTAGGAAGTGTAATAATCTTCATGTGGATCTAAAGCTTGTTTGTGAAGAACAAATGTACGATGACATTTTTAATGTGTGTTGACTTCTTTTAAATATGCCAAATTGTGCTTGCTCTAAGGATGGGAGGAAGAATATAGGTACCTTTTCCCACACTTTTAAACTGTATAGAAGCAGCAGTGTTGATGCGGTTGTTTATATGAAAGAACATCTCTAGTCCTGCATATAATGCCTGGAGACTTTCCCCCTCTCACTTGCCTTCTTCCTACTGCGACTTCAGTTTGAGCTTGTGTATATTACTAAATTCAGTTGTCACTGCCTGAAACCAGCACTCTTATTCCTGTTAGTCTGGAATTCAAGCTGCTGTCTGCCTTCATTAGAAAGTTGCATAGTTTCACTTAAAATTAATTGATGGCTATTTGGCACCTCTCTTACTGACAACTTTTGCTTTTCTAGTTCCAGTTTTCCGTTGTCTACAGTGATGCAGGGGTTCTTGAAGTACTAATGTTTGTAATAGGCTGGAATGGCAAATTAAGTTTCATAATGACTTGGTATAGATTTGCTTCATCTTACTGAAGATTTTTTTTGTCCTGCCAGCCCATGGTAGCTGTATGTAACTCCTCACAGAAGGAGGATCTCTCTTGTGAGAGCAGATGTTGAGCAGCTGGAGCTCTCCACAACCAGGATGCAAGGTCAGGACAGAGACTTTCAGAAGAATAACGTCAAGTAGGAGGACTCAAGAGTCCATGTTCTCTGTCCTGCAAATCTTGCACTGGAAGATTTTGTCAGTTCTTATTTATGAAATCTAGGTGAAGATTTCTGTCTGCCACCCAAAAGAAAAATTTTGGCCAAGGTTATAGGGGAGGTGCACAGGTCAAAGGCAATACAGAGTTTTACCAAGGGGAGTGCTGAAGAGGAAAAAAACAGTTCAGAGCCAAAATAAAGCTTTCCCTTCCCTCAACTTTCCATAAGGACAGCAAGGAGTTTGCTGAAAATTTTGAGACATGCTAGTTGTTGCCAACCCCTGCCCTTTCTGTTTTAATGGCTATACTATGCTGTAGTACCTCTCAAAAGGTGGTGATAATGGCATCTTGATGCCATGAGAGGAAATTCCAATGGGAAACAGAAGAAATAAGGAAGATTGTTCTAAAGACTGTTTTGGAACAGCTGTGGAATTGTGCTCAAAAACTTAGTTTCATGTGGCTAAAATTTTACCTGGGTCCTTGTGCCTACTGTTTCCCATCATACATGTGCCTTTGAGGGACTTGAGAATTTGGTTTATGTGAATCTGAGTCTATGTGATAACCAGTAACCTCCAGACTCTGCAGTCAGATTTACTAGAGATCAGAAGTAAAGAAGTTTGAAAGAGAATCTTAAGAGAATCTTACTGTCCTGGAAATGCCTTAGATGCTATTCAGAGATTGCAAACTATACATGGATTGCAAGATCTTTGGAGAAGGCATTGCATTTGGAAAAAAAATAGCTGTCATTGTAATAGAAAGAATCACATACATTGGTAGCATGGAAAGACAGTTTTTACTGCAAAGAGCTTGCAGTCTAAACAATGCAAACTAAATTAAATGCTCTCATTCTTCTACATCAGTAAGCAAGCTGATTATTCAGCTGAAATTCTCCTAAGAGAGCATGCATTTCAGACAGATGGCCATTGGGTAGAAAAGGAGATTTTGGCCTTGCACTGTAAACTAATTTCTCTGTAGCTATCAGTTGTCCAAAAGCCCCATGTAGAAATTACATTCTTGATGATCTACTCAATATTATGAAGGTTTTTGAGTTAGCATGCTGAGCTAAGTTTTACGAGGAGAAAAACAGGAGAAGACAGCGTGCTTTTAGAGCTTCTGATGTGCTTCAGAAGTCCAGTAATAGGTTAAGCAAAGTTTTCATCTCCAGTAGTGTAATGAGGCCAACTTCTTAGTTCTACTTAATGATCCTGTTTGCTGTCAATTGGTTTCCAAAAGGAGGCTAAAATTTCCTTTCTTTTCTTTCTTTTTTTTCCGTCTGACCAGAACAATTTTATTTGTCTTATTAAAAAATACTAGCTGCTTCATTAAGCAAATCATTAACATTTTCAAAACATATACTAATTACATGTTTTATATTTGTGTAGCTACAGCTCCTTCTATTCATGTGTGGGATGCAATGAACAAACAGACGCTCTCGGTGCTGCGGTGCTACCATTCAAAGGGCGTTTGCTCAGTCAGTTTCAGTGCCACGGGCAAACTGCTGCTCTCCGTAGGGCTGGATCCTGAGCATACCATTACCATTTGGAAGTGGCAGGAAGGTAGGGAAGTGATTATTTTTGCAGAATGTGTTTATATTGTTGGCTTGAGTCAAGAGCAATTGTAACATAAAAATATCAACAGATCGAAAATTATTACAATAAATGCTGTGCACTATGTACTGTACAAGAAGAGGTAAAACATATGTACTTACCCATTCTAGTAACTGCTAAATATATCTTCTTTGGAACTATTGTGTAAAGGTCAAGATAGTTCACTGATTTCCAGTTAGAATAATTAAAGACAACTGTAGTCTTCATTCTTCTTTTTTTTTTTTTTTAATTTCAGTTTTTTTCTTTGCTGCTTGGTAAAAACTCTTTATAAAATCTTTTTTGCTCCCAAAAGGAATTTTCTATTCTTCTCTGTTCTTATTTTTCTCTAAAATCTGATTACTGACAATGTGGTTGTAGTCCTAAAATTTTCCCCCCAAAATTGCAAATTGCAGGAATGTGATGCTAGTACAGCTCCTATATGCAGCTATGTAATTGGTGTCTTAAGCTATACTACATGTTTTCAGATTGGCTTTGATCTGAGTTCAGGATTTAGGCGATTTGGTCAGCTCCTTTCCTCATCTCCTTTCTGTCTGGCAAAGCCATGCCCAGATTACGAAACTGATTCTCTAGTTGTAGGAGTTTATTTCCTCTCTCTTTGGAGATTTCTGTTGATCAATTAGTATCTCTCACAAGTTTAAAGATCAGCTATCCAGTTAATAAAAAGTAATCCTTCACAGCTTGTCTGCTAGATCCTGTGGAGCTGGACGCAATGTCAAATGTGTATTTATACAATCTTAGGTAGTATGAAGGCTGTGTGGTAAAAGCCCATGCAGCAATTCACTGCCGTTTCAGTCAGAACACGCTTGTTCTCATTCTTAAAGAGTTAATACAGATTCAACATGGCAGCTAAGGATCCAGATCGAGGAATCTTTATATGGGTCAAAATGTCTGATTTTGAAACCTCTGAAGAGACTGGAAAAGCATTACCTTTGAATCTAAGACCGTATGTAATGAAGTCTGTTTCTGCATTTTCTGGAGAAAGAAGAAAGTTTTCTAACTTTGGATGAAATTTGCAGAGAAGTCATTCATTAGTCTCTTGTAATTTGTCTAGAGTTTGGGATTTTCAGGAGTCATAGGAATTTAAGAGGAGATGGAAACTTACTTGCATCTGAGCTCCTAACTCTTTTATACTCCTGAGGAAATTGAAGATTATAAGTAGATGGCACGTTCATTAGGTGCTACACTTTGCTACTGGATCTTATTAAATGATTTTTTTTTTAATCTGTATCTTAATTTAGTTTTAGGAGTAGATTGTGCTTTTCTTCACGACCTGTGTGGTTTTGGATGACTCATTGTTCTCCATAATTTTTATTTTTTTTTAACCATAAATGTATATTTTTCTCAGCGAATTCAAAATGTCCATTTCCTTTCTGCCAGGTGCCAAAATTGCTAGCCGAGCTGGTCATAGCCAGCGTATATTTGTAGCAGAATTCAGACCAGATTCAGATACCCAGTTTGTTTCTGTGGGAGTGAAACATGTGAGATTCTGGACACTGGCTGGAAGAGCTCTTCTCAGTAAAAAAGGGCTGCTGAGCTCCATAGAAGATGCCCGAATGCAAACGATGCTAGCTGTAGCTTTTGGAGCGGTACGTACCTTAACAAACTATTTTAAAATGCACACAAAAATTTTTTACTCTTCGGCCTTTATTCAGTTCCGTGAGACTTTTCTAACCTGCCAACGAGTCTGTTTTTTTCAGCTCAGCTTAGCGTTTCTAATACTTGCCTGCTAGTTAGAACTAATATCAGCTTTCTTTAGAACAGCAGAGAAGAAAGATTATGGATTTGTATGTTTTCAAAAGAAACAAACACAGGTGCCTTGGACTGATAATATGCTGTTTGGTATTTAATCGAGGTAAAACAAAGCTGACCCTAGACTGCAGAAACCAAACAGTAGAAATGAGGCTAATTTTATGCCCACTTGGGGGTGATTGTATTATAATCTGTATGCATTACTACTCATGAGTGATCTGAGAGCAGCATTGTCCTGGGGCATTTTTTAACATCTATGACTGTTAGACGACCGCAGTAGGGTTTTGTTTTCCTTTGGAGTTTTTTTGACAGATGTAGGCCTTGTTGCTAAGTTCCACGTCTTTGCCATTTCAGGAGTTGCTCTGTATGAGCAGCACTCATCTCTTCAGCTGGGCATATAGCCCAACCCAAAATAGATTTATTTTGTGAAGTGGTGCTTCTGTTTTATTGCGTGTGTTACTGTCCTGCTTGCTGATCTGGCTGTTGGGTGCAGACTGAATTTATAGTATTGATTTTGATTTTTGAAACTGTAACTGGCCTGTGGTTTCATGTTTCATGAGATGATCTCTTTTCCAGAGTGGTGTCTCTCTCTCTCTCTCTCAGGTACATCTGATTTAAGAGGGAGTCCTACAAAGAAATTAGATGTCTTCCAAATGATAACTGTTAGAGATGCACAGCCCAGGCATTAGTCTGGGGTTTGGAAAATCTCTGTGAACTTTCTTATAGAGGGACAGATTCTTAGCATGAAAATCAGGCTGTATGCTGAATGTCCTGGGAGTATGGTATGAGGTTGTTTGAGGATGCAAAGCTTGCAGGGGGTTTGTAAAAAGCTGTGCAAACTGAATAAAGCCAAATCTGGTGTGTTTTCCATACTTCCTGCAGGGACCAGTTCTGGGAGTGCTTTTCTTCCTTGATTTTGTCTCAGAAGGAGCTAGTTTGGGTGCTCCTAAAGAGGAGTTGGAAACAGCCCAACAGTTATGCTGTGAGGACGATCAGAGGATCTGCCCCACCTTCATTTCCAGTCCTCTTTTATTTACTCATTTATTAGGGCGCCCACACACCCCCTCCCCTTAAAAAAAGGATGTAGAACATCAACGCACCTCAGTTAAGGAAAGTGTTCTTGCCAAGTCTATACATGCGTACTAGTACTCTAAAATACTACACGTGATACTGAGTTTGGGGATTGTTCACATAAGTTACTAAAACTTAAGTTACTAAAAGTTTTGCTCAATAACCAGTTCCTGTTGGTTTTAAGTGTATCCTAATAAATTGCCCTTAAATTTCAGAGGTAATTAAATTTATTTTTATTACCTTTCAAAAACAGGAAGCAGAAGTAAAGAAGAACAGGCAGCTTTTAGTTCTGAGTTAAGTCAGACTTTTCTTCGAAAATGGTTACTGTAATCCAGTGAGTACCTTCACCTAACAACAAAAATGAATACAAGCACAATGTACATAGCAAGGGGGTGCAAATTGCCTGTTTGTGAGAAATGTCAAAACTCTTCTTGGTTTTCTGCTTTTTTACCACAGTTTGCACATCTGATAGGCTGAAAATGTAGATAACCCTATGACTGAAGCTTAAGTCATTGCATTTCTTCTTGCAGTGCAGAGCCTATTAGCTACAAGAAAGTATCTTTCGGACTTCAAGAAAGAATATAGTATCTCATTGTTTTGTCTCTACAGGTTCTTATTACCCCTTCCACAATTTGGTCTTCTACAGCAGCAAATAAAAGCAATCTAGCCTAAAAGCAAATGGTGTGATGATCTTTATTTCTGAATGTTCTTCTTCTTGCCTTACTCAAAATCAGATGATGAGCATATTTTTCCCCTTTTCAGAATAACTTGACATTTACAGGTACTATCAGTGGAGATGTTTGTGTTTGGAAAGATCATGTGTTGATACGAATTGTGGCCAAAGCTCACAATGGACCTGTTTTCACAATGTATACCACATTAAGAGATGGTTTGATCGTTACAGGAGGCAAAGAAAGGCCGTGAGTCGTCTTTTTTTCTTTTTTCTGCATGCACATGTATTCTTTAAAAATGGTTTGGGTTCATCCCATCTAACACTAAGCAGTTGAGACAGCAAAGCTAGAAGAGTAGTTTTGGATCCCTGAATAGTTGGTAGAAAAAAAAAGTAGTCACCACCTCCAAAGTGCAGGTAAGCCCACGTGAGCTTAAGTACCTATTTTTTCCCATTGATTATAACAGAAAGCCTAGAGTGGCTAGGATCCTGACCTGCGTGCCTTGCTTGAGTACCTAAAGTCAAGGGGGATGAATCAGAATCTAAATGCTATACAAGTAGTTCTTCAAAATTTTAAATTCTGGATAACAGTCATCTTTCTAAAGCACACGTGCAAGCTTCTTCAGGCATTTTATGATGACTTTACGTTATTTTGGTTAAAAATAATAGGCAAGTCTAAAATAAATCATGTGAATGGATTATCAATTATATTGCATTACCAATTACACTCCATCACATTAGTCGGGTAATGTTTCTCCAAGTACAAATACACGAATTATGGAAGAGATGATACAGTTCAGCTGAAAAGGGCTGAACTATTATTATCAAAAGTAGCCTTGAAATCACCTTACCGTTTTACTAAATGGTTCAATGGTATTTATCGAAACAGTATTATTTTTGAGAGAAGGCAAAAACAATTTAGTTTGAAATATAGCTTTAAGCATTAAAAAGTTCCCTAGTCCTTGGTGGGTTCCTTCTTTTTCTGAAGTTGATCTGAGGTTGTTAATCCAAGTAATTTGCACAACTGTGATTAAATAAATGAATAATGCACAGCTTCTCTTAAAGGAAGAATCTGTTTAGTTATGATAGCAGAGGCAAACTGTCTCTCTCTCAAATCTAAGGTACAGCAACATCCTTTGTTTCTGGGGTTGTAAGCAAAATATGTCTTCAGGCATTTTAATTTTTTCTTAGTGCCTTGCTAATGATAAATGAAAAAAAAAAAAAGCTTCAGCTGTAATACAGTCCATCTGATGGCATGATAGTACCTCATTCTGCAGGACACAGGCCACTTACTACCTTTTCCTTAAATAGTCCTTAAAGATCCTGGTCGATATTCAGACCCAGCTGAAAACTTACTTATTCCTGTGCTTGAAATATTTTCTTCTAATATTTATAAAACATCACCATGACTTTATATGGAAAATATTCTCTTTACCACTTAGCTTCAAAGCCTCTTAATAATTAGTATTTGACCTAAAAGAAACAGTAATGAATCAGAAACAATAATTTGTCTCCTGTGGGAAAACGGAGTAGTGAAAGTATACAAAACAAATTCTACATTGAGGAAAATTGCATGTTTGCTTCTGCATTGGCATTCTTAATTGCAGTTCACCAACCTCTTCTGATAAAATCTTTTTGCTGAGTATGGTGACCAATCATACGACAAAACAGTGCTGTTGGGAAGCAAAGAATATTGCATTGCAAGGACTAGCAATTTATAATTCATTACAGTTCTTTTAGTAATAATAGTACAAAAGCAGTAATTGTGATTAAACTTTCTGGAGTTCTTTGTCAGGGTTCATTCAGTAATCGAAGTTGTAACACTGGCAGCTCAATCTTATATTTTCTTTTCTGTTGGGGGAGATTCTTTTCTCTTTGAAGACACATAAAACTTATGTCCCAGCTCAACTGGAAATGCCAGATTTAGAACTGTTTCATTAAACATTATGTCCTTTTTAGAAAGTTTTTTTATTTTCTTTATGTTCTTTACTGAAATACCAGTTCTCTGGAAAGTGTGTGGGAAATACTTAGTGCTTTATGATTAACACTTATTAGTTGGGTATCTTGTGCAATTAATATTGTGTGATTTTTCTCCTGTATCTTTGTAATTTATTTCACTGTGAAATTTTCACAAAAGTGAAAATCTTTTGTCATTCATTTGCAGTAGTAAAATACGTATCTTTCCTGTTTCCCTCAATCATATTTTGATAATCTCTGCCTGTCTTAATAATAAGATGGCAGTTTGTTCACACACTTAACTGTTCCTTTGATTAGACAAATTCTCTAAGAGCTACTAATTCAGACTAAGCTTAGCATTGACCATCTTTCCATTTGTCTGTAAAGTAGTACGATGAGGCCTTTGAATCAGTATCTCTTGCTTAGCTAGGAGGCTAAGCCTATTAACATCACCTGTTCAGTAAAACCAAATGGAATCTTTACTGATTTAAAGCATACTTAAATGCCTCGTTTACAATACATTACATTAAATAATATAGTTCTTTCACACTTTGTCTTTTTTGTGCCAGCCATTATACTCATGGTTGTTCCTGATTTCTTGATAGATCAAAGGAAGGAGGAGCAGTTAAGCTATGGGATCAAGAGCTGAAACGATGTCGTGCCTTCAGACTAGAGACAGGACAAATGACAGACTGTGTTCGCTCTGTTTGTAGAGGCAAGGTAAAGAAAGCATCATGTCTTTAAAATAAAGCTTATAATTTGTGGGTTGATCTATAGCATTAAATATATGATAAATTGTTTGCTTCTGCTTTCTTTTATAATTAGTTTTTGAGATTAAAGATTGGGCTAGAAGGTGTCTACAATTAATTTTACAGCAGAAAAAAATTACTTCGGGAGATCTTAGTCTTACTTAGGATAATATTTTGTATATATTTTTGTTGTTAGACTATCTAAGGGTTTCTTTTCTGTTCTTTTCACACTTCAAATATCTGACTTACAAGCAATAATTCCACTAGCATCATGATTTATATACAGCTTTGTACTTCAGTACATCATAGATGAGTTTAAAAAATAAATTATCTTTGATTATTTGATTACTTGATTTCAGCAAACCTTCTTGACAGAACTACAGCTTTGGATTATATCTTTATTACTGTTCATCATGAGTAGTTAATGTATTATATCAGAGATAATTCTTTCACTGTTGTTCAAGGGGAAAATTCTCGTTGGGACGAGAAATGCTGAAATAATCGAAGTTGGAGAGAAAAATGCTGCGTGTAACATTCTAATTAATGGTCATATGGATGGACCAATCTGGGGCCTAGCAACGCATCCTTCCAGAGATTTTTTCCTTTCTGCTGCAGAAGATGGCACAGTAAGACTCTGGGATATTGCTGAAAAGGTAGGTGTTGGAGAATAGTTGTTCAGGAAAAAACCAAAAATCCTAGACTTGTGGTGGTGTTGAGGACTTGAAACTTGTTTTTTAAAGCATTCTGAGAATAATCCATCTAATAGTGGCAAACTGTTAGCATAAGGTATTTTAAAAATATGAACAAATAGAAACATTTACTCTTCTGGGTTTTTATTTCTTCACAGAAGATGCTGAACAAAGTCAGCTTAGGACACGCAGCTCGTACTGTTTGTTACAGCCCAGAAGGCGATATGGTAGCTATTGGCATGAAAAATGGAGAATTTATAATCTTGCTTGTGACTTCTTTAAAAATTTGGGGGAAAAAAAGGGACAGAAGATCAGCTATTCAAGATATCAGGTCAGAAAATATAACGCCTTTGTCTATTGTAGTATTCTAGAAATCTGTATTATTTTGATTTTTAAAAAATACAATTTTATGTTTTGTGGAGCATTGCAGTGATATTTCAGAGATCTGGAATCAATGAGTGAATTGTGGAGTTTGTGTGATTACTCTGATACCAGGAATAAAAAGGAAGGAGGAGGTACATGAAGATAAGAGATAGTGATCAGTCAAAAAACCAGGCAGTACCATAGGGGAGTGTCGGATGATATTGCCAAGGACTAGTTAAAATGAAGGGTGAATGGGGAGGTAAATGGATGATAGCAACAGACCATCGTAATCAGGGGGCGGATGAGAAGGTGTGAAAAGGAGCAGGGTGACATGATGTATAGGCGGTAAAATGAGGTCAGGACTTTACAGATGAAGACTGGATTGTGAGAGATGATGGAAGTGTCTGTGTCGGTTTTGTTAGAAAGGAGTTAGCAGAAGTAAAATTTTGCTTCTGTTTCCTGAGTGGAGGGCAAGACCGTTCCTTCTGTGGGATAAATTGATCGTTATCAGCTCAGGCAAGCTTCTGGAGAGCAAAGTGGGGTGAGTGGGAGAAATATGAACAAACAGGGACCTTGCTGCAGGAAGGCAGGAGAGTCCTGCCTGGAGTTAGGGGGTTGCTGGAATCAGAAAGCTGTCCTGAGGTATATCTTGGAGATAATAGAAATAAAGAAACTTCCCTAGTAACACAAAAGGGGCTGTAAGGAGTTTGTTAAGAAACTCAGAAAGCTACTGAGTTTCAAGACTAGAAAGGAAAACTGGAGGAAGGAAACCACTGTGCAAAGATATGTCGGGCAGATGAAAGATTTGATTTCACATCTTTTTATTCAGTGCATTTCATCTAGAAGGTCTGGCTTTTCTTCATTTACAGCATTTCATTTTTCTACTATGTAGCCTTGTAAGTATAGTGTTAGAGAGTCAAAGTCATTAGGGGCATGTCAGAGTTGTAAGTAATGAGATCAGATAACAGAGTTATTCCAGAGATGATCCCAGTTTACTTATATGTGACAGCTGTACCAAAATTATTGCCACCTTCTACTGCATATACGTTCCCTGAAAATTTTATTTGTTTCAAAAGTTATTTTGCTTAGCAGGTGAAATACTCTACCTCCCTCTTTAGTTTTGGATAGCAGATACCTGAAATGCAAATTTACCCGTGCTTTTCAAATATTAGAATCTGTTGTAAGTGCCAACCTGTGTTCATAAAACCCTTTTATCTGTTCAGGTTTAGCCCAGATTCTCGTTACTTAGCAGTTGGTTCCAGTGAGAATGCAGTGGATTTTTATGATCTGACATTGGGTCCCACGCTAAATAGAGTCAGCTATTGCAAAGACATTCCAAGTTTTGTGATCCAGATGGACTTCTCTGCAGATAGCTCTTATCTCCAGGTATCAGTCATTAATTGGTCAAGACGCTAAATGGAGAATGTACTCAAGATAGATAGTCTGCAAGTAGTCTCCTTTGACAGCTGCTAAATTTTGTAATGAAATGTAACAGGTTACTGTGACTTTGTTGTAGTAGTAAGTGGATGATGAAAATAGTTATCCTGGATATTAAACACAAGAAATAAACACAGAAAGGAGAAACAGTTTTCAAAATCACTGTAATATGTCTTCCTGCCTTTTTATCTCTGTGATGCTGATGGGCTATCTTAAAAGTGGAAGGAGTACAGTCTATCATTCTGTAAGCCCCAGGGACCTGTGAATTCTTCATCTCCCTGACCAGAATGGTAGCATTACACATCGTTTCAGTACTAGCCTTCGTGGAGCAGCACCAAAATCATAGTGTTATAACTCCCAGCCACAAAGCTCAGGACGTTTCTTAAAATCAAAATAAAGTAGGCATACTTTGCTTTCTAGATTTTGTTCACATCAGAGAGGAGGAATAAGCTTCTCTCACTATCAAGTCAATAACTGCAGCTGAGAGGAATATCTTTGTGTCAGTTTTAAAGATATGAGTTTATTTTGCCTAATTTATACACACACATACGTACTAACACACACAATATATAAAGAAAATTAGTATTACGTGCAGAATGTGATATGTTTCAATTATTTTTTTATTAATTAGACATTTTAAAATTTAAGATGTCTTGTGCTTTGTCATTGTTGCTTTACGCTTGTATAGATTTTTGAGAATTTTCAACTCATTGAGCAAATTTATTAATAGATAAGTTACTTGCAGAGTAAAAGATAACTATCAAGAAAATGCTTTTCAAAACCCTTTAGAATTATATCTTCATCTTTTCAAACAAGTTCATGTATTCTAAATTCTCCATGGTCATCTCAAAGGTCTCTACTGGGTCTTACAAAAGGCAAGTCTATGAAGTGCCTTCAGGAAAACAGCTTGTGGACCAGGCTGTGATTGACAGAATAACATGGGCTACTTGGACAAGGTAAATGATTCACATCTGTTAAAACACTTGTAACTTCAGGAGTAGCACCTACTGTTTAAAAGCATATTTTGTCCCTACATTCAGTCAGTTATTTTCTTTTAACGCACGCATCTGCTCTGGCAATGGATCAGGCAAGTACAGTACAGCAAAAGAAAGTACATAGCAGATTCCCTCAGTAGAACATGAGCTGTTTGACCAATGAGGATATACGATAAAAACTGATCTCTCTAATGTGTGCCTTTGTATTCGTTGTGTATCTCTAGCTTCCTTTGATATATCTCTAGCAGCCTCAGTAGTTTTTCATTGCACTGCTCAAATTACCTGGAATACTGCGCTATTTACCTCAAACTAGCGATTTGGGGATAAGAGTACAGGGAAAACATATCAAAACATGAAAAAACAATACAAGATATGTGATAATTCAAGTTTTATTTATAGTATTATACTAATGGTATCTGTATATTAAAGTTGCTATTAACATTTGCATATTAAAAGGTATACAAAAGTACTTTGAAGTACCTTGAATTTATTATATTTCAAAATAGATTTAGAAATTACATGAAGAATGATCCCATATTTTATTTTTATTTCACATTTAAATAATTTATTTTATATTCTGTGCAAATCTGATTTCCTGTGCCTTATTTCAGGCTCCTTTGCCTGCTTTCAATTACTGTCCTCTGATTAGCACCCTCTGTCAAAAATTGAGAATAAATGCTTGAAAATTTTCCACATATGAACCACTTTCAACAATAGTAATCCTGACTGTTTTGCTGCAAGACAATGCTAAAACTACAAGCTTTTCAGAGGGCTCTGAAAAACTCATTTTGCTAGCTTTCTGTTTTCTGCTTGGGTAACCCACTTTTGTCACCTCTTTGATATGAAAACAAGAAACCTGTGTTTTCTCACCCAGTTCAGTATGTCTGAAGTAAATCATTCCTTTTTGAACGTAGTGTGCTGTGCTCTGGTTTGGGTGGAAAGAATCACAGAAAAATTCCCAAATCATTCACCTATTAACAAATGATAAAGTGCTTGTTTCTGTGCATTCTTGGGAGTATGCATATACATTGTAAGCACAGCTGAATAAAAAGCAAGTTTTCACAAGGCTTTGCAAGAGGAAATTTTTTATAAATGTCTGTTTTGGAGTCTTAAGATAATTATGTTTCCTATTTAGGACAATCTCTCTCTCTCTCTCTCTNCTCTCTAGCCAATAATTCCTCCTCCCTCCCCCCCCTCCCCCCTGATTTTAATGAAGAATCTTCACTGGACTCAAGGAAACACTTCATCTAATTGATAGGAAAATGTTACAGAATCAACAAAACGTAGTTACAATGAGAATATAGAAATTTTTATTTTCCAGCAGCTGAAACTTACTAATCTAATGCTTATGCTATGACATTCTATTTTTATTTGTCCTTCCTTTATTCACTTTTCTGGTAGAGGCTTCACTGGACAATATTGGTACTATTGATTCCACCTCTGCTTCTTAGTGTTGTCATGGGCCACATTATTTTGGGAATTACATCACTGAATCAATCTCAGAAGCAATTATGGAATAATACAAAAATTAATAGATTTTACAGAGTAAAACCTATGAGACGTGTATGTTTAAGAATAAAATATAAAAATTACATTTTTATAAAACCAGTTACAATATGAGAGCTGCTTACTATTTCCTCACTCTATTGTTTTTGCTATGGTTTTCAAAAGAATCTCTTGCTCTTCTGTTTCAGTGTTCTAGGGGATGAAGTAATTGGAATCTGGTCCAGGCATGCTGAAAAAGCTGATGTAAACTGTGCCTGTGTCTCTCACTCCGGAATCAATCTTGTAACAGGCGATGATTTTGGCATGGTCAAACTGTTTGACTTTCCATGTCCTGAAAAATTTGTAAGAACTTGTTTTTGCATCGTTACAACAAAAAGTACTGTTGATATTATGGTCTTGTATTGTTTCTCTAGAAGTATGATGGAAATACCTCCCACTCTAAATTTGTAGCTTTTTAATGCATCTATGTAACGTTAGCTCTATAGTCTCATAAGCATGTTTCACCTCAAAGTTTACCTATCATTTTGTGCAATAGCTCTTGTTATAAGCTCTTGTAGGTCTTAATATTGTCTGCCAGTCTGCATGAGTGTAGTGCCTTCATACTGAAAATCTCAAAGCCCTTGGTTTTATTTATCCACGTCTCCAATCTCCATTTGACAGATGAGGAAGACAGCTGGTAATTTTAGTCCCATCTGTGTATTTCCATGGATGAAGAGTTTACAGATTTTTCGGTAACAATAGCACTGTTAATTTTCAGGATTTGAGACTGCAGTGTAAACTGCTGGCACACTTATAATGGAAGTAATTTTTTAGGAATTTCACACAAAATTTAGAGGTTAATCATGTGACAAGATATATTTCATTTTACTGTGTTAGCTTGAGCATTGTTCCCAATTTGCAGGTGCTGTCTCATTTGATGACAAATTAATCTGCGTTGCAGCTCAATAGTAGTTCTCCTTCAGGAGATCTTTCACATTTGAAAACCTATATAACACTCTGAATTATATAAGTACATGATGCAATAAAAAGGTAGATAAAAACATGTATACCTTGTTTGATTTAGGAGGACACAGAGTATTTAGACTCTGATTTTATTGGTTTTTTTTTTCCAGGCAAAACACAAACGATTTTTAGGTCACTCTGCCCACTTGACTAATATTCGATTTACAAGTGGAGATAGATACGTGGTCAGTGCTGGAGGGGATGACTGCAGGTATGTATCCTTTCCATTATTGTCAAAAAGTACACAGCAGTGGATGTGGACAGTTCATAACAGTATAAAGCTCAAGTTCAGAGTCTTCATCTTTTTATCTGTGTGCTTGCTTTTCTGTTTATATATAAAGAAATGGATATTTGCAACAAAATAAATAGCCCAGATGTTAATTTTTAATAAATTAAATATTAAGATTTGATAAATTAAAATATGTTTAGATTTGTATTCAGATCATACTTTTAACTGAAAGTTTTCTTTGGACTGTTACTAGCCATTTCTTTTAACAATATTGTAGTCTTTTATATCTCCTATTTAATATCTTTTTGAAAATGCAGCTTATTTGTTTGGAAATGTGTGCATATGCCTCATTGAGAGGGACATGGAGATTTGCAAAGAGGACACTGCACGAAGTACCAGACGTGAAATACCCAGGATTGCAAAGTGACATTCTACTGTGCCCTGCATGCATTAGAAATGGTGCTGATCCAAGACACAGAGCAATCTGTCTCTGAAAGACAAGTATCTAGAGTCTGTCAAAAGGATGGACTGTAACAAATACACTGAGGCTGTTAGATTTGCTTCAGTATCGGATAATCCGGGTTTGTATTTCACTCACTGCCAGATGTTGAAAATGAAATACGTGGATAAAAGGAAAACGTGAATCGTTAATCAATGTACAGTTTCACAGTAAGAGCCTGGGGCTTTAATCAAGAGATGTTATTTCTGACCTTGTGCTGTACATTGATCTATTTTCAGCATGAAATCCTCTAAGTTTTGGGGTCTGAATATCATTGAAAAAAAGAGTATTCCATATTTTATTACTGAAAGAAACCATATATTAACTCTTAAATATATAATATTTTAATAAATGTTTAATTATTATAATGGAAATGATATTTCTATGACTGGTCAAGAGGAAACATCATCTGGTGAAGCAGAAAATAAGAGCGCTGATTCCTTAGGACTTAAATATTTCTGTATTTAGAGGCCTGGGTCACAGTCATGTCTGCCGTTGGATATGCATGATCTTCATGGCTAATTTAGTGTTTTTGTTGCACTTAAACATTAAATTAGTTCTGTGAGCAAAAATAGACTTGCTCACTTTGCGAGTGCCTTGCCCACAACCCAGAAGTCTAACTCCAATTTTTGCCTTGTGAATAAAAGTATTCTCAGTGGAAGAGAGATTATTGCTGTGTTACTTGACTGAGCTTTTAGCCTCTATGCTGGAAATGTGGACTAGGGTGAGGATTTTGTAGTTGTCATAATTGATAAAGCTTGGGATGGTCACCAGTTGCAAAAATAGAATTTCATAGCAATATGAATTGATTTTATTTTCTCAGCATCATAGGGGGGATTCAGAGAGAATATTAACTTTCCAAACATTTTATATTATATACATTTGAACTTTTTAACAGAGTTAGGTCTAGCTGGGAGATGTCTCTACTCAGATTTTTCTCCTGATTGTAAAAAATGTCTAATCATACGCTTCTTTAAAAGGACCTGCTGTCACCTCTAGCATAAGTGCATTTATTCTATCCTGCAGCTTAACTGAGACTTGAGTTGAAAAAAACATTTCAGTGGTAACGAAAACCTGAACAAAGCTATGTTTTGGGTACAAGTGAGGAAGACTTCATCAGCTGTTTGTCTAAATCATGTCATAAAGATGCATTACAGACTGAACCTGGTTTTTAATCAGTGCAGTTAATTTTCATGCAACGTGAAGGGAATAGAAGTAACTATCAGCGCTAATGACATTCTGCTGTGAATGCAAAGCTTTCTTTCTCTGTGTAAGCCAGCATTGCTTTAACAATGACATTTGCTTAAGTCAGTCAGTAGGCTTTGATATTATTCACCTCTTCCATTGTCTTATGCTAGATAGAAGTGAAAAAGAAATAAACCTCATCTCTTCTTATAAGCATCTTGTGTGGATGGTGGCTATAGAGGGAATGGGAGGGCTTGCATTTAGAGGAGGAGGGGGAGAAAAGTTAATGAGCCAGACTTCCGTGCTCTCTTAGGTCCAAAAATGCTTATTATGTGTTATGCCAAGCTAGTTACCCAATGGTCTTAGATAATATATTTTATATATCAAGCTATAACAAATACTTATTTTAAAGAAGTTGATGAACTAGACTATTATCAGGTTTTTTGGCACGATGATTCTTAGTGAAGTCTTGTCAGTCATGCAGCAGCTATTCTACAGGAGCAAAAACTGTGGATTTGGTCATGAGTATACAGGGAGATCTTGCTGGTAATGTTTTTGACTTTAGAGGAATTGTATATGAGAATTTAGGTTAGACCTGATCTGTCTCATAACCTTGTTGCCTGCCTGCCTGTTTTATATGAAAATCTGGCATTTAAATCTTATCTTTGCCAGAAAAATCAGTTGCGGTATGCTATAGCTGTCATTCTATCCCTTATTAAACACATCTGTGCAGGACTTTTTGACTTGAAGTAAGATTTTTCCTGCCTCTATGTTAAAGTTGCCTTTCATCGGTTCAAGTTGGATGACTGTTAAGAGCTCCCTCATAGTCTGTCCTACTCAGACTGCCAGATGAAAGTCCAAATTTTTCTGCCTCTCTGCGTTTTCCTCCCAAAACCCTAGGCTCAGTGTCTCCCAGCCTCATGATCTTCTGTAGGCCTTCACCCAGTGAAAGAGGTATGTGGACTATCAAGAGGGTTGTTCCTCGGATCCCCCTCACGGGTCATGTCCTCCTCTCCTTCCTCCCCCCACCCCCTTCATTAATGCCGTGCCTCTCCACTGATCACTTGTCCATCGGTGCTTTTGCCCTGAGGAGTCTCAAATGCCACGCCAGCGGTGGAGTCCCAGTGAGAAGCTGGCGGGCAAATTGCAGCCAGGCTGCCCTCGGCGGTGCAAGGCTGGCAACTGCACTGCGGAAGCCTGAGCCTCCAGATCTCCCTCCTGCTTCACTCTCTCCCAAACCTCACCACTGCTGTGAAGGGCTGGGATGGGAGCTGGAAGCTGAGGAGCTCTTTAAAAACAAAACTACCAGCCTTGTTCCTCCTATTGCAGCAAGTATTGGTAGCTAGTATTTTCCCTTGCAAACTGCTCAGTGGTTTGCCAGGTAAAATGGGGTCAGCCAGCTGGGAACGGTCATGAATGTTGAGGCCTCCGTTGCAGCTTTCTTCCCGAGGACGATTTGGAGCATATTTTGTAGGACAAGCTGCGATTCTCTGCTGAAGAGAACAGCTGGCTGTAAGCATGGTTAAAGATGGCAGCTTTGTGGTTTTTTTGGTCTTTTTGTCTGTGATGGTGCTTGTTACTGTGCCTCATTTGCTGTTTACATAAAATGCTACTGTAGTAACTTGCTAATTGTTGCCACCCATGCTTGAAGCGCATGTATGTGGGAACAGACTGCCTGGTTTTGTAGGCAGTGGGAGCTCATGACTGGTTGCTCAGCAGAAAAGTCAGAGGATGACAACCTGGTAGGATAGGTCAGGGAAGAAGCTGGAATGTGGAGGGACTAGTGACAGCCTTTCGTTTGGAAGCATCAGAGAAGAAACATGGGCAGGAGGGCTCTGTCTAAAGCTGGAGAAAGCCTTTTCTGTGATTACACAGCACCAAGGAAGGGGAGGCAAAAGTTCTTTGTGTAATTTGCTTACTTGTAGTGGATGATTTCATTCTCTAGCTTAATTGTCTTTCTAACTCTTTTTGTGGCTATTAGCAAACATACATCTTTGGGATCTTTAAAGTCACTAATATTTTTTGTAATAAAAGAAATGAACTAGAGACCTGATTCAGTAAAAGCAAAAGGACATTTTACTTTAAAAAGTAAATGTATCCTTGAAAGCTATTTAAGTGTGCTTAGAAAAAAAGAGAATGAGAGAAGGAAAATCCAGCTCCTAGCAGCAAACAAAAATTAAAAATAAACATATTTAGAACTGAAAATTGCCCTAGTGCAGTAACTGAGGAACACAGTTGAGATTAGGACAGAGAGAACAAATTAGCCAAACATATTGAATCATTTAGACTTGAAATCTTAAATTTTTTATGCTTAAGGAGGCAGTCATTGTATATGACTTTCTGATTTTGATAGGGAAGGCAAGAGATGGTGTAAAACTAAAGATAAAGCATTTCAGAAAATTGAGGCTACTTTATCACTTCTTGTTGGCAGTTGAAGGAAAGCCCTCATTCAGAGTAACTTCTGACTTTGCTCAGTATCAGGGTTTCAATATTAGCAAGATTTATTTATAGCAAGAATAACTCTGAGCTTCGTACAAGTTGGGTTGATGCTGGCCTGGAATTGTACCATCAGAAAACAGACACATTGCAGACAAGTTATCTCCTGGATATGGAAACTAGATCAAAATAAAGAACTTCAATACCCAGAGCAGGACTTTGATAGCATTCAGGGGTGGCTTAGTTTAAAATTGTGATCCACTTCTCTCAGCTGCTGCCTAAACGCTGCTATTTGACTTGCAAGTTTGCCAAGGCAAACAGTGCCCTTCTTTCAACAAGCCCTGAGCATCTGCCTGTGCAGCACCTTACCTGCTTTCCAGATTGCACCCCACAGTGCTCAAGTCTCCACGTGCACATGGATTTCACTCTAGACCTATGCATTGGAATCCCTTATTGGACTTGCTGTGCATGGTGTAGTAGTGTGACAAGCTAAGGATCTTGGTTTCAAATACAATTCTTACATGGGCAAGGTGATGTGTTTCCCTATTTCATTGTCAGTGTCACAGATGTGACAAGCCTTAATCTTTAAAGATTTTTTAAAAATTCTATTAGCATAAGCTATAGACAAATGTCGTCTCATCAGTATTTTGAACAAAGTGAATCATCCTATAAACTCTACAGAAAGGGCAGGAAGACTGCAAGTCACAAAATAAATTGCCACATCAGTCACTTCAACATCACTAGCTGTATTGCATTTGCATACTCTTTTGTTCACATGGTTTTCTTACGCTTCCTTACAATCTGCTCTGTTTTCCTAAAGTTTATAGCACTGTTTGATTTTTGCTCATGCAGCTAGATACGTGAGCTTGCCAAAGCCTACTCCACATTCTTTACACCAGTCCCTGTGGTGTGGTTAGACCAAGCCCATTTCTTTGGTTGTCTCCAGCTTCTGCTCTTTAGTTAACTTTGACTTCAGACTTAAACCCTGCATATCTCATTTCAAAAAAAAAGACTAGTTTTAGGTGTACAATATGCATAAAAGCCACAATAGGTTTCCTTGCCAAAATCATTCATAAGTAACTAAAAATTAGTGGGTGGATTTGATGGGGGGGTTTATCCAGTCTACTTGATGCTAGAAGAGGTAATCACTCACCATCCCCTTCTCAGATTATCAATGGCATACCGGTCATAACCTTGATCTATTTTTTTGTTAACTGTTAAATCAGCAATCCAACCAATTCACTTTTTCTTTGGGGAGGGGAAAAAAAAGAAAAAAGAAAAAAAAATGGCGTGAAACGTGTTCTCTTCCCCCCACAGCGTAAAAGAAAACAACAGAAAAAAAAAGTGTAAGGTGTGAGCATGGTGACAATAGGCAATCCTAATGATTTCCACTTCTTTTTGAGATTATGGAATTTAGGATGGAGGAAACAGTAATAAGAAACCAGTAAATATAAACCCGGAGAAAAGGAGAAAGAAAGGAAAACAAAGGAAAACAGAGGAAGGAATGCTCATAAACAGGCAAAGGTGGGACCAAAGAACCAGCGGGTGGTGGCGGATGGGGGGTCATACCACTTTCTGGCAAACACCGTCTTTCACATGGGGAGTATTCCGTGGCTGGTTGTGGAGGTTAAGGACTGGAGAGCAGTGGAGTGCTCAAGGAAAGGCTGCAGGCAACGTTGTGCGCTCTGTTTTGGGGAAGATGCAGCCGTTCCCATTCGTTGCTCTCTCCACTCCCATAGCTATGGGACAACTATTTAGTGCTGAAGTACAGCAGCTAGCACAGATTAGCCACTGTTGCGGTGTACACATGTTGATAACTAAGAAAATACTGTAAATATAAAATTGCTACGTATTACTGAGAGCTCAGGTAAAAGAGTTTAAGGATGTATTTTAAAATGCTACTCATCTTTCCCACACAAACCAAACATTGATTGTTTTAATAAGACTCTTCGGATTTATCCATATTTTAGTTTCCTGTGCAACTGGGCTTAAATGTGTTCTTTAAACAAAAAATATTAAACCAAAGAAATACTATACTTTAGAAAACTCTTCATAACCAACCTGTATCAATTACTGCCTCTTTCATTTCTTTCCTATTGAAACATTATTCACCAGTTCTTGGTTCTGTTCCCAGGCGTGCACAACATTTAAGATGATGGACATTAAAGCTACAGCCTGTATTTGTTCCATTTAACTCCAAGTGTGATGGAGACAGGTATCTGCAGAGGGCAATTCAAATCACATGAGCTGAATTTTCCTTCGGTGGTTCCTTGCCTTAGGCCTCCAAATACAGGTATAGTAAGTCAGGGAAGGTGAAGGTAATGTAGGCTTATGAATACATATGAGTAGAAATAAATTGGTAAAGTTCTTGATTTTATCCCATAATAAATGTGTACAAAATAAGGAAATAACTGACTTAAGGTAACGTTATGTAAGAAAAATCCAAACTCATTAGAGGTGCTGCTTAGACAACTGAACTGGACTTACCTGTAGTAACTCTTAGCAAGAAATGTAAAATCTGTGCACAAAGAGCTGAACTGATGCTTCTCCACCTGCTGGAGGACAGCTGAGTTTAGGACACAAGAGGCAGTATGTTCCTATCGCTTGGTGTGTTTGGATTTCTCTTCCAAAAGCCAAAACATGGGTTTCCTGAGTTTCTGTTGCTTGTTGTGGGATAACTTCAAAACCCTACAAAGTGATTTTGCCCTTCCTAGTACATATCTTGCTCAGTTTGGACACAGAAGCCATGTGAGAGCTTATTTAAAAAACAAAAAAATTCACCCACACCAAAAACAAGAAACCCCAAACTTTTTCTTTTTTAAGATATCCCCAAAATTATTGTCATGTTCGTTCCAGAGATGTAAAGATGTGTGATTCCCACCATTCCACATTCTTAAAAGAAAGCTGCTTGTACCCAGTTAACTGTTCAGAGGCCCCAACGTAACAGGTGTTTTAAGCTAGAGGATTAATGTCATTCGTGCTTTACCACTTCTTTGTAAGATGAATTCCTCTGTCACAGGGGCCAAATGCTGCTATCCCATCCGTGTGTGTAACTGCAGCTTTCCTAAAGCTAGTGCCATGCTCGGCTGGTCTCAGTGAGGCTGAGGCTGAGGCAGGAGATGAGTGCTTAAGGGAAAAAAATGTAGATTATGGAAACAAGTATTGCATTGGTGGGTTCTGAAAAAGGGAGGTAGTAGGGGTATTTTAGTTTCAGTCCTCTGTAGGATTATAAGCCTTTTGGGGGAAGAAAAAAGTTTTTCATGTAATAGACTCCAATTATTCATTCATTAGCTTTTGCCATTACTCTTCTTCTTTTTTTTTTTTCCTCCCCCTCTCCCCATGGGAGCCCTTAACCTAAGTCCCCCCCTCCCAACCTCCCAAATAAATACTTTCTCAAATGTAGCGGCAGTGAGAGTCAGCCAACTTTAACCACAGCTTTACTGTTGCTACAGTGACTGACAATACAAAGCCAATACAAAGCATTACATGGCTGAAAATGAATTTTCTATTAACTTAGTTGCAAATTCTTGAGACTGGGGAGGAGGGGGAGATCTTTCCATGCCCAGCAGGTGAAAAATAGGGTATTTGTTCTTCCCAAGAAGCAAAGCAGTTGAATACCTTTTTCCAGTACATTACTTAAAATCTGAATGTGTATGTTCAGCTGTGGAGCTGCAGATGTTCCATAACTGCATGATTTTTTCAAACACCAATCACACCCAGGACATGCTTTATACTGTACTCTTTGGTGATTTAATAAATGTACTTTCTAAAGAATCTCCAAGCATGAACACAGGCACAAATTGCATGAAAAAAAATTGGTTTTCTGTACTTCCGTGAAATGTTGGTGCTGTTGGGTAGTACTTCCCCCATTTCTGTCTATTTTTCCTTTACTTGCTACTACTTACCATTGTGTTGTGTTTTTAGGTGCGAAATAGCTCTTCTGTTTTTTTTTAAAAAGCAGTATTTTGTAATATTAAAAGCTTTGTTTATGCTTTTTAGTTCAGTTACAGGTATATAGCATATTATATTAAGTAATGTAAAAGCTGCATTACTAATTTGTGAAGAAAGTTAATGCATTTTTAATGTAAAATTTCACATACGAATACACTCAAGACCACAATGATCACTTAAAATAATGTAACAATCTAAGTAAATGCATTAGGACCATTCCCTTTAAAAATATATACACTATTAGCTTTGTGGTTTGGTTTATTCACCTTTTTTTTCTAGCAGAGAAAAATCAGCAGCTTGCCTTATGCTAAACATTGGACAGTAGGTTATAACACATTAAAGCTGTTGAAATTCAGCAATGGACGTAGTACTAGTTTTCTGCCGCCATTACGAATTATCATCTCCTCACCTCACGCCGAAAAACAAAATAGCTTCATGGTGGCAGCTCTTTCTGAAAGGGACAGCTAATGAAGGCATTGGAAAATTCTATAGAAAAATAATGTAATTTGCAGTCTTTCATCTGGAAATCCATTTCAGCATTGCTCCGTACAATGCAAGAGCCCATCCTCCTCCACTCCCCTGTCAAGTCACCTTTGGAAAATATTTTACTGTAGTTCTTTAAGCTTAAAATCCAGTTGTCTGTTCAAATTTGTTGTGTGTCATTATGGAGTGTGTCAGATAATCCCTCTTGCTTTAACAACAAAAAAAAAAGTAAAAAAAGAAAAAAAAATATTTTAAACTAGTCCAAAGGTATGGTCATGTATTACTGTAATAAGGATCATGGTTTTAAGTGTACTCCATTTTGGTTTCCACCATGAACATCTAATCCCTGTAACAATGTTGTATGTTTATTCAAAGTAAATACATATATAAATTAAATGTCAGATTTTTGCATTAATTAAGATTTTTTAAAATTTGAATATGAACTTTGACTACTTTATTTCACACACAAAAAAAAAACCCCACCAAACAAACTTTCCTGGCGTGTTAAGTTTCAGAATTCAAGACTCTGTTTGTCAAATATAAGTTTAAAACCTGTAGCTAACATTGTTTTCTGATATTGAATGTAAATATTTGTAAAAAGAAATTCTTTTGTATATTTTTGTGAAAATGTAGTTCCCCAAAAGATTTAATAAACAAGTGCATTTATGTTACTGCTTAACACTTTTCATCATTATAATACCACTTAAACGTATTTATGGTCACCTCCTGGGATTATTTTTTGCAATGTAAGTCACAGGAACTTTCTCAAATGAGATAATTACAAAGTATGCCCAGTAGTCAGGTGTATTGGAAGAACAGGAGATTCTTCAGAAGATTCAGAGGTACTTTCTGTCTATCTCTCAGGTGTAAATGGAGACATCTGAAACCATTTTCAAGTGAAGTGGTATTTAATTTTGTAGGATTTTTAAATGGAGCACAATACCATTCATGGTTTAATTGTTCTTGCTTATGAAGCATTTTTGTTCTCGTCTTTGTTTTTCCCCCATATATCAGGGATATGATGACTGTCATGGAAAAAATGCCCCAAAGACAAGCCATTTACACTCTCTTTCCCTGTGAGCGGGTGAAGAGTTCACTCACTAATTTGCTAGGACATCAGTTCAGTTGTATGCATTATACCAAACACCCACCGAACAAAAAATAACTCTAGTATGATCTGAATACAGGAGTAAACTTTCTAAGACCTTCTGATGATACACTTACTTCTTCAACACACCTCATCTTAAGCGAGAAACGTTACTCAAATAGAACACAAAATGTGCTTTGAAAGTTTTTAATGGACTTTAAAGTAAAACTTTTCTTACACAGACATTTTCTTCTTATAGTGTAAAAAAAATGTAAAATTGCTCAAACATACAAACTTGGAAAATTAGAGACATTTCAAGTATGCAATCAACCTCATTTTATGAAAACAATGTATATTAAAAGTTCAAAATGCATGAATTTTTCTAACATCCTGTGCCCCTGGTGGTTAATCTTCCGTTCTACTACTGTCCAAAGGGGGCAAAGTTCAGTCCCAAGTTGTATCATCATCATTCACTGAGGGGAAAGAGAAAAACAATTAATGTAAGTAACAATCCTACCGGTCTGTAAAGATGATTTGAGAACTGATTTGTATCCTACCCCTGTAACAATTAAGACCTTTGCAGATGAGATGATTGGTTGGAGTGAAAGGCTCACATGATTTGACTATCTTTCAGACAAACCAATCACTGCAGCTTTGGGAACTTTGCTAGCAGTTTATGAAATCGTGGATGGGTGACAGGAATGAGCTCTTCTGCCAGAAACGCTCCAAGAAACATCTGAATATTTTGTGGAAAAGACAGCTTGGACACAGGATAAAACAACAGTAGAGAAGAGCTGATGTTGGATTTTCAGCTTTATTCAGATAAAACTCAGTAAACATAACACGTCCAGGTCAGGATTCCAATGACTCTGCCGTATCCTAACTGCAGGGCACTTGTTTCTCAGTGTTGCATCACATTAGTTAATGTTTGTACTACTAAAAAAACCCAGTAGAGTTCTCTTTAAAAGAAAGATGCCTATAACAGGTATCTTTCTTCATACAATCTTCATTACTCCTCTGAATAAAGTTACATTTGTGATGTAAGTCACAAAATACGCTCTAAACCTAACCAAGAAAAATAAAATTTAAAAAGAAGTATCTCACCTAGTTTGAGCTCGAGTCCATTTCAAGGCATGGCGTGGAGGTACTGCAATAGTTGGATGGTAAAAAGCGCAGTCTGGTCTTGTACACTGTGTGTTAAACCTACAATGCTACAAATGAAAGCATTTCAGAAGAGGCTGCTCAAAGCTGGCTGGCTGAACTCCCAAACCAGCTAGCCTAGACTGTGTTACATGCAAATTTGTATTACTGTACAACATATCCAGTAGATAATTAAATCGACAGCTACACAAACTAGTGCAATCAGTTCAACCCAATGACAGAAGGAAATCCTTTTTCAAAAGTATTAATTAAGAGTCAGATGCTCCAAAACTGCCACTGCACTAAGAGGTAGAAGTTCCTTTGCTTTTAAGGGTTTACAGAGCTTAGTTTCAATTGATCTACGTTAGGCAGTTAGGAGCGTGACACAGCATTACCTGAAAGACAGAGGAAAAGGCAGTAATATCTGGGAACAGAGTCCTGGGGACCCAGTGCATTTCAGTGTTGTTAGGGCTTGAAAAAGCACTAAACTTACTGGCATAAGAATATGCAGGGACACAATTCTATAGAAGTACCTGAGTTATAAACTTTTGTACTATATAAACTATGTTAATATACTTCCGGGTAACTGGGCAGTCTTTAAAGTTCTTGTATATTGCAGCACATCTGAATGAAGAGTCAAGAGTCTGAAACATATTCCTTCCACAGAGCTACAAGATGTCCTCCTCCTCTGCCTCCAGCATCCTGGCTGGGCAGATTTTTGACAAGTGCTATGGCTTTCTGCCTGTTTGAAACTCCCCAGAAGCATCTGGTAGAAAGATTATTTAAAAATATAATTTTCCAAATTCTTTAAGTCATTGCTTTTGCATATTCTGTTTCTGAGCTAAAGGTAAAATGTGGAAAGTAAAAGCAAAAAGTGTGAAATGCTACTGACATTTCCTGACCTGAAGTAACATATTTCAAGTATCTTTCTAGAAAGGAAGGGAAGACATAGGAGATAGATAATTCTTACTTTTGGGTGGTAAAATGGACATTCCATTTTCTTACAAGCAGGAAAAAACTTGCACAGCGGACTACTGGAGGATATAGACGGTGTGGGTAGTGGTCCTAATAGCAGAAAAGAAAAGAATAGGAAGTGAGCCTGGATCAGAATAAACTGCTTTTTTAATATAGTTCCACAGAAACTTAAATATAATCAATTCTTCTGCACGAAATTATGTTTTATAGTACACCAAAGTTCTGCAAGAAATATGGGAAGCATATCGCAATGCACGAAGTGGATCTCATCCTGGGGTAGAACAAGACTGTCAGGTAATCATTGGTCTCGGTTCTTCACCATTTCAGGACAGAAGGTACCATGGTCATGGCAATGCTTCCAATAAATTAAGCAGAGATTCTGGTAGGCAGAGACATTCAAATGTTAAATTTAGACAGCAGCAAGCCTGTTAGAGTTTAAGCTAACCAGACAGAAAAGCACAGGCAGTGCACTTTCCAGGAATACACAGGAGCTGCTGGAAACGATACAGGAGATAAGCACATTGTACTCTGCCTTCTGGCAAAGTAACAAAACTGCACCGTACTATGACTAAGGGCTAAACCACTTCCTAAAGATCATGACTTCAGTGGAGGAAAGGCCCTCCACCTTGGCACTGTTCAAAGGCTTAGGAATACCAACCCGTAATCCAAACACAGCTATTGCCTTCACTGGGTAACCTCATCCCTGAAAGTCGTATCATCATTACATAAAGTTAACTCCTACAGTGTCATTAAAGAAAAAATGTTCTTACAAAGACAGAAACCTCTGTTTTCCATTTGTGTCACAAGCTGTTGGTACAACATGTATCCAATTTAAGAAACAAATTTGAGTAAAACTGCAATGCTGGCTAATCCCTTGTGCAAGTCACCACTTCGGCCTTGCATAGATTTCATATGGGCTCTTGCATAAGAGCATTCAGGGATTTTTCTGGTAACAGTTTTTGCAGTAACACTATATTGTTCATCTAGCATTAAGAGTTGAAAGAAAATTAAGTCAAATCAAGCAAAAAATTATTTTTTCACCACTGTCAGTTTCTGCTTCCAAATATACTGCTTTTCCTTCAGCACCTTCATTTAAAGCTCAGAAAAACAAGAGGTGCTCACCTGGTTTAGGAGGTGGATGGGGGGTTCGTCGACTGGCATGAGTGTAAGGACAGTCTGGCTTAGTGCACTTTGCATCGTATTTACAGTTTGGATGGATGAACAAGCATTTATCAGCAAATTTGCAGTTAGGAAAAACTCTGAGGGAAAAGAAATTAAGTCATAAGCCCATACTTGGAGCAAAATGCCCAAGCAGCTGTGCATGAAAGCCAGAATATCAGAGAAAGCCACAACTACAACTGGGCTTGTGCACGTGTGTTAGTTACTTCCAAAGCAGGGGATGCGGGTGTAGTGTACTAGCTGTACACAAACAGATCTGTTTTCGTTTTCCCCATGGACACTCTTTACATGCAGTAAATAACTGAACTACCTCACACTCAGTGGAGTTTGGTAGCAAGCCACTTGTTGCAAGCTAAGACGCATGGGCAGTGCAGAGCAACAAAGGCACTGTGAATTCAGACCTTTGCACAGAGGGGCACAGAACTGACTAAGTAATATGGTTCATTTACGGAAGAGAAAGTATTATTTTGAATTTAGTTATGTCAGATTTTAAAAGAAAATTCAAATGTCTGAGTAAATGAAGCTACCCAATCTGGGAACGTTTATCTCAAAACAGAAACGATTTTTCTAGACTGTTGCTGCTTGTGGAAGAGAAGGCAAAGGTACAGCACACATTCAAGAGTTAGCCTTTGCTTTCAAATAAGAAATTACTGTGTTACCATGGTAATGGTAATGGTACCCTGACATGTTCAAAAGCATTCTGACAGCTAGCAGAAGAGTGCCTCTTGTTTTAAGAAGACACCAATTCCCACATCTCTAAGCAACACAAAAACACCAGCCTGTATGCTAAACTAAGCTTTTTTCTGCATGAGCACAGCTGTGACTACTTACTAAAAACATCACTGTATTCTGACACATGGTAGAAGGGAGGAAAACAGAAGACATTACAGTGTGATAATCTACCTGCAATCCCTACCCTAACAGACTTGCACTGTCTTGGAATATTTACTAACATAGAAGAGAAATTTGTAGCAGTGAAATAAAAATAACAGGTCATGTGAATAAGCTTTGCACTACTCACTTGCAAGGTAGTGTGGGGTGATGGTACACACATTCATCTCCATTTTTACAGGCAGGCCAGTACTTGCAGCGCTCAAGCACCTTCTCCTGTTTTTGCAGCGCATTTAACTGTTCCATATCCACTAGGAAGAAAAGAAAAAAGGAAAAAAAACAAGCTGGGACCTTTATGATTCTATATGCAATTTGGCGTACGCAGTATAGGAGAATTGAAATTCTCAATATTTCCTATTCTCTCTGCTTTTAACCCAATTCTTGATAAGCCTCTATTAATCAAAAGTCATGACAGTAAAAATTTATGTAGTATCATATTATTGGAACAAAATTTCCAAAACTACAAAGTGAAAGAAGTCATAATATTGGACTGAGAGCTGCCTTTTGGTGATAGAAGATCAAACTTGCACTGTTTACAAGCAAAATACACTTTCTTCACAAATCCAAACTGAGGTGTGAACAGAGTAGATCTTGATCAGACAAGACAAAGATTCTTCAACTGAACCTTACTTACGACTGTTCTGCGAGCCATGTGTTAATAATAGCTATGCTTCCTTTCTCCAAGATATTTTTGCTCTAGAAAATTATATCAAGAGATAAAGTAAAAAAATCAATTTTTACACTAGTCAGGTATGATTTATTAGTATGGGGACACACACCGAAAAAGAACCACTTCCATGTAATTTGCTCAGACAGATACCACATTCACTTCAGTTACCTGAACCCAGACTCCAATCCAAGAAGTATTTTAAGAAATTCTAAGCTGAAACATTCAATACCTTCACTATCCTTACAGGAACTCTGGGACTTTGACTTTCTCCTATTTAACGTTATTTCTAAAACCTCATTCTGCAAATTCAGGCAATTAAGCATATACCTTCACTGTTGTCTTATTTTCCCAAATCTGCCTAAACCTTTGGCTTTTCAAAGCTTTCCAGGACTGCTAGACTTACCTCTCTAACCTCCCTAGTGACTAGTGACACACTTGCGCCAGCCTCAGCATCCTCAGCCCTATTTATGCCTTCTCCTTGCAGTGCACTGAAGCCAAATAATGCTATCTTATCATAAAACCACATTGCCAAAACAAATCACTTCCGCACTGACCTGATTCTGTGTGAACTTCAGTCACACTCGTGCTACTACCAGCTAATGTAGCAAATGAAGCAAGAACCCCTAACAGAGATACAGCTACATCAGCAACACTCTCCTGTACCAAGGAGCTTTAGCAAGGAGTATGCAACAGACTATACTAGTAAAAGCACAGATTTGCGAGTGTAGTACTCTAACATATATTTCATAGTACAAATGTGCCAATGGATATATAACATTCCTTTCTTCTTTAAGACTGCCTGATATGAGTAGTACTTCTGAAGCCACTGGGACTGAAACAACATGGACTTAAAAGATCTTTTGCTTTTCCTCCATGGTTCTCTCATAATTGCATTACACATTTACCACTGGATCCATTAAATTTAAGTTCTCTGTATAGCATCGCATACGATATTTAGCTCAGAAAATTTGGATGCACTACTACTATGGAAATTAAAGTTCTTTTCGTAAGAAAGTTTAAAAAATTAATCCAAGCATGACCTTAAGGCAAGTATTCAACATGTCTATGACAAATCAATATCTTCTATATTTTTCATCACCGTTTCAGCATTTTAAACAATTAAAACACAGGCTTCAGCAAGCAATTTCCCTCACTAGTCAAAAGGTATCTTGAATATATAATGTTCAAGTAAAATCATACACTGTTTAAGTTTTACTTTCAGAGATTCTAGCAACTTGACCCTACCAACACCTTATATTTAACTGGCTGTTTTTGATATCAAAAATCTAGACAGAAACATTAAGATTAAACACCAAATGATTTATTTTTTAAAGTTCAAGGCAAGGCAAAACGTTCATCATAAAATCTCCTGTCCATCAGCATGGGGACAAATCATAATGGGTCAACAAGAACTGCACATTTCTGGCAATGAAGACAAACTACATTTTCAAAAGAAAAAAAAAACAAATTTCACCAATACTGAGATGTGTGGAGAATTACCTATGTACCTGTATCTTGATAACCTATCAGCTTATCAAGATAAAGGCTTCTAAAGATACGGCCCCACTGAACTACCACATTTCATTTGCCTGAAGAATGTTCTAATTTGAAGAATAAACACCATCACTTTGATTTCTTAAGAATGATATATCCAACAGTTCTATCCACAATCAAACCACCACATTAATGTTAGATCCTGTTGGTAAGCATAATTACCATCACAGCTCTCTAGCTGCCTGGTTACAATTTGCATCTGCTGTGCTCGAAGGCCTTTTAACCCTTTGCCAGCACACATATTTTGGGTAACCGGCTTTAACCCTTCGGTTATACACATATCTTCCTCTTCTTGATCAGAAAGATATCCTGGTGGACTGGGCACGCCATCCAGTGTCACGATGAACTTGGGACTAGCAGGTTTCTCTGGCTGTGCAAGCTGGTCTCTATCAAACAAAAAAATGTAGTACAATTAGTTTTTCCAACTCCAGAGGTTTGCGTAAAAGTGAGCTGCACTAGTAGCTAAAAGTAGTACAAGCTAATCTATGGAGAGTCACGCAGTAACAAACCTTTTAATAGTACTAATAATATACTCCAATTAACAGTTTGCCTTCCAGTCTCTCTGAAGCACTAATAAGCAATACAGCTTTCAATGGCACGCAACAGAGAATTTGGCAGGTACATTTCAGTTTGTTGCATTCTGCTCAACAAATAGATCCGAAAGCTCATTTACAGACACGGTTAAATAAAGGAAAGAGATTAATCTTTTGAGGAATTTACAGTTTTGAGACAAAAAAAGTGAAGGTAAATACCATTCTTGGAATCATGAACCTTTTAACACACAAAACAGGTGTCTCCTCAAAATTACTGAACAGCACATTATGAAACAGTGGATATAAAAGTTTTTAGGGCTAGGAAGAGAGAATTGAAATATGGACACCAAGAACTTTGATGCTCAGCCTGATCAAAAAGTCAGTCTAGCCTAGTATCCTGTATCTGATATTAGTCAACGTGGATAAAAGAGGGAGTATAAAAACAGGGGATGCATAAGTTTTCTCCTCTCTTCCATTGTCCCACCCATTTCACCCAAGGGATTTCCTGAACGGCACATGATTCTAAATATTTGGAAACGCACTATGGAGTTATCACTCTGAGAAACAGTGATAGTATAAACTTTGCTTCTCTATGAAATTAGACTAAAAGCAACTACAGTATAGAGCGCCTTTAAGAAGAGAGAAAAACAACACATTAAAAACATCACTAGCCAGAACTTTCAAGTTCAAGCAGAAATTGATCTCTTCACATGCAAAAATTTACCGCTCTCCTGTAGCACATTCAGTTTTCAACTGTGACATTGTGAGGTTATCCTTTTGGGTTTCTTTGTTCACTGTTGGTTTTATCTTTAATTAACACAGCTTCTTTAAAGTCACTCATGGAAAGGAAACATTAACAGTTTCTCAAACACAGCAGCCCACTGATGAAGTACATCACATTGTTCTGAGTGGTTTTTAACTCAGATCAAGACTATTTGGTAGCAGGAACTATCAAGGCCTTCAACAAGTTAAGAAAATGACTGTGCACTGGCCATTGTTCCTCTGCGGAAAAAAAACATCCACAACATATCATTTGAAGCTGACATGAACCTTAAACTTCTCTTGGCCAAACTTACCAGTAAGGAGCCTTAAATCACTTGTCCCACGTGCCACTTAACTGTTGTCTTACTGGCATTGAGCTACCTGCATGCAGAATGTGCTGTTTTCCCTCCAGCACTGAGAGCTCAGGATCCACCACACTCAATATTGTGTTAAAAGACATTTCTTAAGAAATGTAATCTCAGTGTGAAACAGGTGTAAAACTAAAGGCAATTCAAGCAAAACTATTAGTTAACTAAGATTTCAGAAATCAGAACAGCTATGACAAAGAGGAGCAGTACTTTTCAGTTTCTCCTTCTTCTTTCTTGCAAATCAAAGACATGCTCAAGCTACACTTGACCCTGGGAATTATCTTCATTTAGAAGGCTTTCTGGCAGTTTTTTTGCCCCTGCTTTTTTTCTTCTACTGTTCAATGTCAGTTCATTTTCCATGATGTCACAGATCCTGACTGGACTGACAAAGCACAAGTATGACTGAATGATTCCATCTAAACCACAAAAAAGCATTCTGACTAGTAACAGTCCTAAAAGTAATAACTTTTTACCGTGTCTGTATCAGACGTCCTGAGAGTACTCGTATTGCCTCTGTAGCCCTCTTTCCCAATTGCTGATTCTGTGGCACTATTTCCTCAGATAACTTGGGCTTCTTCAGGATAAATGACCTAGTATCTGTATGGACCATAGATTCTGCATCATAGTAATCTGAATTGGGAGAAAAGTTACATAGAAAGCAGAAAAATAAGGCTGTAGTTGTACTCTTAACTTATAGCATATTTTTAAATATCAATTTACATGGCCGGTAAACTAATTTTATTTTGTTTTAATTTCTTCCTAGTAGCTTCCAGAAAACGTTTTTACTTCCTTGCTTATTCTATAGAAGTGGATCAACAGGAGCCATAGGCTATATTAGGCCAGACCAGGAAACCTTGTTACTGGAATGGCTGTGCTGAAACAGCACTGAAGGGAGTCAAACACCCCCAAAATCTCTTAGGCTTTGAACATCTACTAATATAACGCTTTTATTCCTTAGAGATGTAGATAATACTAGAAATCAGTATAATTAATTGAAAAGGAAGTTATTTTTTAACATTCACTGACCAGTAGTGTTCAATTTGAAAACTAGCATTTTTTATTTAGGAATAAAAGATCACAAGACTTAACCTTGAGCCACTTGCAAGGTATCTTCAATCACAGGATCAATCTGGAGCCGAGAAGAGAGCTCCTTTTGCTCAGCTCCTAAAAAAAACAGTAATTAAAAGCATACTTTACTGCATGTCAAAATGAAACTATAGATTAAAGACCTGAAGCATACTCTTCTCAAAAAAAAAAACAAACGACAACAAAAACCTCCACATTTCTAACAAAAAGAAGGCATTCTCATTGTTTCAGAAACAGTAACAAGTTTTCTCCAGCCAGATGGCACGGCAAAATCTAAATACTGAAAGACTCTAGTCTTTCTTCCTCCTCATTTGTAGAGGTGTTGACTATTCACAGAAAACACACACACACACAAAAGCAGCTAAGTACATGGGACTACTTTATAGTATTCTTAAAAGAGGTGAAACAAACTGGAGTAGCACTGTCCTACATTTGACTTATGGTTTGAGAAAATGTATTTTGCTTTCTGTAGGTTTCCTAAGCAAGCTGTTATTTCCATTTCAATAGCAAAAGAGCAAAAATATTTAGCATAATTCAAAGACTGATAAAGCTTCTTCTTACATACTTCACAGATACAATTTCAACTATTTTATGCTGGTGGAAAGATTCCAAACACATCTATATGGGAAATAAGAGACTGAAAAAATAGATTTTTTTTTTTTTTAATAATGAATGTTTACCATTCCTTAACAATGACAGTGAGCTGATGTAACAAAGATATTACTCAAACCAAATTTTACTCAACGATCTTAGTATCTAAACACAGCAAGAGTAAGCACTTCTTACAGAAGTGTTTTTCCACAATCTTATTTTTATGATTCCTTGTAACTAACACAGACAGACAGACACACATTCCTTTCTTTGTAACAAAATCATGCTGAAAAGATACTCTGATTGCCTTTAAATGTTATGCCATTTTTCTTCAGGAGTTTTGTAACAGAAGTAAAAACAAAGCTTACTGTTCACACAGTTACCCTGGTATCAGCTGTCCTGTAACAGCAAATATAGTACTCCAACACTTACACAAAAAAAAACTCGAACTATTTGTGTGGAAACAGTATGTCAGAAAGAATCTTTTAATACTTCATATGTTGCAAAATTATTCCAAATGTAGAGTACCTTAAGTCTCTCACATAAGCTTTGTGACAGAATTATTCCTACAAGATATTAAGGAAAAAAATGCAAAGGATGGGGAAAACAGAAGTTATCCCAATATAAATGGATGCATTTGCTTATGCAAAATTATTCTTCAGTGATATGCCAGGATGTTATACTACCCTTTGCTTACTGATTAATTCCTCTGAGGTGTGTATGGGGGGTGGGGATGTACATACACATATATATATATATATATCTATCTTACAACCATGCTTTAGAAAGCTTTTTGGTTTTCAGGGCACTTCCACATGCAACTTCTGATGCTGACTTAAAAATTAAAAGCATTTCTTTTCTCTGCTCAGCCTGTTGTAAAATGACATTCCCTGGTAAAAATTTTTAAAGAACACTATCAGATGACCTTGAATTCCTTCAGCTGTCTGCTCCTTTGGCTCTTCTACTTGAAGCTGAGAACTCAGAGCAGGCAGTCTGTTTTGCACATGGATTACTTCTAACTGAGATTCTTCTGGGCTAATTCGAGTTCTTGGTGCAACTGGAACAGTCTGTTTCTGTGGAACTTTAAAGAGACAATGGTAAATGATTTACATATGACCCAATCACACAACAGTATTATTTTTACATATGGTGCTAAAATAACTCTAATAAATTCCTACACACAAACAAAAAAATCCCAAGCATCTGTCTCCACAAAAATAATCTTCAGCTACCTGTAAAATTCTTAGTGTGAAAGCACATTCGTGCATGTGCATAGAGCACTCTGTGAGTGGCACCTCAGAACATCTACTTGTAAGACAAAACAGCATGAGAAGGATTAGAGTGACATCAGCAAAGCATTCATCCACTTCTACACATAATTCATTTGCTACTTTCTTATGGTATTCATATGAAATCACTTTTCATTCCACCTTTCATATAAACAATCATGGTTTATCAATGAGTACTTTTCATATGGTGCCAGCTACCCTATGCTAAGGTGCTTGCAAATAGAATATAAAACTCGATGACATTAGAATCATAGAATCATTTAGGTTGGAAAAGACCCTTAAGATCACTGAGTCCAAAACCTAACACTGCCAAGTCCACCACTAAACCATACCCTTAAGCACCACATCTGCAAGTCTTTTAAATACCTTCAGGCGCTGGTGACTCAACCACTTCCCTGGGCAACCTATTCCAATGCCTGACAACCCTTTCGGTGAAGAAATATTTCCTAATATCCAATCTAAACCTTCCCTGGCATAACTTGAGGCCGTTTCCTCCTGTCCTGTCACTTGTTACTTGGGGAAAAGAGACTGAGACCCACCTCGTTACAACCTCTTTTAGATGGTTGTAGGTCTCCTTTCAGGTAGTTGTAGCATGAATTTGGGGGTAACAGGACAACAGGTTGACTTCTTTACTTGGCTTCTGCTAAGACCGTCAGAACTGGTTGTGAAAAGCTAAGCGAATTCTTCCCTTGGCTGAATAGCACATCAGCACTCAACTTCTGACACATACAGCTAAATAGTACCGCTCAGTACTGGATTTATCATTTATAATCTTACCATTTTGTTTTACCTATGTATTTCAAAGTAGCTTATTTCCATATTCCATTCAAAATACTTAAAAAAATACATGAATTAATACCTCTGAAGTGGAAGAACCTGCACGATACTTCAGATAAAATTCACAAATCACCTCTGTATTAAACCACAAAGTGGTGCTTTGTGGTCTCTCCACTGAAACATTCTCATGTTGGTAAGCCATACTACAAGACCACCACTATTAAAAATGAATAGTTTTAATTAATTTTGAAATTTTCTGTCTACGTTTTATTTCCTGCCATATTGCTATGTACACAGGAAAGAGCTTCCTGCATCACCTCAAAGTACTGTTCCCTGTGTTGCTGCTTTTTCCACCATAAACACTCCTTACTGCATAACTGGCATCAGAACTTAGGAGTATCAGTGCTCCTACCTCTTTTCTTAACAAACTGCTCCTTCTGCTTACCATCTAGAATGAAGACAATGCTTGGGAGGCACTTACATTATTTGCAGTTAATGAGGAAGCATAATTTTCTTTTAGTAGTTCATTTACTGTATGAAATATATTTTTAAGTAGTCAAGCAATTCAATAATTTACTAGAACTATTCTTAGTTAATTTTTCTGCAATTTTAAGTTTGGCAACAACCTTTATTAGTCAGCCATATGATTTAGTCTGTTTTAAAACCAGCTCACTTTATATCCCACTTCTAACATGCATGGACATCTCCCGCAATTCAAGAGCCTTTGAACACAGAAAACTCCACACACATCTTGTGCCTTTAGATCTACTAAATGTCAGCACCTGTGCAACCTTGACAATACAAGTAATAACAAGAAATCAGGGAAGAAGTTCACAATGACCATTTTGTTTAATATGTTAATGTAGAAGGAAGGTTTTGAGAGAGAGCCGGCAAGAGATTTTTGATAGCTTTCAGCCTTGCTCCAGATGGCATAAAAGTCCTGGTTTAGGAAGTTTAGTGAATGTTCCTTCCCTGGCAATGTGCAACGCTTCCTGCTGACAACACTAGATTTATTACCACCAAATGAAATGAAAGCACATGAGACAACAGCCGGATTTTCCCTTCTTCAGCAGAAGTCTCCCCTAGCTAGGAGAACTGAATCCCTACACATAGGCAACTGCTCAGTTGCTGTATCAACTGCAACTCAATACCTAAAACCACTGAACTAAAATTGCAGCCTCATTGTTTAAAGACAATATATGCCAATATATCAATGGGTATGTTGTTTGTTATTTTGCACTTCTATTACCTATACCCAGTGCATGTTGATTTTTTGCTGTTTGGCTTTTTTCTCCTCATCTCTCAGAAGGAATGAAGAGAGTGCAGAAACGGAAAAAAGAGCAACCAATTAGATCAAACAACCTGCCTAATACTAAACACTTTCTCCTTGGCAACTATTAACTTCAGAAGACTTCTGGCACTTCCATTTTGTCTCTATACACTTTACACACTTATTGTCTTGATTAATATATTTTAAACAACTATCCTCTCTTATTTATGCTTTTGTAATTCATTACTGAAGATTAATGTAATGTTCACAGGACATAGAAAAACCCTTATGTGTATCACTGACATGAGGTATTTAACATTCTGTTTTATCTCTAAGTGCTATCTTTAGCCCGGATTTATAAAACAGGTCTTGGAAATATTATAGCTTAGCACAAACAAAAATAATGCTAATTACCAGCAGAATAGTTGGTTGTTTTTGTAACCGATTCCTGTGCTTCAGAGATTGCTTTCAGTATTAAATTCTTATTGGCCTGTTTTGAAGGTGGCAATGAAGGTCTAAGGGAGATAAAAAAAAATAATTAACTGTACACGAATTGCAACAGCAACTGTATCTATGTTAAACACAGATATTTCAACAGGTTAACACAGTTATGCATAATACTGATAGAAAAAAATCATAATCTAAAAATCACTTTATCTGTATTTGTTTTCAGCTTGTTAGTTTATTCTCTGAGTGGACAGGGATCCACAAAATGCTCTCAAAAATGGAAGCCCAGAGGCATGATTTCACCTCTCAGCTTAAGTTGCTGCATCTGAAAGGCACAAACTCTGCCATTCATTTCCTCCCACCTCTGTCCCTCACATGCCTGTTCCTACGTTTGTGTTGGCACTAGTAATTATGCAGCTGCCCCCGGGAGTAAGATCCAGCTGAAAACTGACTCCATCAAAAACATATTAGTTGTAAAAAAAAGCTTTCTGTTTGTTTTTGAACATCAATAACAAGGAAGTTTAAATCAGATAAATGTGCTGTGGCGCTGGAGATAAAATGCAATAAAGTGTATTAGCTTAAAACAAATCTTATACAAGCTAGCACTGTAGATCAGTAGAACCATCTCTTCCATAGTTTAAATGTTCTTCCTCTTATTGTTGAAAATCAGATACAAACCACTGACTGACACGTGACATTCAGACAGAATTAGGGAGCAGAAAAAAAAGGAAAAACCTCTCAAGTCTTTTGAAAAGTTAAAATCACCTTAAAGAACAAGTGATAATTGGTTTGAAAACTATTCCCAAAATAAAAACAAAGCAATTGAAACTCCTGGAAAATTATTTTACCACATTAAATAACTGGTCTGAAACATGCCAACATTAATGTTCTTTTGCCAATAAACTTTTTCCAAATAGAGTAAAATTTCACATTCCTTTACAGCTTATGCACAATAATAAAAACAGATTACAAAATCAGAGGAAAAAAGGTGGTGTAAACAGACATCTCACCCACACAGTTGTGAGATAGTACAAAAAAATATAAAAATGGCTTACTGAATTTTGTCTGTCAATTTTCAAAACTGCAAACGGTTTTCCTCAACTTCCACTTTCAAAGTTTTTATTCATTAAATTCATTCTGGAAACCACACAGAATCACTGAGATCTAAAATACCTTCTTTCTGGCTTTGCAGGTACAGACACACTGCTGGAGATACTTCCTGTTCGCAATCCATAGTCTTCCTCCTCCTCCTCATCATCTCCATCGTTACAGAACTTCTTCACTTTGACTACTGAGCTTACAACAGGCAACCGTCTCTTCCTGGAGCTTTCTTCCTACAACAAACAGAGCAGCCAAACAATTCATTTAGCATAAAACATGTATTAATAAGCCAGCAAAGAAAATATTGCAATTATATCTATAGCCAGAAGATGGAGAACTTCCATTAAAGTTGTATAAGTCTAGGAGTACTGTACTGTCTGCAGAAACAAGTGACAGCACTACAGAATGTGAGTCAGACGTATTTACACTGAAACATCTCATTAAAAATGTAACTGTAAATAACATTTAGAAAAGGAGAAGAAAAAAGTCTGAAGTCAAGTCAATTTATCCAACATCTACAGAAAAAACAGGGTTTCCCAAAGAAATTCATACTACCCTTCAAGATGCACCTGTTGAAAGTCTGATAGAGAAAAGTGAAATCAGTATGAATTACTTTCTCCTCTGTATCAACTCTGATTTCACATCAGTGTAAGGATTAATTTGTAGCAAGCTGCATATTCCAAAGGATGGTATTAGCTACGCAGAGCCAGGATGGCCCAGTTTAGTCAGTGCAAGGTCCCTGTTCTGACACAGCCACTAGCCTCCACCACAATGCATGTGATAGTTCCAAATTGAAATGCTAGGCTGCCTGAAAGCATAGGAGAAAGCACACATCAATAACTGCTGTAGGAACCATCACTCAGCACTGAACTACACAGGAGCACAATGAGGCATCTGGATGCCTGGTTTGTACATGGTACCCTTTAGATAATCCTATATCCTCCAAGGAGAAAGAAATATCCTAAGGGATGGACCTGGAATACACCGATACAGAAGATTCATACAGTAAAAAAACCCAATACCAACAGAAATTACCTTTTTCAAGGTAAAAGTTCCCAAAGCACAAGGACTTGTCTAAGAGAAGGTAGAATACAGCAAAGGTCCACAGTTCTAAGAAACACTCCTGAAATAGCGCTCTTCTGGACATTATTCATAAAATAGAAGAAAATTATCACAAGACCTTTTCCTAACATTTCCAAGGAGAGATGTGACTGTCATTCATCAATAACTTATGTACAGCCTTAAACAAATCACTATATTCTCATTCTCAATTCCCCATATTAAAAAACAAAGACATCAGCACGTATCTTTGTAAAGCATTCTAGATTTCCAAATAAAATTCATTATCCTTTATACAGAACTAAGTAAGTAGTAGCAAAGACAGAGAACTATATAAGCAAAAACAAACACAGATGCACTTGGAATACAAGGTATGTAAAATTTCTACTTCATTACAACATTAGCAGCCATAACTATCTTCACTCATAGAATCATAGAATCACTAAGGTTGGAAGAGACCTCTAAGATCATCAAGTCCAACCGTCAACCCAACACCACCATGCCCACTAAACTATGTCCCTAAGCGCCTCATCTACACGTCTTTTAAATACTTCCAGGGATGGTGACTCCACCACTTCCCTGGGCAGCCTGGTCCAAGGCCTGACCACTTTTTCAGTAAAGAATTTTTCTGTAATGTCCAAATTGTCTAATGTCCAATTCCTCTCACACAGGGCTCTTAACTGATTCATATGGATAGATGAGGTGCTTAGGGACATGGTTTAGTGGGCATGGGGGTGTTGGGTTGACGGTTGGACTGGATGACCTTAGAGGTCTTTTCCAACCTTAATGATTCTATGATTCTATGATAGTCTTAAAAGTATCAGCCAGGGCTATCACCCTGCCTGGCTTAGTCTGGCCTCCCAAGTACGTGGGCCAGCAATCACCTTTTAGTTTGTCCTTGTACAACACCCATGCCAAAGAGTTCTTAAATGCCCTGGTTCTAAACAGTATAATAATGATAATTCTAATAAGCAACATATCTGGGCTTTAGAGACTAATGTATATCTAGCATAGGTATGAATAAACAGCATCCAAAAAATACAGATTTACAGAACTGTGTAAAGCTGGAGATTTACATAGCACTTATGGAAGATCATCTGTTCCAGTGATCTAGAGATCAAAATTATTATTTCTGATTCATCATGTGCATCATAACAATGCACTAACCCCCTAGTCCAACTCAATATGGCATGAAGAGGTACAAGCTAATTAACTCTGAGATGCAGCAACCTGTCAGGTGATGATGTTGAACTATGCAATCTCTTTTTAGCAGTGGACCCAAAGAATGAAATCCCAATCTGACTGCTATCAGTGACAGAGGTCCTTCAATTCTGAGGTCAAGATTTTACTGGAAGTGTACATAGCAATTTAGGTTCGTAGCAAGTGTAAAATATTGCAATAGTTTAGATCGTACTAACCTCACTGCCTACTTTATCGGCACTAAGTTTGGAGGTGGGTCTGTAACTCTCTGCTAAGCTGCCAAATGCTTCTGGATTGCACAGCTGGCCTGTTTCCAAAGACCTGCAGCTTTGCGTGTCTAACTGCCGGCCCCCCTGTAAGTTGCCCTGCTGTGACAATCTGTGCACGTGTATATTGCCATCTGCACTCCTGCTAGCCGGGGGTCGGTAGATTTCAGCAGAAGGACGAGAAGAACCGTAAGTTACAGTTACAATAGGTTTCTTTCGTGACAAAGGATTCTCCTGCACGAAGTTTAGGTCTTCATCAATTAGATCATCTGGTTCGGGTTTAATGTCAATCACAGCTTCAGAAGGTGACAATTCCCTCAAAGGTTTGACTGTAGATGTTAAGCGGGATGCAGAACCATCTTCACAAGACTGCCTGATAAAATAAGAAATTGCCAACTATTAACTCATCTGCAGATAAAGTTCTGGAAAATGAGAACTGTCTTTTAAACAAAGACAGCAGGGAAGAATCATTAAGGTATTATTTTTTATACAAATCTAACACACTGATCACTATTTTTAGTTTGGTTAATTAATCTAAGCCCGTCTGTTGCTTAAAGAAATGGAAATGAATTCCTGATTTAACATTTTTTATGCAACAAATCGTAACAATGCTTTACTCTTCAAAACAACCTAAATCTTTCCAAGCATCTGTGTTCTTCAGAATTACTACAGTCACACAACTACTAATATCTGAATGTGTGTTAGCAAGTAACCAGAAGCTTTACCGTGAAGCAGTGTTCCTTTGTTCCTGTGAGCTAGTTGAAACTCTTGAGTCATTTCTTTCAGTCCGAGTGCTGGAAACTGCAAGAGGTGGTAAGATATCCTCACGCCTCCTCTCATCACTCACACATGAACTGCTTTTGCTGGAAGGAAGGTTGCTCTCAAAGATAGTAGATTCTGAAGATTTTACACTAGTTGGTTCTGTGGAGACAGGTACCTTTCATTTTTACACCAAAGCACAGCAATACAGATTTTGCAGTAAATGTAGCTAAGATACTTCAAACAAGACATTGCGAAGATCTGAAAACACAACAAGCTGAAAGCTGTTTCAGCTGAAAACATCAGCAAGAAAAACTCAGAAATAAATTCTGGACTCAGAAATAAATTCTTTATCTCAAAATATAAAGCAATTTTCTAAAGAGTCAGGACCCAAAAGACCATATACATTGAAAATTAACAAAACAGTCAGCTAAGATCTTTTTTGAAAACCATTAGACATGCAACACTACACAAAAAAGATAAACCTACTTTTACTCAAAATTAATTTTCTTACTTACCAGTAGTCACAGATCGCAGCTTATCCAAAACACCATGGAGCCTGAAATAGATGGGGAACAGGGAAGGAAGCAAAAGAGAAAAACGAGAAATAAAAGAAACTTAACTTACATTGAGAATAACAAACTTTCAGAAACCAACTGCCTTCCTCCCCACCCATCCCCCAACAAGCATCCCATTTATCTAAGACTTCACTTTCCATCAGCTGATGTATGTTTAACCTCAAAAGAGAGACTTTAAGTATCTTGCCTCCAGTGAGTCTTCATACATGCAGGTAGGGTACTCAACACATCATCTACTTTTAGCATTTAATTTGTTTACATAATTAAAGCCAGTACTTTCCACTGTTTCACTACAATCAATGGTGTGAGTTAAGTGTCTTCAAAAGGAGTGATTCAAAAGACCTAAGTTAGAAGCCTAAAGTATAGCTGAAAATTTTACTTTGTATACAAAACTTTAATTACACAGCAAAGTTAAACATAATTGAAAATACAAACCTAAACAATATAGAATTCATAGCACTTAACATACTCAGGATTCTTCCAGCATGCTTTGTGTATACCAACAATATTCTTTGAGATGTTGGTGGGCAAAACATTTCAGCGAGGTACCATTTGCCTGTGAAAAAGGCACCAAGCTGAAGCAATACAGAAAATCAAGAGGCTATAAAATAATGCTGTTTAAAAATAAACACACATGATAGTGAAAAGAAAGGAAAAAAAAAAAAAAAGAAAAAAATTCCCAACACTTAAATGCATATCCTACTTGGAATTCAAACCTGATCATGGGCATCTCCATAATTTAGACTGAATATTAGAAAGGAGTTAGGGAACAAAAATATTTAAAATTGGGAAAAGTAAAACTGCGTGTGAGTATAAGGAAGGCTTCTCAAACCTCCTTGTGAGTTTTCACTAGAGCACTCTAAAGAGTTTTGTTAACTGAGCTCTGCTGATGCATATCAGTTTTCACACTGACCTCCAGATAACTGTGACCTGACACTTGGTTCAGAGTAAGAAGTGTTGGCCAGCCAGCACAATTTCCAGGTCTGCCACAGAATTACTGTGAAACTTTTGCTAGATGACCCCGAATTACCAGCTACAGAGACAAATCAAGGAAGGCAGACCTTGTTGAGTACTGCATTTAGCCAGAGACCCAATGTTTAAGAATGTAAACATTCTGAGTCGCCTTTAAAAGAAATAAAGGCATATAAAATTCCCAACTACAATGCTATTTAACTTTTTTCCATCAGTCCTCTTACAACTTATTCCATGGGTTTCATCTTGTCTTCTTCTCCATCATTCTTTTAACCAATACCTACTTCGTTACCTGATGAAGCACTCTGAAATTGAATTTGTATTTATAAGCAAATGTGGATACTGAATTGAGAATAAAAGACTCATTACATCTGGAATTTAAGCAGGTGTCAAAACCAACAGGACGTATAATATCTACATATAGTTGATACCCAGTTCTAAATATATATTTTAAAAAAATATCTTGATTTCTCTTCCGTGCTGAAATTTGCTTTCTCTACACCTTTATTATTTTTTTCAATAAAGTTTTAGTTTCATTTACAAAATCATAAAAGTGTTTTCTGCTACATAGTATTGTATTATTTCTTACTGTATATCAGGATTCAGTCAAAACCCCAGTACTGGAGTTACCCTCATCAACTTGTAAACCATGCTGATTTGTCTAACTGATTCCCAAAACTACTATGAGAAAGACAACGGACTTACTGATACAGTGAAACCCAAAATCTTTGCCTAGGCAGGCCACAAAGGGGAAGAACATAAATGCCTGTGTACTTTTAAAAAAAGGAGTGCATGCCTAATTGCACTCCTTTCTTCTATTTTTGACAAATGCCAGGAAAAAACTGAAAAATTTGAAAGTAAACTCAAATTGGAAATCAATCAGTTTAAATAGTTAATACAGTGAATTATAATAGCTGGAACTAATTTTCACTTTTTATCAATGTTTGTGGTTTCATAACATACCCAACTTCTAAAATGTTTCTTTCTGCTATTTAATAGCATAAAAGCTCCTAACCAAATAAAGAGGAACTTTACTAATCATGTACAAGAAATACCAGAAGCGAATGTAACCAGTCAGTATGAAAATTTCAAAGGAAGCAAACTGAAAAAGCAGCAAAAATGTAGTATTTCTCTAATCTATACAAAACAAAATACATTCCTTAAAACTGTATTAGGTTAGAGACTCAGAAATAATATTAACTTGAAAAAATACACAACTCTGAAAGCAAGAAAAACCTCTGGAGTGAAATATCTGTTTGGATACTCTGAAACATGAAGTTAATTAAAGGTTTACACTGTAAGCCAGATTCAGTATTAGAAAATGCATGAGAAATATTATAATGGCTGTCATGCAGCATAGCATAAATTAATCCACACTATCAGGAGTTTAGAAAAGAGTTCATCTGTTGCCAATTTGTCCCACTTAAAATTTCTGGAGTTCTACTTTTGTTTTATAGAGCGGGGTGGTGGTAATAAATAAACAGCCTGAGAGGTGGGAATACCTAAACATTTGGTGCTAAGCCTTGTCAAAGACGGTATACAGAATTAGATCCAGTGTTCATCTGTCCTGATATAGTAATTCCCATGCACAACAGCAATCTGAAGCACTATTAGCATAAAAGCAAAGAATTTTGTCTTTGAATAACTACTTTACATATAACTACAGTGAATAACACTCTCATGCTCACAGTGGGTTTTGCAGGAAAAATTTTTTTAACTCAACACATGGCCCTCATTTACCTGAGCATTTCACTGGACTTATGAGAAAACAAAAAATATAAGCCCTCCAGTCCTTTGCCACTTAATTGTCAGTGCAATAGCATAACTCTTGACAGACTAAAAATAGTTTACTCATTACAGCTACAAAGAAAAATTTTTGATTCATGTAAATTACACAACGGGAAGATAAGTAATTTCTTAAATTCTCAGGTTTCACTTACAGAAAGCAGTCCTGATTACTGGTAAGAAGTGTGACAAGTAGCTTACAAACATACCAGACAGTAAACCTGACAGTATTGTTTCCAAGGAAAAGGGAAAGGTCTTCTGTCATCTGCTCCTGACTCTTCTTATTGGCCACCATAACCATAATATAATCAGGGAGCTCTTCATCTAATAGAAAGAGAAATCTGTTGTTTTGAAGTATAATAAATCATAAAAGATATAGCAAACATCCTTAAACATGTCACCAGATTTTTTTTCCAGTTTTACTAAAAAGACTCTACAGACAGAGGATGACGTAAGCAAATTAACAAGACTTGCATTTCCTCTGAGGTTCAATACAAATTTCAGCTATGACTGACGAATAAAAGATCATCAACTCCACAAGATCATCAACTTCAGCATAAACTGAAGAAAACAGTATTTAAAAAGTGAGTACATAAAACACAAAAAGGACAAGATAAAAGGTCACTCTGCTGCTTATATCCTTCTACCTGAACAGTAACAACCATCTACAATTTTTATCACTTCAAATATTGCCAAATATAGCACCTTATCCTTGTCAAATTTCCTTTAGTTACAAAGACCAAACAGATAAATACCCCTTTCTGATTTGTGCATTAAACAAATCAAATCTGTATTAACTTCCAGATTTTCCAACTACAAAAACAATGAATATCAGGCCTTTAAAAAAAAAAAACTAAAACAAAAACAGCAACCCCAAGAGTCTTATTCTCTAACTCCCTAACATATGCAATTTCATACACAGTGAGAAATCCGCTCCCCTGCTGGACTGTTCACACAGGGTATGCCTACTCATCAGAATGGGTAAGAAGGTGCTCAGAACTAATATACGCAGGCTTGGGGAAGTTTGGTATTTGGCTTTTTACTTTGGCCTAGCTCTGATCTACTCTGAAGGACGGAATGGTGCATTTGTTGCCCGAGGGCATAGGTATGCTTTTTGAGCACATATTTCAATTTAGTTTAATCAACCACCTCATGCCCTCCAATACCACTCCATGACATGAACATAACAATAGTAAGTGAAGATAGTTGGGAAATCCACTTCAAATTGTGAATTTGAACCAAGGCACTAATATAGCTGTACTCATTTCATCAAGTTAAGCCTGTACACAACATTAAAAAGACCTGAAAAATGAGAAATCTTAAATAGAAATCAAAATACGAATCAAAGGAATTGCCTTTCTTCTATGTCTCTCTATGTACCCTGTAAATAATTAATCTGTACCCTAGACTACAGAAATAACATTCATACATTGCACCTGCACTTCACTATCTCTATTCAAGTGTTCCAACACAACACATTCCTAGCCTAAACCCTAACTTTTTTTGGTGTGTGTTTTTTTTTTTTAATGTAAACTACAAGTTGTACAAGATGGGTGGATACCAGATCTAGGAATTTAGAACGAATTTTATTTTTTGGCCAAGCTACTTTTAAACCTCATCTGCTCCCCAGGTGGTTCAACACAGGATAAAGTAAAGAAAAAGATACTTTAAGTGTAAATCAAAACATAAGTTAGCACAATTACCTGTAACAGTACGATAGAAGAAGGAAAGAAAGAAAACAACTACTTCTCTCAGTGACTGTGTTGGCTTATACCAACTTAAATTCTATGCAAAACTGTAGCCTCTTGAAAATTTTGATAGTTGATGAATATTTAACTATCTTTATTTTGCTTCACAGATATGAATTCTTCCTTTGTAAGTTCTACACAACAAATAAGTTTCAACATGTCTTGTTGTAGAAGACTTTTCAAAAGAAAAGAACTAGCAGTTACAGAAAGAAACAAAAGCACGGTTCTTGCTCAGAGAGGCTAGAATGAGGGAGAACCGATTTTTACCTAAAAGAAGAAATAGAGTTTTTGAAAAACATTACTTGGAAAGTTGTCCAAAATACTCCAGTCAAGAAAAGAAACCTGAAAATGACAGAAATTTGGAAACAGTAGTTTAAAAATAAAAAGGAGGCCAAGGGAAGTCAGACTTGGCGATAAAGAATACAAAGTTATTTAAAGAAGTTCAGAAGCTGACTGAGAAGTAAAGACATCGTATGCTGATCTTGGGAATTGCCTTCTGAATACAGGAAATGGAAAGAAACGAAAAACAGAGAAAGAATAATCAGCCATAGTTGGAATCAAAGATTACTAGTATTCTACCAGCATCTTGGTGTTATAGATAAGAAAGATTTTTTTCAGAAATGCAGGAAAAGGCAGACAAAGAATCAAGAACTGAGAAACTGAAACTGGGATGACAGTAAAAAAACAAAAACGAGTTACTGAAAAAGACAACTTTTGAGAAGGTGAAAAAAAGACGATCTTACAATGAAAAAATTCTAAACATGGTTCCTTGGCACCTGCTAAATTCAGAACATCAGCTTGTAGGTAACTCCCTTCTACAGAGTCAATACATTTTGATTCCATAAATACAATGACCCCCTTTAAATAGGAAATAAGATGAATTCAAGATCAAACTACAAACTTTGAATTTGGTCCTGCAACTCATGGGATCTCTGAACTATGCTCTCAATTCCTTTCCTTCACCTGAAAACCACGAAGTATCACAGACAACAAAGCAGTTGCAGGACTGAGGTATTCTGCTTCCAGTAGAACACTGTGTTAAGTTACCAACTTTTACTGCTGTAAAAAACAGCTGCTCTTAAGTTCAATATCCACTTAATCCTGGATTCAGGAAAAAAAACCCAAACAAACACAGACATTCACACTGCTCATCTCTGTCTTCTCACAATCCAAAATAAAATCTCACTCTGCCTCCAAGATTCAATTACATGTATTTCATCAACATGAGCCTAACATAGCTCTTAGTTTTCCCCTTAACAGTCAAGCTCTTACATTTTGCAGATTTCTCCTACATAATGTTTCTGACACGGCTTTTCCACCTCCTAAAACAGTCAGCCTATCTCTGCCTTACAGTCATAGCCTTTCTCCTAATTTTGACAAATGCCTCACCCTGAATTCAAAAGGCTGTTGAAAAAATGCCTAAGAAAGACTGACTCCATCTCAGAGTGGTGACAGGTAACTGCTGTTATATTTGCAAGGATCTCGCTTTATATGTTTCTCCTTGTGCTTCAAAGAAGCTTCCTTAAATATTCACAGACATATCGATTGTTTTTCTTTCAAATCCCTTGCCACCATTTCTCCTTGAAAGAGAAGACCATTAGCCTTCTTAGTTATTTCCTTTTAGTTCACAACATCCACATACTGCCTCCTCTTACACTTAGACTATAGATATGTTGTGAAGTAAGCCTTTTTCTTTCATACTAGTTCAGCACTTCGGATAATTCATCTCATGCTTAAGGCCGCCGTATATAGTAACACGAGTAAGTAAATATGCTGTTCCATTAACTAGCTGGTTGTTTCCTATCCAACAACAATGAACCTAAAGAAGATTGCTAAACATGTGATAAAACTTACCAACATAAGCCCCCAGCTCCTGCAACTTTCCTTTTATAGCACCCTAAAAAATAATGAAATAGCATTTAAGGGATGGAGCAATAAAATATTTCTAACTGCAAAACGGTGGGAGGCTTAGCAAAGTTTTTCTCATTAACTGTTTGAACATGTTGGTTTAACATGTCACATTTCCTAGTCTCCACTGCTTATGATATAAACGTTGTAACAGTGAGGGACTGACAGCAGAATAGCGAGAACCGCCAGGAATGTCACACTCTACCATATTTTCTATATAGCAGTTCCTGGTGCTACCAGACAACCTCCAAGTCCCAGCTGTCCTTTTTTAAGCAGAGACCATCCGGGCTTATAAGGTGCAAAGAAAACGAATCCCGGATGGTTTGATAAAAGGTCATTCCCGGCTCAGCAAGAAAAAAAAACTGCCAGGATTTTCAAACTGGGAGTGGGAGCAGCTGACAAGCCCTGACGGTAACGGGGGCTGACACCAGAACGCCCGGCTACGGCTGCTCCTTCTCCCGAGCAGCCCCCGGTTCCGGCCCTGCATCCCAGGCGGGCCGCTGCAGGGCGAAAACTCCAGAGATGGCAGCTGCCCTCCGGGGTGCGGTAGGACCCCGACTCCGCTTCCTAAAACAACGACTCTTCTGTTCGTAGCCCTCCCGGGGGAGCCCCGAGGCCGGAGGCCGCATGCCGCCGGGAGCTCCCGGTAACTCCGGCACGGCCGGGTCTTCACCCCGCCGCTTCCTTCCGCCGGGGGAGGGGGGCTCGGCGGGTGCAGGGCCCGCAGCGCCCCCGCCACCCCCGCGTCTGAGGGGAGGCCGGAGGGAGCCCGGCACCCCAGCCATCGGCCGGGCCTGCCCCCCAAAGCGGGGTCAGGCCCCTGCCGCAGGTGGAGAGGGAGCGATCCGGCTGCTTCTTTCTCACCCGGATCTTGCGGCTGATCTCGGTGCCGATCTCCATGGTCGCGCAGCTCCGATCCCCTCCCGTCGCGGAGTGTCGTGCCGTGCCGTGCCCTCTTCCGCCCACCGCGGCCTCCCGGCTCCGCTCGCGCCGCAGGCCCCGCCGGCTCTGGAGCGCCGCGCAGCAGAGTGCGCGGCCTCCGCCTGCGGCGCCCCCTGCCGGGCCGCGGTGGGCCCTCCGCGCCGCCCCGATCCCGGCCGCCTCGCCCCGCCTCGCCCCGCCTGCCCCGCGGCAGGGCTCCCCACAGCGGGGTGGGGAGCGCAAGGCGGGCGGTGCGGTGAGGTACGGCCTGGCGGGCGGCTGGGCAGGAACGTAGGGGAGAAAGGTGCCTGGGCTCCCTCCGGCGCCCCTCAGCAACTCCCGTCGTCTCCCCGCGTCCTTCCTTGCCCCTTTCCCAGCAGCTGCCCCAGCTGCTCCTTGGTGCTCAGCGCGCGCACCGAACTCTGCCGCTTTAACGGAATGCTCCGCGCGCCCTGCCAGCGCTCGGGCTCTGCAGCTCGCACAGGCCGGAGGGCGGCCGGGTGGGTCGGCGTACCCCTGAAGCGGTGGCCGCGGGGAGAAGGGAGACAGGTAGCCCCAGCTGGGAGGCCGGCGGGCGGGGAGGCTCAGCCGCCGTGGGCCGTCCGTCACCGCAAACCGCTTCTGAGGCCGTGGCTGCGGCCTGCCTTGCTGTGCAAGCAAGGAGTCCGGCCCTAGAGTAAAGAAAATAAATGTATCTTTTAGCATATTCCTAGACTCCTAAGAGAGTCTACTCTTAATTACTCAAGTGTCACATTCAGCTTTTCTTAAGTTGCCTCTTTCTTCATTCCTGGTTTTCATAAAACAGGTTTATAAAGTCCTACCACATGGCTTAGGATAAATATGAATACCATAAGATTAACCACGAGGTTATCTTAATATTAATGCTCTTCCTTAAAAAGTACAAAAATTGAAGATCTAAATACCTGTTTGTCAAAACGCAAATATATTATGGAATGGGAATAGACAAAAGTATCAAAGTAACTTTTAATGCCTTACTACAGCTATACTGTAAAAGTATTGAATTTTCATTTTGTGACCCCACATCAGACTTATAAGAAGCCTTAAAACAACGTGCTTTTTTTTTTTTTTTTTTTTTTTTAGAAAGAGGTTGCAGCATCTACTAGTCTTATAGCTATAAGGGATCAGTTGCAGAGGGAGGAAGAACTACGTGGAAGTCATGTCTGAACCATACCATTTATCTTTTGCACCAATGTCCCAGCTTCACTTCAGCTGATTTAGTGAGTAGTAACATTATAGAAAGCCCAGCCTGCAGATAAAGGGTCTTTTACAAGTAATGCCACTGGGTAAAATAAACAGCTGTATTAATCTCTTTCTTCATCACTGCTCCTAATATAAACCCAACATCATACAGAGATAGCCTAGACTAATTATTGCTAATGATCTGAGCTGTTTGCCTGACTTGTAATATACTTATAATATCCTGGTGTTACAGTGAGATACAACTAGTAACAGATTGGTTTAATTACAACATTCCATTTTAACCTTCAAGAGACACATTTTGCTCTCATAAGATTTCAAATAAGTTGTATTACTTTATTATTGGAACAAGAAAAATAATGATTGAAGGACAGAAATAGGAATTGAGTTTATTTCATAACTATCAATGGATTTACTTTAGAAAGAAATACTGTGTTTAAAAAAACAAAGAAGATATATCCTTTGTGAATAACAACAGGAGCTCATTGCATCAAGTTCAGCACTGTGTTATGTGTAGGAAAACTGCCTGTTTTCTTCTAATAGGAAAATTCTATAACCTTGATTAGTTACTTAGTAGAACATGGTTCAACATTTTACAGTGGCTTATAAGTAAAAATGAATTTTGCAAACATGAAATTTCAGGCTTCAAACATGTAATAGACATATTGTATGCTCATTTTTCTAGCACCTTCCATTGTCTCCACTACCATCAAGAAATGTGTAATGATGCATAAAGACCCATCTCCCTCCTGCTTTTCCACAAATAAGAAATGGAATGATGAAAAACAGGGAGGCTTCAGACACAGAGCCAGAACATAGAAGTGATGAATAAAGCAAATTTGTTCAGAGAACAGCTTTAAGAGTCACATGTAGAATCAGAGTTATTCTGACTTTTCAGTTCATGAAGTCACTCTTTTGCATGGCTAGTGAGTAAATCAAGATATTTTTCCACATGACTTCTTCATTGTTCTAGTGTCACGGGAATGCCCCTTTAACTAGTAGTTTCTGGATTATCCTGCCTGTGTTTTTATCACAAATGGGTAACTCCCCTCTAGGCTGAGGAGTATATACATGCATACCACTTGTCTGCCTGGAGGGTGGCTAATTCTGTGTCCTGTCTGGCTCACTTCCAACTTTCTGTCTTACCATTAGTCAATGCTGGACAGAGTTTCCAGAATCGAAACAAGGTGAATACTTGCATCAACCTTCACCCTGTTGGCTGAACTGCAATTGGACCAGGATGGGAAAAAAATCGAAACTGTTCCAGAAGGGAGGATGTCAATAAGAACAAAGTAGGTTTATCCCTGTTCCACTGTGGGCAGGCAGTATTCAACCCAATGGGCAGAAACTTTTCTCACAGAGGGGCTGCAACATTCAGCTGTAGGATATGAGTCTTTTCCTCCCATGATCGTCAACAAGAGAGTAAAGAGTACAGCAAAAGATGCGGGTGTTTCTACCCATGCATGTCATCAGTGTAGACCAGGGGGTTAAAGGGAAGAAGCAGAAGCACTGTATAGCACCCTGAGGCAATCAAGTTATGTCTTATTGATGTGTCTTTATCAGAGTTCATCACATGTTCATGGATGCCTTTGTCTCTTTGTCCTATTTATTAGAGTTGATAGTTGGAGCAAAGCAGGTAATGGAGAGCTGATGAGGCAAAAAATGAGATAGGGCAAAATGGAGAAAGTGCAGAAAAAAGACAAATTTAGGATACCAACTGGGATTATAGGAAGCAGAAGAAAAAAATTAATTCAGGAATAAGTTCGATAAGCTTCAAAAAGAAAATGTAAGCTGCAGAGGAGCATATTGACAACGTCCTACTTGTCTCTTTTAAGATGTTGTGTTGTCTTTAACGTAAATGCAGAGAGAGAAAATACAGTAAGGAGTAACTATGGAAAGTAAGAAAACTAATAAATGCAACTTCTAGGCAGGGAATCAGGCAGGAAATGGGTGTGATCAAGATTTAGAATAGGAAATGTGACAGATAAGAGAATTGAGACCTTGTTTCCAGTATGAATTGTTTAGAAATAGGAAGGGTTGCCTCTGTTACCCTGAATTTTCGTGGCTTGGATTTGTCATGCATTGTATTGGTCAGTTTTCTCCAGCAAGTAACCATAGATCTGGCCTGTAGCAGGTACCATTAGAAAAGGGTATCCGCTTAGTTTAGTTCAAAGTTAGTTTATTCTACTCAATATAAAATTCCCCTGAATTAATTCTTTCCTTGGCTTATGGACTGCTCATCATAACTATGTCTGATGTTTGGGGCGGGGTGGGGGGGGGGAGAGATATTCCCCTGATTAGAGGAAAGCCTGTTGTGTCTAAGAGAAATATCTCTGAATTCATCATAGTACAAAATTACCTACATATTTCAGCTAAGTGTTCTCCTGAGTAACATGCTATTTGCACAGCAGATCAGCAGGTTAGACCTGCTCAGACAGTAGCATGTTTATGTGCTTTACATTGCCAAAACACTTTCTAAGTTTTATGGTCATGAATCAGCGTTCACATACTCACTTTACCTTTTTCCTCATCCCTGACCTGTTTTAAGTTTGTATATACTTTTACCAGGCTCACACAATGTGGAGAGCCATAAAATTCCAAATTGCATATAACAATTGCTGATTTCACAGGTGTGCACACACGTACACAGAGAGGTCTCCATATATTTGTGGGACTGGAGTGCAGCCCCTTATAGGATGTTTGCATTGGTAAACACTATTAATATTACTTAATTGATATGCATTTAATACTTGCTAAGACAGTTGTTATTAAGGGCATAATTTCTGCTGACACCTTGGGGAGTTTTAAGTCCAAACAAGGGCTGAAAGATCAGCCTTTAATCTGTATTTTCTTCTGTGTATATTACCAACAGCTGCAGTTTTTCAAGGACTTTTGTTTTTAACTGCAGACATAAATGTATGTGCATAGGTCATTTGGTACAGCGCATATGGATTAAACCTTGAAAATATTTCCAAGCTGCGTGAAAATAAGACCAGCAGATTTTTTGGTAAGAGATTTGCCTTAACTGGAAAGGCTTAAAATGATCATATGATTAAAAAAAGCAAGGATTGCCTGCTATTTGTTGTAACCCCTATTTCTGTAATGCCCCTGTAGCCAGAGAAGCAGCTGTTCATTGCTGACATTCTCCCTGCCAGGCATTCCAACTCTCTGAGGTCATGGGCTACAAGCATACGGGCCTTCGCTTTAATTCTTTTAGCGTATCCTTCCGCATGGGTAGAGAAGGGGAACGCCTCCAGGAAAAGAAATTAAATGCATGCACACAGAGGCACACAGAGACGGGTGATTTGAAAATATTCCCAAGAATGCAATTTGCGCTCATGCAGCGCAGCATCACATGAAAGAGGCTGCCCGAAGAGCTGGCTGGCACAGGTTTATTTTGTTGTAGTATTTTCTTCCACCCCTAGCTCTTTACCCAGTGGAATGATATCCAGAGCAAGTTTTTTGAGACAGGAAGTGAGGAATGTTTTCACTATGAGTGATCTGAGAAGAAGGTGGGTTAGCCGAGATAACAGCTGTTTCGGACAAGAGGAACATAGTAAGTCAGTTCCCGAGGAATACAGATGAGATGGCTCCGGGAGACAAAGTCTTGGAGCGCTGTGGGTTTTTTTTGAATACACGTATGTGAAAGGAGACTCGGAGTCTTTGGATCGCTGCACAAGGTAAGGGGAAAACACCAGGGGCAATAAAAAAAATAGCGGGTGCTCTTCTCTGCTGTGTACTGTAAGACTGAGGAGTTTCAAGCATTTACTTTTTGAAAAGTAAAGGCTGTAGAACTGTGCTTCTGGAGGTGGGGAAGGTTTGAGATGTGCATTTACTGCTGCTCTTTCAGTCCAAGAGACGTGTCAAAGATTAACTGGTAAAACAAGGGGAGGGTGGAATATTCTGATTTTTTTTGGCTCCCCAAATATTTCTGAAATAAATATATGTCTTTTAAGCATTTAAAATAATAGGAACCCTTTTTCACTGTCACGTATTGCAGTTTTATTTCGCATGCTGTCATTCATGCAGACTGTTTAAAAAAATCTTTGTAAAGTAAAATGCTAATTATTGAGGGGGGAGTGGGAGGGGTAGGTAAAGGGGAAAGATACCACAGTGCTCAGTAATCATGCGTCAGTCACGGCCATGTTGCTGAAATTCTAATATAACATTTTTGAAACTACATGTTTGTGTTGAAATATAAATGTACAAAGTTTGGCCACTAAAGACATTTTTAGCTGTTGAGTGAAAATTCCAGGCTTGCTAAATAAAGGCTTGTTATTGTAGAGGTTGTCAATTGGATTTGTAACTCCTGGCGGTATATAGTTCCTTTTTGCTAAGGTAGCTTTATAACAATGCAGGTGTGTCCAAATTTAAAGTAATGCAGAAGGCGTGAGAGCACCTAGCATTGCAGAATGCACAGCTGCTGAATAAAACCAGCACAGCTGTGTTTGCAAGAAGTACACAGGGCTAGCAGTAGAAGTTACTGAGTGATACCTCAGTGTTATTCATCAAACTTGCCTTTATTCTACAATATTTACTATATGTTGGGAATTTTTTTTTTAATTGGTCTTTTGTGACTTGGACTGGAAGTTAGTTCCTTAAATTTTCCTGTTATAAATATGTTTTAGAAGTAATAAAGATTATGTCAGACATATACTGAGTTAAAATGAAATCGTTTAGGGTAAAGGCTCAGTAGAGCAATAAATGCAAACAACAGATCATAACCTGAAGAGCACTTCTGACACGTTCTGAAAATTCTGCTCTAAACTTCCTTCCTATGCTTGCATTGCTACCTGTCTGCGTAGCAAAATAACTGAAAGTCTGAGATTGCCTAATGTCAGCAGTAGATGGTTTGGAAAGTTCACCTGGCAGGTCAGCCCCTGGTTAGTGATTTCCCCCCCCCCCCCCGCCCCGTGCCCTTAGAA
>VZTQ01005983.1:196470-226643 GCA_013400755.1 Pelecanoides urinatrix
CCCCCCCGTGCCCTTAGAATACTTTTTTAAGGGCCTAATAGGGGGTAAAAGTTTGAAAGTCTTTCATATTCAGTGGTACTACATAAAAACTGAGATTAAAACAGCACTGCACTTCTGACTGCAGCTTTCAAAAAGATGAGTAAGTTGGTTTCTTTCATTGCTGTAGCACCAGAGAAAGTGCGTAACCGTGCAAAGAATGTATTGGAAAACAGGCCCCGGGGACGTGAGCTGAGGTCAGTCAGCCAAAAGCTACTCTGCCAAGAATAAACCCAGTGTAAGATTCTGCTGGCAGTGGGCAGGAAACGAAAAGATTCTGTCTGTAGAGCATTCCCTGCATGCTGCTCCAGGGGGGCAGGATTTGGAGGATCAAAGTGCAGAGTGAGTAATAAAGTGAGGAGTCCCCATGCATCCCTAAATTTTTCAGGGAAACCGGTTGCTATCAGTTGTTACTTGTTCTGCAGCTGCACCCAAAAATACATTAGTTGTGTTTGGGTCAGGGTTTTTTTGATTCAATTAAGATTTTAGGTGGTATCTGTTGAGGATGGGGATTGTGTAGGATAGTAGAACTGCTTCCAGATTATTAGGAACGTGGTCATGAAGTATGGTTACTCTTTGGAGCAGGGTTGCAAAGATATCATTGAGGAAAAATGCCGTGTTGCCTCCTCTTTCTCCCTGATTTAGGCCTTCAGTGTCTTGCCGCCTCCCTTTCTTCTTTGCCATGCTGCTTACGAGGGAGTAAGGAGGTTTTCAACCTAAAGCGTTTGTGGTTGTGTTGAGTAACATTAAATTTCTAGGTATGTATATAAATGCACAAGTAGTATGTGGCTACCTGTCTGTTTATAGCTATACCTTTGAGTTTAAAAACAGGTGCGCTAGGAAGACTACTTCTTCCGATTCCCCCACTCCAAATAAATGGATGTCTTCGTGTTATTCCTGTCTGAGAATTCTAAGTCTTCACAAATCAAATTATGCCTTTTAGGATGTGCTACTAATGCATACCAGCCTGAAAAAAATGTAGGTGCTCGTTTTCTTCTTCCTTTCAGGCGGTGCGGCGCTGCCACTAGAGGTCCCCGGCGGAGCTCCCCACGCCGACAGCAGCTAACAATGAGAGGAAGAAGCGCAGCTTTCCCCCGGGCGGCCCGGCGCTCCCTCCGGCACAGCCCGGCCCACCGGCTGCGGGCAGCGCGGGCAGGCCAACGGCCGCCACGCGCACGTCGCTTGCCCCGGCCCGGGGCCGCGCGGGGACCGCTGCCTCGCCCCGCACCTGCCCAGCCCCGCGGGGGGGGGCGGATCCCCTCCCAGGGGCGTTACGGGGGGCCGGGGGCGCAGGTCGCCCCAGGCCTGCGGCGCCTCGCTGTGAGGAGGCGGCGCACCCCCCGGCCGGGGCGGTGGCGGCTCCACCTCGCGCGTGTGAAGCGCTCTCGCTGTGGCGACTGCCCTCAGCACACGTCGTTCTGCGGAAGAAACGCTGCGTTTAGAGAACGTTTTTATTTTGCATGTCCGACTGAAAACCAGCGCTGGTAAAAGTGACAGATTTCTCAGGCTAGGGTGCATGCGGTAAGAAAGCACTTGGAAGAGGAGAAAGGCGAAGCTTGTGTGCTATGGAGTTGACAGGAGAGGAGGCGTGAAGGTGTTTGCAAAAGGTGGGGAAATGAGTGGCTACCTCTAGACTGGGAATAAGTACGTTTTTCAAGGAAAAATTGGAAAACAAATGGTTCTCAGAACTTGCATACTCTCTTGGTGAGGCAAAGCGTAACCTGAAACATCGTACAGCAGTTCAGTGTAAGAAATAGTGGTACAGCTAGCTGTAATCCAGGGAAAATCAGAGGAATTGGATTTTAATTGTCTGGTAGGAAATGGCTAAGGTGTGAGCTTTAATGTCTCTGTTCCTGCCTTTCTTTTTTTTTTCCTTAATGGTTTATGGGGCTTGGTTTTGTGTTTAGTCCAACAGATAGCAGCTGGGGCTACATGCTGCTCTGAAAAACAAGCCAGATTGCTGGTTTTGCTCTTAAAGAAAATGGCTTTGTTCAATATTAGAAATACCTTAGGCAACTTGGACTTCCTAGAGGAAGCAGTGCTAATTTAAATGAGCATTTAAATACTAATTCACTTTAGAAATACTGATTTTAAGACATTGCAGCCACATTTGATTAAGAATCATTATTCACTTGCAAGTTTAAAAAAAAGATCAACTTGCCAAAGACCGATGTCTGTGGAAAAACCAGAAACTCTGGTGCTTATTTCATTACTTGAATGCATAACAGTGCTGCGTTTCGGAAAAGTAGACTGATTATTTAGATTTAGAAAAAATATACATGTTATTTTTTTCCCATGTTACCATTCCCCTTTCAGGCAAAGTATTTCTGATTCTTGTATTTATTCTCTTTCTCTTTTGCTCCTTGCTAGGATTCCAGTGGATGCCCCTTCTATTTGTCTCCTGGTGGAAAACTTGCTGGTCTTTAATGGATACTGCTGCTGCTGGTTGATTTCTGGAGACTTTACAGCTCCTTACATTCTGAGAGGAGATAGCTACTTGTCCCCTTCCAAGGCCCCGGCCTTAGTAGCTTTTTATCAATAACCATCTGTGCGGGGGGAAAAAAAAGATGCCTCTACCTTTTGGGTTAAAATTGAAACGAACTCGACGTTATACTGTATCCAGCAAGAGTTGCTTGGTGGCTCGTATCCAGCTGCTCAACAATGAATTTGTGGAGTTCACGCTGTCGGTGGAAAGCACGGGCCAGGAAAGTCTGGAAGCAGTGGCTCAGAGGCTTGAATTGCGGGAGGTAAGCGAACTGTCCAGTGAAGGCGTGATTTTTGTCTCTGGTGCTAAGTGACCTATGTGGTGAGTCCTTACCGTTTGGGGCAACCAGTTTATTTACTGGAGCAGCTGTCCTGTGTTCCCCTTGTTTCTTCAGGTTCTGGTCTTGATGGGGACTTGGATTGCTCCGAAACAGTTGTAAAACTTACATTGCAGAGCTAGGGAATGCTGGAATGCCCAAAGGGAGGACATGTGAGAAGTGGCAGTGAATAGAGCGATAAACAAAGTGACTGTTTTTTAAACCTGACAATGCTGAAAATGCTGTTTAAAAAAACCCCACAACGCAACAAAAAAAATGTTCTGCCTAAGCAAAGTGGTAAAAAATTACTGCAAGACTTGAAACAACTTTTAAATAAGGATATGAAAGAGGGTGTTAATTTGTGTGCATGTGTTTCTTTCTGATGGATTAGTGCTGTGAAAAGAACCTAAGGCATAAAATGTGATAAGTGTACCGGTGACCAGCTGTTTGTGTTGCTTGTTCAAATACCACAAACATGTTTGCAGACACTGTCTTGGAGCAAGCATAGAGTCATTTAGATCGAGTGCTGGCCTCATGAGGAAACATGGGTTGCACTAACTGTATCTGTATGTGTCTGCGTAACCTGCCTTTTTCCTCAAAAAATCCTTACTTGATATTTTTAAGGATCCTTTTGCAACTGAAGTTTACTCCTCTCCCACACATTTAGTGATTGTTCATACATCTCCTGTACTGCATGAATTACTTCTGAAATGCTGAGCTGCAAAGTGTTGTTTATAGAAATCTACATAGACTACCAACCTATGAACGAATGTCATTGTTTTATAATTTTGTTGAACACAGGTAGAGTTGATTGCAGTAGTTGAATGCTCTCCATCCTGTGTAAACTGACGTTTCCCACGAGAGTCTCAAAAGGTTTAGTTCATTTTGTAGTCATTAAACTGTGACAGCATGTGCACTTTTGGGGGGGTGGGAGGGAGAAAACTTGTCATGAAAGTTTAGTGTTGCTAACATTCTGAAAAAGATGCTTTTGCTCTGTTACATGGCCTGCCATATAATGGTGTTTTGAATATGGGATTCAAATACAGGATGAAAACCCTACTTATTTTTGGGTAACCAAAATAAGAGTAATCGTGAAAATAATTGTTGTCTAATAACTATGATTTTTTAAAAATGTTGTGTTTTCATTGTCAAGCAATGGCAACTGCTTATAACTTTGCTCAAATATTGAGCAACTAAATTTAGGACTCAATCCTGCAAACATTACTGTACACAGCATGCATTACTGTAGGATTTCTCAGTAAGAAATGCTATATACAGTCAGTTTTTTTCAGAAGTATTTTTTTCTCTTTGGAGAGTAATAAATAAATGAAATAGATGTGCATCCATTAATCTCTAAGTGTTTATTTACTGTGGTTGTTTTCAATCCCAATATGCATTCTTGTAGATTCTCCAAATTTTTTTTTAGTGTATAGTTATTTTGGAAAAATGTAATTCTGTGCAAGAGTATGATTTCTTTTTTTTAATCTTGCTCCTTCTAGCAAAGGGAGAATCTATCTACTCTCACAGCCTAGTGTTTACTTAGAACACATCAGATAAAACAATAGCTGAATTCTAAATATATGGTGTGAATGGAGTTTGTCAATTTATTCTATCCGCTTTCAGATGTTGCTGCTAAGTCAACAGAAGGTAAAGAATTTTAACTATCTTTGGTTTGCAAAATGCAAAGACTTTGTCTTCCTGAATGATGACTGCTAGCTTTTATTGAACTGGTCACAGAGCGAGCGTTGGAGATGCAGGTTTTTTTCAGCTATTCTTCATTAGCTCTTTCTTTGGAGCTACTCCTAAAAATCTGTTTGTAAGGAAGAAGAAAAAAAAAAAAAGAGAAAGGTGGCAATTCCCTCAATTAAGAGTCATATATCAGATTAAGGGAGTTGACAGTACGCTATTGAACTCTGAGCAGATTCCTTCAGTCATGCATTCTTGCATGGATTATTTTGGCAGGAAAATGTGTTGCAATAAAAGGGAATGGAAAATAGGGATATAAATTATTTTCCAGAGCTTGCATTCAAAAAATGTTGTTCTGCCTTTAAATAGTCAGATCTGCCAAGCAGATACTGGATCATTCCTGACTGCTTGCTTAGTAAAAAGTTTTCAGAAATAAAAATTTGCTCAGCACTTTGCTTAAATCTGCAAAAACAACATTAGTCCTTGATACTGTAAAATATTAAGTACTTTCTATAAGATGTTGCATATTGTTAACGCACTAAGCACCCTTGAAGCATGAGTGTGAATTCAGAGTGTTAAACATGAAAGTATGACTGTTTATTTGAATACTGAGTCTTAACGCAGTTATTAAAACCCAGGCATCAATTTCGGATTACTGTATATGGGCTAGCAGTGATAGTGCTGTTAGTGGTTCCCATGCACATTCAGAACAGTTTATTGCAGGAGGTATGAAGGGAATCTCTACCTTTTTACACATGGAATGGTAGAATTTGCAAATGTCTCTTTCTCTCTGCTGTAGTGTGCAATTACTGAATTTGGGCAGTGAATTGAATGGCTTATTTTTAATGCTGTGCCATCTTTTAAGGTATTTGTTTTAACGGATCTTTATGTAGAATCATAGAATCACTANCTCATATAAATGAGTAGTCTTCAAATTACGCTTTGTGTGGCTAAACACTGGTTTTCTTTTGATTTTTCTAATTAGTACTTCTCAATTTCCAAGTTGTATACTAGTATGGACACATAGTTAGGGTTTAGGAAGTCTTAAGTATGTTGCCAATTTTATGTTTTTTACTGAATGGTAAACTTTACAGAAAAGTGAAATGAATGCATTAAACCAAGAAGAATATCTTCTGGTATTCCCAGAATGTGACTTATCAGCAACGGGTATGTAATCCAGCGCTCTCAAACTGGAGAAAGAAGCCAAAGGGAACAGGGAACGTAAGCTACTTACCTTTGTAGCGCAGCCTGTCTTTTATCCTGTGAGAGAACTATAACCAAACTTGATTATGCAAAAAGCTGTATTTGTTGCAGAAAACCATTCTGGAATTACAAGTTTTGAAAAACTGCTGAGAGCTCTGATTGTTAACTACCTTAAAAAGTATGTGCAACACTGCTCATCTTGCATCGTGGGCATGAGTATACAAATTAAATACTTGAAAATATAGAAATGTTTTTTTTAAATGTTAATACAGCTAGATATCTATAGGATGTTTGGCAGAGATGTTATGACTGATTTACCTCTCTTGCTGGATCTTCTTTTATTTCTGTTGTCTAATAACACTTCTAAACCAGAAAGAAGGGGCAAATTCTGCTTCTGTGTACAAGCAGAGCCTGACTTAACTGCAGATACGTGGTAGAGATTGGGCCTAAGTACAAGAACTAACGGTAGAGGACGTCTGTGGAGAGTGTGTGTTGTGCATATGCAAGTTTCTGTGTCTATTTTGGACATGAATAGGAAAGAAGGAATCGATGTTATCTGGATCCTGCATAACTTCAAAGCTCTGAAACATTGCTTCAGAAATGCTTGAACTATGCTGTAAAACTTTGCTCTGAATTCTAAAGTATCAGCTCTTGTTTAGAAAAAACACATAAAAATACCTTCGATTCGGTGTGGTGGTTTCTTATGTGTGTGTTTTGCATATGTAAAAAGTGTTTTTAAAATAAGACCAGGTATAACCATAAATATCCTTACATGTATATGTATCACTAAACATATTGACTGGCAAATAAAAATTGGGCCAAGTCATGGCAGAGCAGTCACTAACATGTTTATGCCTTGTATCAAAGTCTGACAAAATTTAGCTAATGCTTGGAGAAATAAGAGGAGAAGCAGTGCTCATAATTGAACTGCTATGGTTGCCTCTCTGAACCAAATTTTCCTTAAAAATAGGAAAGGAGAAATTGTCACGAAGGAATGTATATAAAAATACAGACCTTCAGTGTGTAATCTAATTAATTGAAAAGGTGCTACTTCATTGAGAAACAAACTTTGCTCCATCTAAAACATATATTAATATATGTGTGCTGTAATTGTAATTTAGGAGCCAAGATAAATTAAAGGACAGAGCAGTCATCCAAAAATCAGTAATTGCCTTAGTGCAATTATTGTAGTAGACATTAGTAGAAGGACATTGAGGTGCTGGAGNAAGGAAAAAAAGCTATGCATTCAGGTATAGGATTTGCACTCAGTCTCATTACACTGAGCAGCACAAAGTTAAGGTTTTTCCATGAAATCAATAGTGGCAATTAGGAAGGAAGCCTTGCCCCGATTTCTTTAGCTTTTTTGTAAAGTTCGGTTAGAATTTGAATATAACACTTAATTGTATTTTTTCACTGTCACAATGTCTGCAGATTGCTGTATAGTTTTATACTAATTTTGACAGAAGAGGTTTTCTTTAATTCTGAAGCAAAGACATTAGTTTATTGTTTAGTATTTTTACTACTTTGAAATTTTGCTTTTTCCCCATTGTAAAGCAATCAGAATTTAAGCCTCTGATGAATGGGAACATGACACTTTTTTTAATGTCAGTGCTGCGTATGGTGTGAGTCAAAAGCAGGTATGTGAGTCTGTCCTCAGAGCCTTGGACAGTGGTAGGAAAAAGTAACACAATTTTAAAAAAAAAGTGTGTTTCTACATTTCTTGGTTATGTTGACTGATAACTGACTTGTTTCTGCAAGAGGAGAAAATACGTCTTGATGGGATATAATGTCTTTTATGCACTATGAAGGTATTGCTCTTTAGCTTGTAAGTTAGCCAGCTTACCTTTGTCTGATGCACTGATGAGCAGAATCTGCCTTGCCTGTCAGAAGGTCGTTTATTCAAGATAGTTGAAGGGTGTAAAACATAGTGTGTTGTGATTTGTGTAATGTTTTATTTTGAATAAATTAGAATATGTCAGATTACCTTGCAAAGTATTGATTTTGTTTGTTTATTTCTTATCCCTGCTGTTTTGCTTTAAGCTATAGATGGCAATTGCTTTGTTTAAATAGCATTTGTGAAACAAAAAGCATTTGTATTGGAGTAGTTAGGAGAAAATAATTGGGGGAGGGGGGTGTGGGGAAAAAAGTTTTACATTATGAAAGAACTAAGACTTAAGGCTGACTTCTCTCCGTATTGGTATAGGTACCCTGCTAAATACTCCCTTCTGCAGCTACAGTTGCAGATCTTGTCAGAACAAAAATAGTATAAGCAAAAGTATCCTAAAGTAAGTAGTTTCAAGATGGGGAAAAGGGAGGGATTTTTATGAGGCTAACCAGCAGTCCTCCTTTTTCTACAAGAAGAATTGGTCGTGGTAGTATGTAGAGGAGTGCAATTTTTCACTAGGTGGCTGGTACCTGGCAAGGCTCACAGGTTTCTTTCTCCACCACTTCCAGGAAGTCTTGGATCTTGTACACTGGCCAGTCCAGGCTGCTCCAAATCCTTTCTCCCCTAGAGACTGGGAAGATTTGTGGAGGATGTTGTCTGCTGTGATAAGAGTGGAGTTTCTGGAGAATTTTCAGGGCCTCGTGTTTCCTTCCATAGTTCTTAACATTTGACGTATGGTAAATCTTTCTCTTGGTATCTTGCAGTTGTGCGTAGTACAAGATTATTGACCCAGTTCTCCTGCATGCAGTTTAAATAAACTGTGATACCCTGATGGCAGGAGCTATTTTGTATCCAAGCATATAATAAAGCTAGGCGGAGTGGAGCCCTTGGGCTAACTGGGATTATCCTTCAATAATGAGAAGGTATTTTCAGCGCTTTGCTCAGGAATGTCTTAGGACTTGTTTTATTTGTATGTACCTATGTAAAAGAGGGAAAGCCTGAAAATATATAAATACATTTTGATTGCATTCTTCTGTAAACCCTGTTACTGTTTTCTTGTTTTTAATTTCTTGCCTCACATCTTAGGATGGTGATTCCTCAGATCACTGTACCCTTGAGGCAGGTAGCAGATTGTATTAATTAGAAGGCACTGTATTAACAGTTAGAAAACAATTCTCTTTTCCAGTCTATTTGTAACCTGTGAGATATTCTGTAAGATTTATAATACAGGATATGGAAATTAGCTGGGAAATCTATAATTAAATTCATAAACTCGAAGTAAACTTTGAACAATCTTATGCCTCAGGGCAATGTGTGGTAAAGTCTTATTTGTCCTCTCTGCTTCTATCCACAAAAAGTGGTTGTTTTTTTTTCCTTTAGTCGGAGGGTTTATAGAGAATGATTTCCCCCCCCCCTTTCTTAAAGATGGCAGTAATAGTGTTGTCTCAAAATCCAAGGGAACGTAACTTTTTCTGATATAATACATTGCCAAAAAATGGAAGGCATAGTCGAGCTTGGGGATCATAATAGGTGCTGTTAAGCTCAAGTGAGAAGATTACATGCATTTGATATCTGGCATATACATTTGTCATTTTTATTTCTTTTCTAGATAGTTGTTGTGGTTTAACCCAGCAGACAGCCAAACACCACACAGCCGCTCACTCCCTCCCTCCTCCCCCAGTGGGATGGGGGAGAGAATCAGAGGAAAAAAAAAAAAGTAAAATTCATGGATTGAGATAAAGACAGTTTAGTAGAATAGAAAAGGAAGGGAAAATAATAAAAATAATAATAATGGTAAAATATACAAAATAAGTGATGCACAATTCAGTTGCCCACCACCTGCCGACCAATGCCCAGCCTGTCCTCAAGCAGCAATTGCTACTTCCTGGACTATGCCTCCTAGTTTATATAGTGAGCATGATGTCATATGGTATGGAATACTCCGCTGGCCAGTTGGGTCAGCTGTCCTGGCTGTGCTCCCTCCCAGCTTCTTGTGCATCGGCAGAGCATGGGAAGCTGAAAAGTCCTTGACAACTGTAAGCACTACTTAGCAACAACTAAAACATCAGTGTGTTATCAAGGTTACTCCCATACTAAATCCAAAACACAGCACTATACCAACTGCTAGGAAGAAAATTAGCTATCCCAGCCGAAACCAGGACAATAGTGTAAACTGTGACCAAAATAGACTGTGAGATTCTATATTACAACTTTTTTTTTATACTGCTAATCAGATATAAACTGATTGTATATAACTGATATATACAAATGATGTTTAGATTAGAGCCAAAGTGAAATTATATTAGGGATGAGGCTGATCCATATTAAGGAAAATAAAATGAAAGGCAGTAGTTAGTTGTAGCTGGCTAATATCAGGCAGCTGGTAGAAGGACTTTCTCATTGATTCCATTTCAAATTACAAAACAGGTGAGGAACAGCTCAGTAGATGTGGAAACTGATGAGAATTTTAAGATTTAAAGCTCAGTTTTTAATGGGTTTGTAAAAGATAACACTTTTTTTTTTAAAAAAAGGTTTTATTTAATTTACATCCAAGAATTTCTCAGTAAGCTAATTCTCTTTGTCAAGCACCAATTCTCTAATAGAACCACGTAATAGTTTGAGTTGGAAGGGACCTCTGAGGGTTGCATGATCCCACCCTCTGCTCAGGAAGGCTAGCTTGGATCAGGTGGCTCAGAGGTTGCCTGGGTAAGTTTGGGTACCTCCAAGGATGGAGGTTTGACACCTTTTTGGGTTAACTGTTCCAGTGTTAGGCTAGTCTTGTTGTGAAATTTTTTTCCTGATCTAATTGGAATTTCCCACATTGCAGGTTGTGCCCACTGCTTCTCATACTTGCAGTAAGCACTTCCAAGAAGAGTCTGGCTCTGTCTTCACTATACCCCGCTCTTAGGAAGTTGAAGTCCACAGTAAGATTTTACTTCAGTCTCTTCTTAAGACTGATCACCCCAGTTTTCCAACTTTAATGATACATCATGCCAAAAGATATGATATAGTCACGTACAGTAATGTAGTTTTGTGGCAGTCATGCCTGACAAAGCTCCTCTGCTTAGCTTAGGAAGTCTGGTTGACTTCATAGATGAAGTCACTCCACTCCCACCAACTTGTGAGCTTGTGGTGGGCTTTTGGTACTTTTGCATTCTTGATAACTGTTGAACTTTTATGCAAAAATGTTTACTATTCCTGTCTATAGTGACAGAAAGCAGCTAGGTAGAAAGTAACTGTGCAGAAATTGTATGTTCTTTTTATTTCTATTTGATTTTCTTCAAAGGGGTTGGGTCATGAAGAAGTTGCTAAAATAAATGAACCTCAAAATAGTGTTAATCTTAACAGCTTAACGTATTTTAAGAATTATGTCATGACATTCTTTTTAGAATTGGGTGTTGTCCTGAGCTGCTAATAATAAAATGTTTTAGCAATGAATAAAAATGGATTCTATTTTAATAAGTGTGAATATTCCAGGGTGCATAAGCTCCTCTGAAAACTCACAGGATCAAATTCTGCCCTTGAATTCAAGTGAAAGGTTTGCGTACAAGTCAGAAGACAGGCTTTGGTCCATAGTGTTTTGCTTGACTTTCATTTTATTTTTGGTAGTCCAGATTGAAAGAGTTTGTAAGGGAAATACTGTGGCAGAAAAATCTTGTTTAAAGATATGCTGGATTCCAAAGAATATTTTAAAACATTTTTTTTTATTAGTCTGTTGTGCCAGTAGCTACTCAGTTCTGTGTGTAGGCAAGGAAAAGTGGTCAGTGTTTTAAAGAAACAGACCAGTGCAAGTGATCATCATGCCTTAAAAATAGGCTGTACATTCAGTTTAGACTTCAGGGTGTAGAACCAGAGGGTTTGAAACAGTGATGGTGTTACCAGAAGTTTGTGCTCTTTCTCTCTGTACTTGTTACACATCTGTGCTTCTTGGAGGCTTAAAATACACCAAGACTGCAGATGAAAGTTATTCAAACAATTGCTCAGAAATTTTTGCATACATTTTTAGTTGGTTTCCAAAAGTATTTGTGTGGTATCTTTTATAGAAGCCTTTCAACTTTGTTGGTGTGCTTTTGTGGTTCTGTAGCTGTTACCCTTAGGTTTCAGTCTCTGCCTTGGCCTCTGCTCTCACCCAGGAGGCTGTGGTTCGACATTTTGGATTGTGCTCAGCCCGGGGCTGATGTAGTTGACCTGTTGGGCAGGTGGGCCAGCACAGTAGGCTTTCTTTTTTGAGCTCTTCCTAGCAAGTGAGATCAAGTAGCGCATGGCATATAGTTCAACTTCAACTGTTATCTTTATTTTTTGGTCCTCCAGTATACTTACCATCTTGCATTATATATACATTACATTTGTAACACTCGGAAGTTACAGGATGTCAGCATAACAGTCTGACTTTGGCTCCTGTGACTGTGCGCATGGTGTTAACATTCTTGTAATGAAAGAGAAATACAAGTTTTTACATGCATTCCTTTCCTCATTCAGTCTGCAGGAGGGACTGAGGAGTAGTCGTCTGGTACATTTTATCTTTTTCAGTGTGTGATGTTGCAGTGAACATAATATTTATTTCTTAATGGAGTTTGTGTGGTACTACTGTTAGAATTCCTAACATCTTATGAAATCTTAAGATACTGTCTTCTCAATATCCTTGTGGGGTGGTGGAGGTTACCACACACTATATTTTATGGTTGGGGGATTGAAGTACAGAAATAAAAGCAAATGTTGTCTAAGTAATCAGCAAACTTTGTGCACCTGGACTGAGAAATTTAGAAAACAGTGTTTTTTATAGTATTTGTATTCAGAGCCATATTCCTTTTGTGCCCTTGAAACTGGAAGTGTTTATGACTTCTTAAATTTGACTCTTGGTTTTCAGAATTCAGAAGTGAAGAGCACACGGTGCCCACCTGTGAAAAATTTGGTTTGTAGGATTTACTTTACAAGAGAACTCTGTTTCTGGTGTGGGAATACAGTCTCTTTCTCTATGGTGATTTTTAAACTTTCCCCACCATGAAACTATTTTGTATGTATCAGCATTCTGCCTTTTCTCCAGATATCTTCCACTATACTGAAAAACTGCTTTTTTCTTCTATGAACAATTCTAATTCAATTTAATTTTTGTATTACAGCCTGCCTTTTTATCAAATAGGACCAGAGTTGTCTTAGAGTTTGCAGAAGGGATCTTAATTAAGGTTAAATGGGCAGACTTCATTGTAACATTTTTTTTCATCTTCTGAATACTGATTTTGCAATTACATGGTAACAGTAATTTTAATTTAGAGATTTTTTTTTAAAACATTGGGGGGGCGGGGCGAGGGGGGAAACACCAAAACACACCAACAACAGTTTTTGGTGTTGATGCTAACTTAGAGAGGGCCAAGAAGTACATTTTGCCAGTATGCAACATCAAAGGAACATTTTGCCTTAGAATTGGCTTTAATTTCCCAGTTTTGCTAATTTCCCAGAGAAAATGCTGTTATGGAATAGATGGTTTTATTAATTTAACGCTACACCTTGATTTTTGTGCCCAAAATTACTTAATGATCTGTGCTGATATGGATCATTGACTTCACTGCTGTCCTTGAAATTTGGGATATAGCATATCTGCCCATGCCACAGTTTTACATGCATAGCAGCCTGTCAGAGCTGTAAGGGATAGCCAGAATCCCATGAGGGTAGATGCTTCATCCTGTTTAGACTATAAGCTAAGAAGATGTATGTATATGAATATTCAGATGTGTATATAGGCAAATTTTCACAGGAAAGTACTAAGGTGGCCTTTCTGTACTACCAGCTGTCACTCCCCAATGGATTTCAAATTTGTGCTCCAAAGCATCAAAATGCTAGAGTTTCTGAGAATACAACAGTAAATACTTCGCTTGCTAAGCAGATGATTTTTCCAAGTCTAATTCACAGAAATTATTGATGTAGAAAAAATCATTATGATGAATAGTCCTTTGTTTCATAAAACTTCATCCTTAATAGCTTTATTTTGTATAGGTTAAAAACATATACATAAAAACAAAATACATAAAGAAAAGTGTTGGATTAAAGGTGTTGGTATTTCTACCATTCCTACATATAATAATGTGTATGTAGCAAGGACTTGGAGAATTTCCATGTAAATACCTACAGACATGATTGGTAATTCTTAGCATTCCCTTATCTCCCTCCCTCAATTAAAAAACTTGTAATTATGATTTCTAGTTTTGCTATGATAATGATATGAATATTTTCCAGTCCACATCTGTTTGCTGATCCAGAACTGAATGAAATAAGTACTGCAGGGGCAGATTTTAATCAGTTTAAACATAGTGGAGAAATTGAAATTTGAATGAGTGGCTCTGCAGTATGGATTTAGAACTATACTGTGGACTGATAGAAAAATATTCTGGTCTATACTCCTTTTCAGAGGAGATTTAATCAAAGTTAAATTGTGTTGCTCAAGATGTTGTCCAGTGGGATTTTGATGTTCCAGGGATGGACATCCCTCAGCCTCTCGGGGCAATCTGTTCCAGTGCATACTGTATGTTGTGTTTTGGCTTAGTCAAGAGTTGCCTACTCAGGCAAGATAGCTTGCTGCTGTACCTGGTCATTTTCTTGCTCATGGGATGAGCCATACCTGTGCTTCAATGAGCTTGTCTTTGACCAATTGTCCTATGCCCTTTTTTCCTTCAGCATCCCATGTAAGCCTGCCTGCAAGTTCCCCAGAGAGCCTTTGCTCTCCTGCTGTCCAATGTCATTTTCTGTTTGCCTTCCTCACTTCCCTTAGTTTTCCTGTCACACATGAATGCTTACTACTAACATCTGTGAGTTGCCACAACAGGGTCAGGGACTGTTTGCAAATAAAGAGAATGTTTGGTAATGTTTTAGTTGGGGGACCTTATGTACATGGATTGTTTATCTGGAAGTAATGTCTGCTTTTGATACTAAATGTCTCTCCAGTTCTCTAGGTTTTCAATAACCCATAGGCTTAGTCAGTGTTTTAAAACCTTTATTTCTAAGTAGCAAGGCTTTCATACAATATATTTTATCTAATATCGCAATATTAACTTTTTTTCATCATTGAAATGCCTCTTTTTCAGATTACATATTTCAGTCTGTGGTACTATAATAAGCAGAATCAGCGTAGATGGGTAGATTTGGACAAGCCTCTGAAAAAGCAGCTGGACAAATATGCCTTGGAGCCAACTGTGTATTTTGGAGTAGTGTTCTATGTGCCTACTGTTTCTCAGCTTCAGCAGGAGATTACCAGGTAAACTTCATGCGTGTGTCTATAATTTTGCTTTCAGCATTCTGAAATGTATGGTTTGTTTAAAAATTGTCGGCTTTCCCCTCCCCCACCTCTATAGAAATGTAAATTATTACTTTAGGCAGAATTTGTGTTCAAACTGTGTATTTATTTCCCTTTCGAATATTTAAAATATGTGATAAACTACGCAAACAACTAACTTTTTGGTGATCTTGGGAATCTATTCAAACCTGTTTTCAGTAATAGGCATATTTGCATGGTCAGACTTTTAATTGTTTTAGTCCCTTCATGTTTGTCTCTCTGTTTTTTTTCTTTTGAAGAGCCATATGTTGCTTTCGGGGGTGTCCATCCTGCACAAAGCACATGCAGATTTTATTGAGCTATGGTTTCCTTTATTTTGCTTTCAGTACTTTCTGTACTTTCTGTACAGTACATTGGCAAACTACAGGCTAAGCTTCAGCTTGTGGTTTTTTTTTTTTTGTTGTTGTGTGTACCACTGAGCAATGAAGGTGGATGTTAGCTTTGATATTATATATCCATTTCTACTGTGAATCTGGGGAACATCACATAAGTGGTGTGGGGAAAAGTAAAATTGAGCATATATACTGGCCAGTTAATTCCTTTGGGCCTATACATTGACTTCTAGTGTCTTAATGTGTATAATTGTTCTGATTTAATTATTATTTTCAATAGGCAAATGAGTACAAAACCAGTAACTGGATTACAAATATGTATTTGTTATTTCTGAAAATATGTGCTTGCATTAATGAACTTGTTTAAGCTGGTAGCTTCAAATTGGCCCTGCTTTGAGTGGGGACTTGAACCAGATGATCACTCAGAGGTCTTTTCCAGCTTAATTTATTCTGTGGTTACATGAAACTGTCTTTATATACTCTGGCACTAAAATACCTTTCCGGAGACCTTTCCCACTAATTGTAGTGTGAAAGCTTTTCAGGGAGATAAGCTTCTTGGTGCAGACACTGGTGCTGTAATGTATTGCTCAATGCCTGGCAGCTTTAGTTTTTGTTTTATGTGTAATTTCTGTAATATTCTTTTCTTTCTGATAACTCTGAAGATTTGGGCTTTTTCTCAGCAATTTTACTAGCTTAAAAAGTCATTCTAGTGGTCTTTCTTTTTTCTTTCTTTTTTTTTTAATAAATCTTTGATTCAGATTCTGTGCTTGTTGGTGTACTAGAATGCATTAGAGTAAGATAAATGTCGTGGTGTTGCATTGAATAGCTAAATTGCCTGAAAAACCTTGAATATTCTTCTCTGGCATTTATTCAAAGAATATGATGTTTATGCTGGAGCTTTAACAGCAATTTTGCAGTGTGCTGCCACATAGAAAGCAGGAATTTATGTGCCAACCTTATACTCAAGTCCTAGAGGATGGTACTTGCTTTGATGTACGATAGTGAGAGTCTGGATTAGTTTCAGAAATCTGTGGATTTTTTTCATGCCTTTTCAATATAAATGAGATTGAGTGTGTTTAATCAAATGATACGTTTAATGTATACCAGGAAATGGAAATGTCATAGACAAAAGAGATGGTATTTGTACTATCATGAGGTAGTGTCAAGATTCTTCGTCTATATGTTTACTTTTAGTAGTTCTATGGAAGGAGCTTATGTTCTACTGGACTCGGAAGATTTTTTTCCCCAAATGCCTTGATATACGGTGGCTTTTTCCTTTTCTTTTTTTTTTTTTAAGGCTTGGGTTTAGTCCCAACTGTTCTTGTGTGTGTTGTATAAGGATGTTACCTACTGTCATACGGCACGCTGCTTTTCTGTAGTAGGACCCAGAAGAGTCTAAACAATATATATAAAATGTCACTGTATTTAACAGGCTGTTAAATAGGGAGGGAAAGAGAGACATCTTTTAGCCTGATGAAAATTTGTGTGGAGTTTACCTGGCCTTTCTAATCACTGAATGAATTGCAGCACATGCTTCCATGTTCTCAGTATTAAAGCCTTACTTCACAAGAGTTAACATACAATATAAGGAAGTTAAGAAGCTTTTAACACTGGACTTACAGAAGGCAAATGTCCTTCTTGGCAAAGTCTGTGTAGCTATAATGGCTTTTTTGAGTTTTGAGGTGTTTTGAGCTCAAGATAGGGTGTTCCATGGGTGGCTGAAAGGGGCAGAAGAATTCAAGAAAATAGTGGTTCAGGCTGCGGACAGATGGTACAGCTAGTAGTGGTTGCATGTACAAGAGATGACGCAGGAAAAGGTCACATTAAAGGAAAAAAAATGCTGCCTTGAAAGTGAGAATAAAATGTACTCAGAAGTAGTAATGCAGAAATTAAAGTCACTATTGTGATTGAAGGGATGTGCAACGTTAGATCTATTGGAAGAGAATGCAGCAATACAGCAGGAGCGTACTGAACATTGTAAAGAGAAGATAATAAGAATATTAAGGAAGGAACAGGTAAAAATAAATTTATGAGGGCATGTTAGTAGATAGAAATTGTGGAGATTCTTTCTTTAAAGAGGTAGCAGTATTTGATTCTGCAGTGATATGTGAAAGCTAAGAGAGGAGTTAACAAAGACCATGAAATAGTGGGTCCAAATGATGAGGAAGACTACCCTCCACACAAACTGGAAAATGCAGAGAGGAATAGGAAATGCAGGCATATTCATCTGCACTCTCTTTAAATTAAGAAGCCCATGTTAGCTTTTTCTTTTTTTCCTATGTAGGTATCAGTATTATTTGCAATTAAAGAAAGATATCTTGGAGGGCAACATTCCTTGCACACTGGAACAAGCAATACATCTGGCTGGTTTAGCTGTTCAGGGTGAGTAAGGCAATTGTGCCAATTAGCTAATGTTGCATTAAAAACTTTGGTGATATATTTTCTATTGCATGTTTTCTATCAGTAGGTTATGAAAGACTTGCTCCTTAGAACCTCGTTATATGGGCTGAGGAGGGGGAACAGTGGGATTTTTGGCCCCAAACTTGCTGGTATTTCTGTGCAGTCCTCAGAGGTGTACCTGGGTATCTAACATGTATTTTTAGGAATTGGGTTTGAATTAGACATTGGAGTTCCTTTGGGGGCAAATGCCTTACATTGACAGACCTTTCATCTGTTTCTGTTTATGAGGACTCTTTATTCTGACATGGTAATAAGAGAAAGAGACATGTTTTAATAAATAAGCAAATTTGAATGTACAGGAGTACTTGTATCTTCACTTTTTCGCCCAAATATCCCAACACCTAAGATTATTTCAAGTTAGTATGCAAGACTGTTAACAATTTGTATATTCAAATTGCTCCTGAAGACCCATTTCTGTGATACCTACATGAAAATGGCTGCTTTATTTTTCCTAACTGGGGTCGGATGGGATAGAGTATGCACTAGAAAACCATGAGTCCTAAGTCTGTCTGCACTGATCATGTCTGATGTTCGCTGCTAACATGCTTGTTTTCTCTTAAATCTCTCAAAATAAAAGTTTTTAATGGCAACAGCTTTGTTTAATGTGTTTGTTTATTGCCTCACAGTGAATGCCACTCCAGTATATCTAACAGCAATTGTAAATATGCCAAAATTGAAAGGGACTTAAAATGATTGGCAATACATAAAACTTAAGGGTTTTTTGTCTTTTTTTAATTATACGTCTTGGTAGTATCACATTAAAGACGATGATTATGTGTTTTGAAAATGTGGTTACCAGTGAAGTAGGGTGAATTATATTAGTGCCTTGTTTATATAACAGTGCATCTGTTTAATCCAAGCCAGGATTTAATGGTCTTCAACTGACAAAATCTTGCTTTCTTATTTTCATATCTTTGAACAGTGTAAATGTCTCTCCGCTCAGTGAGTTGTTTATAGAAATATTTGAATATAATCCTCTTTCCAGATGGGAAATATTTATCCTTTTAGCTTTCACATTCCTTTTTCAGTCTTGTGTAAGAGAGAAACTTTATGTGATGATAACACAGTGAAAAAACAACTCAGAAAAAACGCAGGTTCTAAATTAATGTGCTCTGATGACTCAAGTAGCTTATACCAGGTAGGTTAGTTAATTTTAGGCTGGTGAATGAACAGAAGCAGTTGTTTGCGGTTTCAAATGAACTGGTTTCAAGAATGATCTGCATTTGAAATAAAGCAGAATTAGCCTATTGTAATTATCTCAAGTGCTGTGTTGGTGTAGCATATCACAAGTTCTCCCCTTTCATCGTAAATAACTTGTATATTAATTGTAAATGTTCAATACAAATTTGGTTCCTAAATGTCTCTAAAATTGCACTATTATGGATGAGAATCTATGATAAAGTAAATAGGATCTGTATACTTCGGGATTGTGTTTATATTTTTGGGAGCAGCCGTTCTGTACAGACTGCTGTTCCACAGTTTCTCCTGCGAGACGGGTACATAACTTTTCCAATCTAGAATGTTTTATTTCTCTTCTTTGAAACATTGGCTAGTTTTTCTTCTGGAAACAGAAAAAGAGGCAAATTCCTTGGGATGCCCTTTGGCATGATGTAGACTCAAAACTGTTATTAAAATCAAAACTGTTACTAAGTCCCTTCTGAGCATGCCCCTGAGTCTGGCAAGGCTTCTAGGTCCCACTTCCTGTCCGTCTCGGTGGAGAGAGCTGTAGAAGGCTTGAGAGCGGAAGGGTATTTGAGTCAAGTGCAAGTTAGAGCAGTCTGCCGGTGCTGTACTGCAAATAATTAGGTATCTGACAGGAGGGAGTAACGAAGATGGAGCCAGACTCTTCTCAGGCAATGGGCACAAATTGAAATAGAGGAAATTTCGTCTAAACGTAATAAAAGTTTTCCATTGAAAGAGTGGTGAGACACTAGAACAGGTTGCCCAGAAAAGTTACAAAGTCTCCGTGCTCTGTATTCGGAACTTGACTGGAGAAGGCTCTGAGACAATCTGCTGTAGCTGACCCTGCTTAGGGCTAGATCTCCAGAGGCCCCTTGCAACCTTAACCATTCTGTGGTTAAAAAACCAAACAAATAAAAACCCAAGGAACTAAGGAACTTGGAGCAACACTCTGTTTTGTCATTTCTTCTCCTTTCCTATCAACAAGAAGTGTTATCAATTTTTCCAAACAAGGTAAAAAGATGGGATGTGTTTTTACTTTTCCTAAGCGTTACTAGTTGGTTTGTTCCATTGTTTTACTTTCAGATCGTAGTTCAATAGGATTGAGATTTGCTACTTGGAGATCCTGCTGCAATTAGTCGGGTATTGAATCATTTTGTCAGAAATGTTTGAATCCAAGAAATTTTTTATTTTTTAGCTGATTTTGGAGACTATGATCAGTATGAATCTCAGGAGTTTCTACAAAGATTTGCTTTGTTTCCAGTGGTAAGTACTTACTTTAAATTGATAAATTTAAATTTAAATCTTTCTTTAGATTGGTAAATGGAAATAATTATTAAAGACTCCATGATCCATCTAGCTTACTGCTCCCTAGATTGCCAAATTCAATGAAGGTTTTCTTTGAGACTGGAGTGAGATATGATACCATATATTACACGGAAGCAAAGATGTTGCAAGATCTTTTCAGTTTTATTGTATATTACACTGAAAAGAAGGTTGGGGTGGAGATAGGAAAGTGAGTAAAACCACTTCAAAACAGTGTTTCTGCTTTATGTTTTTGTTTGTGTGCATATTACAGCATCTAAGCTCCAGGACTAGAGTGGAAGGTTGATTTACTTGTGTAAAGAAAGTATAACCATTTAATTTTTTAGAATTTTTTGTATTTCATTCTATAAATGCTATCTTACCCTAAGGGTTGGCTACAAGAAGAAAAAATACTGGAAGAAGCGACACAGAAAGTTGCCTTGCTACATCAGAAGTACAGGTAACATTTATACAACTCTTTATTGTTTAATTTTTATGTGATTGCTCCAGTAGCTCAGGAAGTTGGGAATCTCAGAAGACAGTGAGACTAATTTAAATGAGTTTTTCACTGATACATCTGCATTCAAATTACAAGAATTTTTGCTGAATGCAAGTGAAAAGAGAACAGAATGACAGTTAAAATAAATGAGAGGTTTCTGCTTGTAAATTAAGAGTACAGGACACATTAAATAGCGTGACTTCACCTGTATAATGTTTCTGAAACTTGTTTATGTGAAGTTGTGACTCCAGTAAGGATGTTTCTTGATAATTAACATTGGCAGATATTGAGGGCAGTAGAAATGTAGAGACAGTCACTGTGCCAGAATGCTCGTGATCTTAAGTAAGAGGTAGCTAAGATGCATGAGTCCAAGACAAAGGAAAGTTAAGTTCTCTGTTGTCACTGAATCAGTGAAAAATGTTTGTGACTATGTGAGTAATACTGATTATTTTTTCCTGTATTGTTTTAAAATAACAGTTTCAAAATTTCAAATCCATTTATCTTTAAAACGCTTTTGTAACAAGATTGCATGGTTAAGGTTCTGCAAAGAAAACTTAATCCGCATGACATTAGGAAAAAGTGAAGAAACAGAGAGATTGATGATTGAAGAAGTATTGAGAGACATAAGAATAAGCATGACAGGATTTTGCAGGTAGAGATCATGTCTTCTATGAGATCAACTGAGGTAGGCAGGGAAACACAAGCTTTTAACCCCTGTGACGCTACTGCAAGTCTGTGAGAAAACTGTCAGTCTAATTAAAAAATCTACCTTCACCTACAGATCTTATCCTTCTCATCTTTTCAAACCATTACAGTTAAAATGCTGTCAGCATTTAGAAAATGAGACTATATTTCCTGAAATGTGAAGCATCAAACTTCATATTGATCCTAAACAGGTATACTACAGTAGGAGAAATTCAGTTCTTGAATATGTGTGCCAGAGTAATCATTCTGATAAAGTGAGAAAACATGGTGACAATGATGGATTTGAAGAAGGATGTGATAATTGGTACAGATGAAAACAGCATGATTTGATGGTTGCCTGGATGTTTTGGGGATGCTTTTCAAGCTTTGACAGTCTCAGTCAGAGTAAACCAAAGATGTTTTTTTCTTTATGACAATGCTAGCTGATTGTTGTTTTGATTTGTAGAGGCCTTACTCCTCCTGATGCGGAAATGTTATATATGCAAGAAGTAGAGAGAATGGAGGGCTATGGTGAAGAGACCTATCCTGCAAAGGTAAACAGGGCTTTGATCTCAGTTGCTTTTTTCCCCTATGTAAAAAGAGTTACTTCCTGCCAAAAATAAATAAAAACTAAAAACCACGCCACCCCTTTTCTCCCCCAGAATTGTAAAAGTAGTTGCTTCTCATGTAACTTTGTTTTTCTGTATTTGCATAATTTTTTGCAACTTGTTACAGGACAGCCAAGGAAGTGACATATTCATTGGAGCATGTCTTGATGGTATCTTTGTGAAACACAAAAATGGTCGTCCTCCTGTTGTATTTAGGTTAGTATTGTTCTTTCTTAAAATATCTTTGTGCACTTCACATTTTGTGTGTGTTCCTCACTAGCATGAATGACTCTTAGATATGATGTGTATGTATTCATTTGATAAACCTGAACATAGTCTTGTTGTCATCACATCACACTACAGTGAATACTGAAGTCCATGGGAATTTTTCAACGTATCGACTGCAGGATTAATCTCTTTAAGCCAGATTAATTCTGAGAGGAACATATAATATACATTCCATTGCAAAACATCTATTGAGTCAAAAAGGAGCAATTCTCTGCACATAGAACATCTTAAGTCCTGAGATGGGCACATCAATTTACTTAGAAATATTCAATGTAAAATTATCCAGGAGTTCCTTTCATATATTATATATAAAAGAAATAGAGGAGAGTCATGTGATAACATTTGTTTCATTATTTTGGATTCATACATTGTTATAGTCTATTATTTAATGTTCTGATAGTGAAATTGTAGACATAGGCATGTCTGCAACTTACCTAACAGTTAAAATTCAGTCTTCATGTGAAATGACCTGGTTCCCACTGACTTCAAGAGGGGTTGCTTGGGCATCTTTGGATGGAGTTTGGAATAAATTTTTAAAAATACATATTGAGATTTTTTTTTTTTTTAAATTAATATTAGTAACTCTGATTATCACTAGAGCAAGAAAGGCTTCATTCTTGATGGACTTTAATCTAGAATTGAATTTTTGGCTGAGTATGAACAGAATCTTGAAATCCTGTGGTCCAACAGTTACTGGAACTCGTGGTGAATTTCTGGGGTTAGCGAAAGTAGCAACTGTGCTTCTTTCTGTTAGTGGTTTTGTTTAATAGAATTTATAAATCCAGTACCATTACCTGTCCTTCACAAAAATCTCTATCTCTGCTGCTGATAGGAGAGCTGATGCCAAGTTCTTTTTAATTGTGTAGACTGGTAGAAGTGTCCTACTCTGCTCTCTTGCAGAATGAAGCAACAACAGCTCTGCTGTCTGACTTTCCAAGCACACAGGGGAGAGGAATAAAGCTTTGTCCTTCCATTTCACATAATTTCCCAAAGAATTGTGGATGCAGTGTCTGTGTAAACATAAGAAAAAAGTTGCACANAGTCGGGACATTATAATTTACTGATAACTAAATTTGTCTAAATTTGATGATTCTCACCCCCACATCGCCCCCCAAAAAAGAACACTTCAAAGAATTTCAAGTGGAAGACAAGTAATAAACTTATTACTGTACATGTTGCACATGTTCAAAAGAGTTAGTCACATACATATTTTCCTTTCAGCAGTCATTTAATGGATATGGAAGTGGTGATCTGCAACTTGTTCAGATAGATTGATGAACTTTTTATTTATCCATATTCTTGGTGGTGGTTCTGTTTTTCAGTTGCATTTTCTGTGGTTTGAAAATCAGAGCTTGACAGTCATGTTCTGTCCCTTTTGACTGCAGGTGGCATGATATTGCCAACATGTCCCACAACAAATCCTTTTTCACATTAGAGCTGGCAAACAAAGAAGAAACAATCCAATTCCAAACTGTGAGTAGATTTTTACTTTTATTTTTTCACTAAGGCATCAGTAAATAAAAACACAAATTAAGGCTGCTAATTTAACTCAAAGGATAAAACCTACTTTTTACATGTTTAGCAACTTTGAACTGTATGAGCAAGTCAAAAGTAATAATACTGTCTCTGGCTAGCTTTCTATGGGAAGGCATTAAAAATCTGACCTTTTGTATTGAGTACATTGACAAATTTGGTTCAGGTGGTCATAAACATTTTCATCCATTCCAGTAAAATTTCTAGCTTTTTTTTTTTGCTTCTATCTTTAAATGCCACTGAGCTTTGCTGGAATGGGCCACGGCATTCCTTGCAGAATTAATTTCACGTAGTGTCTACCCGTTGCCTTTGTCAAGAAGACAGCCGTGGACAATCTTATGGCATGATATATATATATATACTGTAAATTGTGTTAGTGTTATAGCTGATAAGAGTGTCTTCAACAAAAGTCTTCTACTTTCAACTTTCATAAATCTAATAAAATTGTTAGGCTAGAGTGCATGTTCAGGCCCACAAAGTACAGTTTTAGGGAAAACCTGGTGACAGTAATGAAATTATATTAAAACGAAATTGGTCAATGCTAATTTAATCTTAAAAATTTCAGTGGCTTGCCTGAAAGCAAATGAAGGGTATGCATATTTGGCCTAATATGCAAATTTTGTTTTTGTTTTTTGGCAGGAAGATATGGAAACAGCAAAATACGTGTGGAGAATGTGTGTGGCTAGACACAAATTTTACAGACTAAATAAATGCAGCCTGTAAGTNTCTCTTGCAGAATGAAGCAACAACAGCTCTGCTGTCTGACTTTCCAAGCACACAGGGGAGAGGAATAAAGCTTTGTCCTTCCATTTCACATAATTTCCCAAAGAATTGTGGATGCAGTGTCTGTGTAAACATAAGAAAAAAGTTGCACATTGGAAAGTATCAGAAAGTATTCATATTCCAATTTCAGGATCCAGTTTTCTACTCTATTGCTTATTTGTTTTATGACTATGGGCAGTTCTACTGGGGATGGATATACCATGGTATTTGAGTGGCAAAAAAGCGTAGACAAATGACCCACTAGTACAATTTGCAAAGGCTGGGTTATGCTTCAGATTGGTTCAAGTAATTTCATAATTACATCCATAAATGCCTATGAACCAAGGCCTTAAATTTGAGGGGTCTTTGTTCTACATCAGAATGAGGACATTAATGTTTCTCTACCTCATGCATATGATGGTGAGTAGCTATGGAAAATGCTATCAGCCATATCTATATGATGAAAATGGAAGTTGTATAAATACCTTTAGAGAGAGTCCTGTATGTAGATCACGCTTTTTCCCTGTGTTTGTGCACTGCAGAATATTCTTTTAATAAATCAATGATACAGGCTTTATTTACACTAACATAATACTGATGGCTCAAACTGCATTTGTATTTAACAAGAAGTTGAATAAATATATGGTATTATATTTCTTGTAATCTAACTTTTTGTCATCTGTCAATATGCAAGAGAGTTCTAGAAAATATATATAANAAATTTGGTTCAGGTGGTCATAAACATTTTCATCCATTCCAGTAAAATTTCTAGCTTTTTTTTTTTGCTTCTATCTTTAAATGCCACTGAGCTTTGCTGGAATGGGCCACGGCATTCCTTGCAGAATTAATTTCACGTAGTGTCTACCCGTTGCCTTTGTCAAGAAGACAGCCGTGGACAATCTTATGGCATGATATATATATATCTATACTGTAAATTGTGTTAGTGTTATAGCTGATAAGAGTGTCTTCAACAAAAGTCTTCTACTTTCAACTTTCATAAATCTAATAAAATTGTTAGGCTAGAGTGCATGTTCAGGCCCACAAAGTACAGTTTTAGGGAAAACCTGGTGACAGTAATGAAATTATATTAAAACGAAATTGGTCAATGCTAATTTAATCTTAAAAATTTCAGTGGCTTGCCTGAAAGCAAATGAAGGGTATGCATATTTGGCCTAATATGCAAATTTTGTTTTTGTTTTTTGGCAGGAAGATATGGAAACAGCAAAATACGTGTGGAGAATGTGTGTGGCTAGACACAAATTTTACAGACTAAATAAATGCAGCCTGTAAGTAGAATACATTAGCAGAACTCTTGGTACCCTTGAAGCTTCCATTGGGAAGTGAAATCTTTTATAACTTCTGTAGTGTCTTTAGAGTCTTTTTTAGATGGTAGTAATTAATGACTTGGGGGTTTTTTCTTAATCTTTTTTGAGAAAATACTCATCGCCAGTTTCTCAAACATGTTCTGCTTTGTAACAGAGGACAATATTAAACACTGAAATCTTACCAAAAGTAATAGTGTTTGGCCCCTGCTGCTGGATCGCAGTGCTGTGACAGACTTAGTTGCGTTGGGGGATACTATTGCTAGAATGTTTGTAAGCTACTGGAATCACTGGGATTTTGACCTGGGTTTGGGTAAACTGCTCTGAAAGGACACCTGAAGGCCTTTAAAAGGGCGGGAAGTGTATGTGAAGCACTCCTGAAATGTGCTGGATTGACAGTTGAGAGGTATGTGGTCCTTCGGATATCCGTGGAATCCCAATAGCTCAAGTAGCACCAGTGCAAAGTAAATTTAATACAATTCATCAAATTAAATTTAAATGGGCTGGTCTCCAACTTGTAAATCAAGGGCTGGAATTTGAGCTACTCCACTGGTACAGCTTTCCTTCAACTAAGTTATTTTGGGCAAAGAATAGAAAATTAGACCCAGTGAATAGTCTGTCATAAAAAAGCATGATTCCCAAAATGGTCTGTTCCTCTTCTTTGTACATGAGAAGATAGCTATGGAGGGGTTGGTCCAAAATTTGCTGAGGCCAGTGGAAAGGTAATGGAGTATTTTGTACCACAGATGACTCGCTAGTGTGTTTAACACTAATTTATTTTAGTAAGAGTAAGGTTAATTTGGAATAGAGTAGACCTCATACCTCTAAGCTTGTGAACCTGGCTGCCTTTTGAGAGGGATAAGAAATATTGGTGGAGGTAGTGCATTTGTGGGACTTCTGCACTGCTATCTGAGTAATTTCAGTTCTATAGTTCTGTATTGAATGTCAGTCTCTAGGTTTACTTATTTTAACCCTTTCACCACAACATGGTTTTATTAATAGGTAAGGTCCTCAAAAAAACTTTTCTGATTATCTCTACTCTAAGATTCCCTGTCATCTGGTCCTGCTGCTGAAAACTGTCTTATGCATGCCTTACTAAGTTCAGTTTTTTTTTTCCTTTATCTGTATGTACCTTGTCTTTAGAGACTCCCTGGACTCTCCACCTGAGGAGGGCTCTCAGAAATCTTCCCTCATTCTTTCCCTTCCACGCTTTCCAATCCTTTCTCGTCCTTCACTTCCCAAAGGGTGAGCTGAAAAATCATCTTTCTTTCTGAAACATGGTAGTTCCTGCATTTGTGTTATTCTGCTGCCTTGTGACCTCTGTCTTGCTGCAAGATGCAGAGTACAGGTGCAGTGTAGGGTGAGGAAGGAGGAGGTTAAGGTTTCTGAACCTTACATCCTGAAGGCAATCCAATAAATTATGAAAATTTATTACCATTAGCTTGAATGTTAGAACATACAAATGCTCATGCAGTATAGTCGCGCTTTCCAGTTCCTGTACCATCTGTAATGTTACATTCTGTAAACAATCTTATGTCTGGTCTTGTAGAACAGGTAACTTACAGTATGAGATTTTATACGTGGTTCAAATTTGGAACTAGTCCCCAGTTACACCACTGCTTTTTCTGCCCTGCTGCAGTGCTTCAGGGACGTCTCCTTTTTATGCTTCATAGAAAAGAGGCAAAGAAATAACAGGTATTTTGATCCTGGTTTTGTGATTCTGCTCATACTGTCTGCAGTGGTGGTTTATGCACAGAACTCTTTCTGTTTGAGACTGAGTTGGGGAGGACTATTTAACACAGGGCCTGGCTCCAAGAAATGTAGAGTGATTTTTAACTGAACTCGGGAGCACTTTCCAAGGTTTGAAATAGGTCTTGGTGTTGTTATGAATCATTTCTCACCATAAAATTTCTTCTGTAGACAAGCCCAGCCCGTTACAGTGAATCCTGTTAGAAGGCGGTCTTCGTCCAGGATGTCTATGGTAAGGAAAGGAAATAGTTTTATATTTGCATTTTTATGGATTTCAATTGACGTTGAATCAGACATTAGTTTCTTTTAGTGAAATAAGATGAGCAGTGAAAAAGGTGAGTCTAGTATGTGAGGAACTGTTTCTGACCTGTAGAAAAAGCTGCTAAGTAATATCTGAATAATGTAATTAAAATAATTGCAATGAAAAATATTTTAAACACTTCTGTTTTTAGTTTGATTGCTCTGTCTCTAGGAGACTCATCTAGGAGACTCTCCAAGATGTCAGATGGCAAGATGCAGTCTTGGGTTGGTGGTGTGTGGTTTTGGTTTTGTTTCCTATTTTTTTTTTTTTTTTTAATTATTTCTTGTATGACCTCACAGGAGAAACTTNTATATGTATATAATATTGTACATTATACATTAAAAAAAATCTTCAAGACTTATTTTTAAAATGAATCATGAGTTTTTAACTAAAAATAAGATGCTTGCTTTCTTAGCCCAAGCCTCAGCCTTATATGATGCCTCCACCACCTCAGCTGCATTACAATGGTCATTATACTGAACCATATACATCCTCCCAAGGTAAGTTCATTAAATCCAAGGCCACACTACACAACTTTAGAAGGTAAATGCTATAGTTTGCATTTACAGCTACTTCAGCTAGAGCTGAATAAATTCATAGGGTGAACATGGGATAGGTTTGTATTACAACATGTTGCTACTCTAGGCATATAGGCTAATGTGAAATAGAATCATAGAATCATTTAGGTTGGAAAGGACCTTTAAGATCATAAAGTCCAACCGTTAACCTAGCACTGCCAAGTCCACCACTAAACCATGTCCCTAAGTGCCACATCTACACGTCTTTTAAATACCTCCGGGGATGGTGACTCAACCACTTCCCTGGGCAGCCTGTTCCAATGTCTGACAACCTTTTTGGTGAAGAATTTTTTCCTAATATCCAGTCTAAACCTCCCCTGGTGCAACTTGTCCTGTCGCTTGTTATTTGGGAGAAGAGACTGACACCCACCTCACTACAACCTCCTTTCAGGTAGTTGTAGAGTGCGATGAGGTCTCCCCTCAGCCTCCTCTTCTCCAGGCTAAACAACCCCAGTTCCCTCAGCTGCTCCTCTCCGTATCGTTTCATATGGGATATGAGCAAAGTTAGTTATGATAGCATATACAGCAACTATAGACTGTGGTCCCTTGTGTGAGTTTAAGCTGACCATTTGTTTTTTGGTTCATGTACCAAACTGGTATGTTATGGCATTGTGAGATCCTTGTCAATATTTATCATAATAGTTGCAAAGATAACTGAGCCCCCAGGATGCAGGAAGAGAGAAGTTTCTCTGAGTTTGCTAAACTACAAGGCGGTGGGGAATTCAAAGGCTAAGGAAGTCTGCAAGTTATGGGATTGGTATACATTTCATTGAAAAAAAGGAAAGGAAAAAAACCTAAGCAAACCCTAATGAGAATTCTCAAGGGATGCACGCTCCTAATCTAAGCGGTTTACAATGGAGTCATGGCTGCTTCTCTCCATTTTTTTTTTGATTGTTACACATTGTGTGTTTTCATTAACAAAGTTGCTACCCTGAAGGGCTTAATCTAATCTTTTGCAAAATTGCCTCAGTTTTGATAGGGACCTTCCAGTCCAATAAATCAGCTGGATAAAAAAAATACTCTTGACAACTCACTGGTAAGGGAATAAGCACGTTTTCTATCTAAGTAGAGTTACACAAGTATTCATGAAGGTATATAAATTTGGAATGCAGCTGAATTCTTTCCAATATAGTGTTGGAATTATTGTTGGATACTTGCTAGTGCACACATCCTATTTTTGAACAATTTTTTCACAAACAAAAGATTTTTTTATTTATTGTCAGCAAATTCATTAACATAAGTGTGGCAATTACTTTGGTGAATCTGAAGAGTTAAATCATGAAAAGCATCTAAAGCAGTGACTGAATTGTTCTCTTCTGGAACTTGGCAAATTGTACATCCAATGAAGTAATGGTTAAATTATTAAATGTATATTGGATGTATAAACTGTTAAATAATTTTCTTTACCCATCAGAGTGGGTGTATGTTAAGGTGCAAACAATATACGGTGGTGGTTTAAACTGTCTCCAAAATTTCTGGAGAGAAGTTAATTTGATTTTTTTAAAATTTTTTTTTTAAAGGTCTTGTGGTACTATATCTACTTATGGCCTGGGGTGGGGAGAAGAGCGTGGGGTTTTTTGTTTGGTTGTTGTGGGGATGTTTTTAGGTTTTTGGTGCTTTTTTTGTTTGCCTTTTTTA
>VZTQ01005986.1:0-26509 GCA_013400755.1 Pelecanoides urinatrix
TGCTCTGGTTGTCCCGGACATGGACAACCGCTCCATAATCTTTCCTAGCACCGAGGTCAGTCTGACCAGCCTCTAGCTCCCCAGATCCTCCTTCCGGCCCTTCTTGTAGATGGGCGTCACATTGGCGAGCCTCCAGTCATCCGGGACCTCGCCTGTTAACCAGGACTGCTGGTAAATGATGGAGAGTGGCTTGGCAAGCTCCTCTGCCAGCTCCCTCAGTACCCTTGGGTGGATCCCACCTGGCCCCATAGACTTGTGAGCGTCCAGGTGGCGTAGCAGGTCGTTAACTGCTTAAGTCCTATTTAATGTTTTTTTTTTAAACTCATATTTGTTGCGCTATGGAAAGCAATTGCTCTAGTGTGGTAAATGGCATGCCTCAGTCTTAGGATGATGTTCTGTTACTGCTAAAGAGTTCATCTCTTGATATGTTACATTTCTTGCTTTTTGCTTATATAGTAACTTGAATCAATGTAAAATAATTTCTGGTCTCAATACTGTGTATATTACTCTTAATTGGCCAAAAGTTATTAGTTAGAATTTATGGATTTAAATCATTGTTATGTTTTTTGTAAACATGTCAGTCATACCAAAGTTACTGAAATGCTGCTGTTCCGATTAGCATGCATATCAAGAGTTTTGCCTGCCCTCACTCCTTTCCTTTAAAACAAATATCTTTCTTTTCTTTGCTATTTGAATTCTTGGGAGAAAAACCCAAACTTTAAAACTTACAATGTACCACTGAGTTTACAAACATTGCATTTTTTCTTTATATGAATATAGAGAGAAAGAGAGAGAAGAGAGAGAATGCATGTTTGGGAAGTGGGCTCAATTGCAAAACCAATTTCTGTTTCATCACTTTCATCAAGCAATCTAGATCTCATTGTTCTTGGTTTTACTCCTTTTAAAGCATGAATATTTTTAAAATGAGGTATATATAGTAAGCCTCAGCAATGAGTTAATCGTTAGGCTAGTTTAAGTAACTTAGCCTGTTCACTGGTATGGCTCTGGATATACTTTTCTGTCTTAAGTGGGAGAAGTACTGACAATTTAGCCACCAAATTGCAGAGCAGGTGAGGTTTGGTCTAAGCTCACTAAGCAAAAATTTACTTTAATTCCATGTTTCATCTATAAAAGGCAATGTTAGACTAAATATTTGGGTTTTTTAATTGATAAGCATAAGAGAAATGCCTGATGAACAAAGCTGTTCTCACACTAATGGGGAAGATATTATCAAAATATGCTGTAAATACAAATGTTTCTGAGGTTAAATTTAAAACATTTTTTTTGTAGCCTGTTTTGAGTATATTGTGATTAGATCTCACTCCCTTTGTTATAGGGAATAGTGTTTGGTTTTTTATCCTAACATCTTTCAAATATAGACTGCTTCTCACTGAGCAGTTTCTTTCATTCTTTTCCACTTTTTTTTTTTGGTGTGTTTAAAAATACAAAGATAAGTAATATTTGTCTGGGGTGTGAGCTTTATCTGGACCACTAATGCCAAAGCACTGTGTTGTCCGATGCCAAATATACTTTTTAAAACCAAGAGACTTCTTGGTGGTGAAAGTGACAGATACGTTTGTGCCACAAGTTTGCTACTGCTGGCCTACATGCTTATATTCAGGTCTTCTGATCCTGCACTGAAAGTCTGTCCTTACTGCCCCTTAATTTTCTTCCTGCATTTTCCTTGTATCATATTGACATTTATTGATCTCTCTCTTTGTTTAGGAGTGAGCACCTTTCCATAGATGCAATTAAAATATTTTCATTATTCTAAATAGAAATGCAGCCTGAAGTTTTCAAAGGAGCATAAAAGTTGATCTTGCATCAGAATAATTAATTAGGTTCTAACGTAAATTGTTGGGGTTTAGGGTGCAAATATGTAGACAGAAGGATGCAAATTAGCCCTAAGGGCATCAATCTGTATAGACTTTCAATAGTAGATTGCACCTTTAAATCCTGGTTCTCAGTCTTTAACTGGTATAGTGCTACTTAAAGAGTCAGAGTAGGGTTTTTTTCCCTGAAGATGTAAAGCAGCAAACATTTTAATTAGTCTTTAAAAACTAGGAAGATGCAATTCAAAGGGCTTGACTGAACATGTTCTGATGGGAGGCAGTCATATAAACACATACATAACTAGCAGTGTCTATCTGTGGGCTGTCTTTGTCTTGTCTGAAATTACTGGAAATGTGTCAGCTCTGAGTGCATGTTAATGTACCTTAAAATTCCTTGTCTCACGAATGGAAGAGATCTCTAAGTCATTTACAGACACTGTGGGATGTTGTTTTCTAAGTTTCTAATGCCCTTTTGCTGTGGCATTCTATCAGCACGGGTGGAACTGCTAACATGAAGGCACATTGTAGTGAAAAGCAGGTAAAAGCTGTGTGCTTCCTGGGCTATGCAGGAAAAGTATATGCCAGAATAGCCACCACCTTCTTCTCCCCAATGTTACAAACTGTTAACAAATACAGGAAATGTACTTTGCTAAAAGCAGTGCAGTGCGGAGATCTACCATATTGTTCATAGTGTATTTTGCTTCATTATTGTCTCTCAAAGCATTTAACTCATTTTTTGGGTGATTTAGATTATAGTTTTGAAGTGTTGGGGTTTTTTTTGTATACTTCATCTAGAAGATGCTTGACAAATCTGTATTGTGTTTGTGTTCACTTGTGCAATGGATCAGTGTTAAATGCTATATGAAGCAAAAACTAAATTCTGTATTTTAAGTTGGTTTATTTCGTGTACAATCTTGCGGCTTTTTCCATGATACAGTAGAACTTCAGTCAAAAGTTTCAGTGCCTTGCAGATGCTTATAAAAATGTAATAGGTAACCAATAGCAATCTGTCATGAAGTTCTTAAGGACTTTTAAAAGTTGCATACTTTTTCATAGAGGTTTTTTTTTGTTCCTGTAACACATCAAAAGACATAAACTTCATATGGAAAAAAATGCTAATTTCTAAAATTTCATAAATATTTAAATTATTGTGATTTGAAGTTCTACTGTATAGTATAAGTTTCATCTGTCTTGAGAAATTAGTGTTTCCAGCTGAGAAGTTCTTGCTCTTGCTCTTTTTTGACAATTTTGCAGGGAACATTTCAGTTTTTTGGCAAGTCTGTTTGTTTAAATCTTGTTATGAGGACATATCTGTGACTTCGCAATACAGTCCTGGAGAGAAAGCTCCATTCATGGGAAATATGCACTTAGAGCAGAGACCTTAAGGATTCCAGTGGTCTGTGTTTGGCTCTCTAAAATATTTGACATGTGGTATTACTGAATGGTATGTATTTCGGCTTTACAAAGGTGCTGAAGGTATCCAGGTTGCACTGAGTTCAGAGGTTTTCTTAAAATTTTGACTACTGAATTTCTGTAATTACTTCATTAGTATATGAAGTTGGTGTAATATTCATTAGCTATTAAGAGGCCTGCCTGTGTGGAATATATAAATAAATATAATCTTTCATGCAGTTATTTCCATGTTAGATGTAACACAAGATTAATTTTCTTTAATATATACTAACTGGTCACTCTGTGGTCAAGTTCTGCTGTAATGTGGACTTTTTACAAACAATCATTATTTCTTTTGTGACTGGTGATTATTTCTTTTTAACCAACTGGTGACATACTTTGACATAACTTTCAACCTGTTCCTAGAGGATTTTTTATTTGGAAATGCTAGTTCTTTTTAAATGAGCTTTTATATAAAAGTATTTTAGAAGGTGAACTCGTACTAATGAAAGATGTCTGCCTGTGCTGGAGACTAAAGTTTCTGAAATAGGCTGATAATCCTTTATTATATAAAACAGAACAGACATGACCTCTGTCATGTAATCTGAAGAGTAAAATAAATGACTAGGTCTCTAGGTAAAGTGATGAGTTCTACAGTTCTATAGCAAGATCCCTTGCATCAAACACTCCGGTTTCAGGGATTCTGCAACTAAATTTAAAGAAAGTATCAGTGTAAAAATGCTGGTTTTTTTTGAATTTGTACAAAGTTGTAATTCAGATGATCAGTATTTTTATTATAATTGTAAATAAAGACATCAGAGTAAGGAAGGCAATTTCAACATCAGCTTTATAGAGCAGTGCAATCGTGCTTTTACTTATGAAAAGCTTACACAAAATGTAATATTTCTTTTCTCTCTTGGGTCCGTATTAGGTAAATGTTATGCAACTTGCACATAAAATCACATCTTAAGATAATACAACCATATGACATAACAGTAATGATTTAACACAAAACATGCTTTTGATCAAATAATTTTGTTTTGCAACTAAACTTCAAATAGTGAAATGACTGCCCTATGTTACGTGTTGAGGTTGCAGAATTCAGTTGTTCAGCTCAGCAAAAATTCCTTCACCAGTTCAAAGACAAACTGTATTAATATAAAATAAGATATTCTTAACTGCTTTTAAGTGCAATAAAAAACCAGATAGCTGAGATAACTGATAAAGTGATGAGAAGAAGATAAAGCTGTAAGACCATTCAAAATAATCTATTGTTTAAGAAGAAAGTTCAAATCTGCTAAAATTGTTAGTATGAATGATGCCTCCGCTCTGAGGGTCTTGAATCTCTTTGCAAAAGCTGTTTAGGCAGCAGAAGTAGAAGAAACATAGATGAAGAAACTTGAGTTGTGGAAGCCGCATCAAAAGCCAGCTGGAGTCAAGAACAGAACACTGATCCCCCAGTCCTCTTCTGGCCACACAGTGGGCCTTGCTGTGTTTGCGCTCTTTCCTCTCTGAAAAGCAGTTTAAAATTTTACGTTACATTCACTGAGGATTACAAGATTTATTCCTTTTTTATTTCCCTATTTTAAGGTATCAAGAGGCAGCTAAAATGGATTTCCACCCTCCCCCCCCAAAGTTTATACTTCGAAGCCTAATGTAATTGAAAATTAAAACCATTGCAGTAGTGAGAACAACTTCGGTTTTGTTTTTGCCCTTTTTGGGGTGGTCACTTCTTACACTTTTCTTTGCTGTCTACTGGTCATGAAAATGTTTATTTTTCAATAAACTGGCAGGGAATGTTATAGTAATCAGTGGTGGGGTTCCCAGCTGAATGAAAAAAAAAATAGCATCTATCTATCTCACAGAAAGGTGATGATGATATGCAGGAAAAAAGAATTATAGCATGGATTTTAACAACTTTATTGAGTCATATATTAAGATGTTACTACATCCAAGTTGGAATACTGTCAAATTCTATGTTTATATACAGGAACTTGACGAGAGGAGTTGGTAGATTTAGAGAGTTACTAAGAGCTGTCGAAACAAGAACTACACAAAATCTGCGAATGGTAAGTTATATTAAACCGCATTCCTATTGCAGCATCTGAATTTTAGTGGGCAGGTAGAGCATAAATATAGTGGATGAGTTAGAGACAAATAATCAGATACAGAGTATATTGATAAGGGTCTGTTATCCACCACTCTGTAAGGTTACATTTCCTGGCTTAAGTGAATGATTAAATTAAAAAGGAATGTTTGATACTCAGTTTCTTCCCTATTTCTCTTTCCTATTTGTGGTTATGGTTAGAACCTGATTGGTCTCTGACTGACTGTACTTTCAACCTTAATCATAATTGCCCTATTTATGATTACCATAGTTTCACAAGGGTGTTGTTTCATCTTTTTGTAATGTAATGCGAGTGAGGACAGAGTGCAGCGTCTTTATGTGTGTTCTATTAAGTTGGAAGTTATCAAGTTGTTATTTCTTTTTTTGTGATAAAGCATCTTAAAGGAAAACAATAAAAGCAAAATAATGAAAATTTGTTATTTATATTGTCAGAAAATAAATGTTTACCAAATGAGCGATGTATCTTTTTTGCATCTTTTATATAATAAAGGGCCAAGGCTTATATCTCTTGCTCTAATGTAATGATTTTCAAAATGTCCTAGATTAGTTTCCTAATACTAGGCCTTTAAAACTTCCAAAGTGGTAATAAGGAAGGTAATTGGTTTCTTAATTCTTTAATAACTGATTCCTAGTAAGGATATTAAAATTATTAAATAATAGACTTTCAATGGAGAAGGATAATACTGCAAATTTTAATAGAATAAAAGATGAAGGGGCTTCTTATGGTATAGGAATTAAGGTGGAGGATGCAGATCATATGGTGCTGTCCATGGCTTAAACATTACACATCTGTTTCTGGGAAACGTTGCTGGGAAATACTGCCAATTCTGATGCAAATGTAGATCTTGCCTGCTTTCTACTGCCCTGGTACTGAACTCTGAGTTTTCATCATTGTGATATATAGTCGTGCAGCTTGTATGCATATGTATTAAACACTAAAGAGGAGACTAACCTGATAGTTATGGATTATAGGATGATTTCAAAGCTTTAAATTAATATTATGTACTTAAATAATATTTATGTAAGTATTTCTACACTTAAATACATTATGCCAAGAATAGTTAGTCAAAATAAACTTTTTCATGCTGATCTACAACCTCGTTTCTCTCTTGCTAAGCTTTACCAACAGTAGCAAACACCAGCACCTTCAAATACAAGTTGTCAGAAGCCCCAGTCAGTTGGGGTTTGGACTGTAACTGTCTGTGGTGGGTTGACTTTGGTTGGCTGCCAGATGCCCACCCAACTGCTCTCTCACTCCCCTTCTTTAACATGATGGGGAGAAAATAAGATAGAAAAGCTTGTGCGTCAGGAGTTTGCTGTCATGGGTAAAACAGACTGGACTTGGGGAAAATTAATTTATTGTCAATTAAAAGAGAATGTGATGATGAGAAACAAAGACAAAAACTAAAACACCTTCCCCCCACCCCCTTTTCCCAGGTTCAACTTCAGTCCTTCATTCCTGACTCTTCTACCTCCTCTCCCCTACCCTCCCACTCCCTGAGTGGGGTGGAGGGTTGTGGTGAGTCCGTAACAGTTCCTCTCTGCTGCTCCTTACTCCTCATGCTTTTCCCCTGCTCCAGTGTGGGGTCCCTCCCATGGGCTGCAGTTCCTTCAGGGAATATCAACCTGCTCCACCATGGTCATCTCAGCAGGCTGCAGTGTGGATATCTGCTCTGCTGTGGTCCTCTCCACGGACCGCAGGGAAATATCTGCTCCACTGTGGTCTTTCCCACGGAAACATCTGCTCCAGGCCTGGAGAGGCAATAGAGGTTATTGAGCACAAATTATCTGAAAATATACCTGAATGTGCTCCACTCTTAGGAGCAACAGTTGGTGTTGTTGATACTTCAGAAGTATCTGGATTTAACTGATAAAACTGAAAAATTGTTTGTTATTCTGATTTTTTTCTTTGTGTTTAAAGAATTGAACTGGGTACTTGTATGTTTCAAACAGCAGTATGCCTGGTTTTTTGGATGTTTTAGAATAACAGAAAATATATTCTACATGACTTGTCTTCATTAGAAATAATCCAAGTATTTTTGAAGAGTTTGTATTCAACATTTCTAAGGAAAATATTTATCTTTACCGAGAGGGTGGTCAAACAGTGGAACAGGCTTCCTAGAGAGGTGGTCGATGCCCCAAGCCTGTCAGTGTTTAAGAGGCATTTGGGCAATGCCCTTAATAACATGCTTTAATTTGGTCAGCCCTGAATTGGTCAGGCAGTTGGACTAGATGATCATCGTAGGTACCTTCCAACTGAAATAGTTTATTCTGTTTTTCACTTTTACAGACGATAGCAAGACAACTGGCTGAAATTTTATTACGAGGCATGTGTGAACAGAGTTATTGGAATCCACTGGAAGACCCTCCTCACCAATCACCCCTAGATGATCCACTTCGAAAAGGTTCAAATACTAAGAATTACGCGCTCAGTAGAAGACCGCGGGTATACACTGGAGAAAAGTATGGCTGAGTTTATACCTCTCTTGTTTCTGTAATTGCAATTGTTAACCAGTGCACTGGGTAATTTAGTGTATATTGTTGAAAATGTAGAAGGAATTGGGCAAGGTGAATGGGAATGTTTCCCATGCTGTGTGTGTATGTATTCCCTGAAGAGAACTAGGGAAGCAACAGGCTTCTCCAAGTGGAAGTTTGCACTGTGTGCATGCGACCTTTTGTTCTCAATTATCAATTTTTTTTTTTTTTGTTCTATACTGGGGTATATGGTAGAGTCAATATCCCGTATTATATCTGGGATTCAAAAGAAAACATGAACTGGGTGGCAAATCTGAAACTGCACATTTTAAAAGTTGTGTGCTGTTTCTAGACCTCTATTCTGCCTTATCATAGAAAGGAAAGAGTTAGCAACATGGAGATTCAAATTCATCCCTGAAACATTATAAAAAGTGAAACATATTTAGCAATTTATCTAGCAGTTTCAAAAGTAGTTTATTTCCCAAGGCAGCTACCCTTTCATCTTCTTAGGTTAGTTCTGGTATTTCTCTATGATGCCACCTTTTTGTTGAGTTTTGTTCTTTCACTGATTCAGACAAGTGGTATGCTCTGGATCACTTTTGTGTAGCGTATCCTCCTTGTATAGTTAATTCTAAAGTAGCTTTGGTGTGTATCTTTTCCTTCTTGAAAATGTGTGGGGTTTTTTTCAAAACCCAGCACCATTAGTATTAAAAGTGGATAGCCACTTCCTTGAATTTGAACTTTTTCTTAAAAGTTAATAGCTTGTTGTTTGTTTGTATCTGATCAAATGAAAAATGGTTTCTAAGGTAAAGTTTTCCTTAGACACACTCTGACAGTGCCAAAAATATATATTGACAAAATTTTGCACTTTATTACAGTCGTTGGGTGTAGCTTACTGCCTGAAAGTAACATACTTGTGTCAAAGCATACTAGTGAAATCTTAACCATTTGGCACTGTCTTTTTTAATTTTTTTTTTTTCATTGATACTAAGTTTGATCTGATGAAACTTTGTTGCATGCTTGTTTTACATAATCTGCAACCTTTGCACTGCTCTACTTGTATTCTACACGCAAGTCCTTGTGGGATCTTGTATTTTGTATACATATATTTAATATAGTCAACAACTATTGCATGCTTGTTTTGATACATGGTGGAAAGCACTGTGAGCCACAGAACTGAGAAATAGTTTGTAGCAGTGGAGATAATGATCTAGCCAAGATTGCTATTTGCCATAGTAGGACAGTGCTAAGTAATAAAGATGGAGAAGATTGAAATTTATGTAAACTTCGGAAAAAAAATTTACAGAAGAGATTGTGGAGTCTGGAGAATATCACTGGAGATATTCAAAATACAACTGGACATGGTCCTGAGCAACCTGCCAGTTGACCCTGCTTTGAGTGGAGGGGCTGTACTAGATGATCCCCAGACACCCATTCCAAACTCAACTATTCTGTGATTCTGTGAAATCGGTGTGATCTGGGAATCTCTTTTGAGGAGACTGTTGTCTGTTCCATGTTAAATTTTTAACTCTTTTTCTCCTAAGAATTTATTAGTAGTAGTAGTAGTAGTATTTAATATTGTTGTCCAGCTGTAGGATTAAAACCCAGGCATTGTGAGCTTTTTAATTTTAGTCTTGTCTGACTATGTCTAGGATGTGACGTCATTAAAAAGCAGTCTTTTGAGCTTTAGAAAAAGATGCAGGCATAGAGCTGAACATTCAATTTGCTAAAACAACTACTATGTTTCTCCGCAAGTACATAATTAACAAACTACATGCAGACAACCTTTTTGGTAAAAAGAAATACCTGGTTTGTGGATACACCTTGATCATTGCACTTTAAAAGTACGCATTTATTGCCCAGACATGAGGAAATCTCTTTTATGCCACACATTTTCTTGTTCAAATTACTTGGTTTCATACAGCAAACCCTAAGGAACAGTCTGTTCCTCTCTTACAGTATATATGCCTTATTAGTTAATATGAAAGCTTGTTTTCCATAGTGTGACCTTGTAGTTATGTGCAAAAAAGTCTGCTTCTGTTGTACATTGCTTATAGAAGTAGTCCTACATTAAATTCTGAAGAGATGTTTTGTGTTAGTGTTCACAGTATCTTTATATTGTAACCTAAAATACTGTCACACTGCAGGCGTCTGAGTTGTTTAGCTGCATTTATTGCAGATTTCCATTAATGAATACTTTGTATAGTAGCAAGCCCAGGTAATTTTGGTGTCATTATTACTAGCAAGTAGAAAGGCCTTTATCTTCAAAGATTTCTAGCAATTCCCCTTCCTTGATCCAGAATACTCGGGCTCAGTCTTTCAAACTTATGTTCTTCATTCTCAACTCATCCTTTTGTAGAAACACGCCTCCTGGCAAAAGTGTGACTTTGTTCAGTGTAATTTTCTTGTTCTTGGTACATGCAAGCGAGGAGTTCCACAATTTCAACAGAGCATGTAATTAAGTCCTTTTCTTTTATCACATCAGAGTGATTAACACCAGATCAGATAAAAAGTGTCTAGCCAAGTATCTAATCTTCAGCAGTGATTGAAACCAAGTACTTAAGACAATGAATAGCAAGCAGACATGGAGGAAACTTCTTCCTAGGTATTCATCTGACCACCAACTCTGAGTCTTATATTAAGTGTACTGTGTTTTTTTGAGAATGGTGAATGTGATTTGGCTAATAGCATGTATGATTTTGTAGATCTGTCTGTTACTGCCTCTTCAGTTTTCTTTATTCTCAGCTGAAGAAGTGTTAAACTTCTTGCTTTGCCTTTGGTTGGTAGCCATTTCATGCTTCCAGTTACCTCTTTTGCTCTGCCCTGTTACCTTGGAATTACTTTACTCCTATGCCTGCACCTGTCAGGAGACACAGAAAATGTCTGAGTTCAGTGAACTAAATTGAGATTTTTGCATACGCAAGAAAGGAGTTTCCCAGTAGTTTCTGCATGAAGAGGATCTTCACTTTTTGAGACAAACATCAACTTATTTACCAAATTCAAAGTTGTAGGAGAAAACATTTGCTTTCATTTTGATAAGTGACTTTTTAGTAGTACTCTTTGGGGCAACTTCCCTTTTTTCTCCAAGAAAGTAATTTCTCCAGCAACTATTTCCAATCGTTATTCTGCTTTCTGGGAACCATTGCCAGTCGACCAGGTTAAATCTACTTCCAGGTTGCTAAATTCTGCACTGAAGACTGGATAGGTAAATGGGGAGCTCTTTGATGCTTCCTCTTCACTTCTCATTCCCTGTCCTGGGTGGTTCTTATTCATGAGTAACTGTGTTTTGAAATTTCTTTGTTAAGTAAAAATAAAAATGTCTTCTAAGATTTAGAATACTCTTCAAAGTATTGTGAGCAACTTGCATTGATTAAAAAATAAAAATCCAACAATTAAAACAACTGCCCTGGGTCTTAACTGCTGTATATTACCACAGTACATTCACAGTCTTGCTTTCAAACTGCCTGGAGTTCAGATGTGTTTTAGTTTCCATTACATTTCAGGCATTTAATTACTGCTTAAATTTCTAGTGCATTTTAAAAAACCCAAAGATGTTTTAATCTCAGACAAGTTTAGTTTCCCATCTGTAATTTGTTGTAGTTTAAGCACCCTTGAGACTACAGGAATTCCTTATTAACAACAAGGAATTATTTTCTACATTTAAACAGTTAATTGTCAACATATTGGTCTGAAAACAGAAAATAGTACTTGTGCTGATTCAGAAACAATTTAGAGAAAGAAATCTGGAGAGTTAAAACACAGTCACTATTTGTGTATGTGTGTGAGGGAGAGGATGAATGAATGAATTCCTACTAGTCATGTACCCAATGCAGATTATTGTTGTCTGTCCGCGAACATAGAAAAGTATTCAGAAAGCATCCAGTGTTCAGAGAAAACGGTAAAGTTTGCAAATTAGTCCTATGCAAACCTTCAGTATTAAGTCATAAGGAAGTGTACTTCATTAATATTTTAAGTGCTTGGAAGTAACAGTGGTTATGGCAAGGAGGCAGAGATTGCTATGGCTCTATTTAAAAATATTCACAGCTATTGAACGCATCAGGAAGACAATTCTCAAGCATATCTGGTGAAAGACTAATAGAAGTAATTATCCACATATTGCCTAAAATACAAAAGTTACCTTGTTCTTGTAAGAGAGTTTCTTGTTGCCAACCTTTAAATCAGTGATATAGATTCAGCTCAGATAGATTAGGTGCCAGAGGCTAGTTAAACTATGGGTACAGTTTTTACAGTTGTCAAATGATGTGCTGTTTTGGGATATTTGAATGTTTTCAACTCTGACAGCTGTGGTATTTTTGTTCTCTTATTGTGTTTGGCCAACTTTTCTGAAATGCAAATTTAGAGCATTGCAAAGAAATGCATTTTAACCAACTGTTTTTTCTATGCAAGTTATTCTCTGTTCTCTTTTCTGGAAATTTTCCAGTTTTTACAGTACTCTTACTATATTTGTGTAAGCTACTCCTAAAAGTAACGTATTCTGCTTAAATGATTAAATTCTTGTTTTGAACAGCATCTTTTGTCCTCAAGAAAATACAGAAGAAGCCTTACTGTTGCTGCTTATTAGTGAATCTATGGTACGTAAAATAGAGTGAATGTGCTTGTGCTGTATGTGTGTGTTTTCCTTGTTTTTTTTTAAATGAAAATAGAACTTTTTTTGTCATGCCTTACTTTGACTTGTGTTTTATTCTCTGTTAGGAAAGCAGGCAGTTACTTCTGAAACTCAAGCTTCTGTTCCTCTGAGCCAGCAAGATGAGGTCTGCAAATGTTATGAATAGGAGTTTTTCTCTGAACTTAGGCTCCTTCTAACCATAGACAGGTGAACACAAAGCCAGGTCTTTCATTTGACATCATTTATCAGTATGAACCACTGTTACACCAGCTGGTTGCCATTCACACAGACTCAAAATGTAAGTTATTTTTGTTGTAAAAACCAAATCAAAGACTACTAGATGAGCATAATAAACATAGCCAAAAAGTATTTTCCATTTGATTAAGTCTTCGATGTCACTCAAATTTGTAAATGATTTTTAATGATACTGGCATTCAGCCTTTGCTGCTGGATTTTTTTTTTTACTGTCCTCATTTCCTCAATAGGTGATTCCTTTCAATGGCCTACTTGTGCCTTTTATCAGCCTTTCATATTTTCCTCTAGTATGATTTTACTAGTCATCTGTCAACTGCCATGTACTGACATTCTCACACCAGGTCAGTTATATGTGCTCAAATGGCAGAAATGAAAAGCTGAAGCTGGAATTTTTGCTGTTTTTCTAATTCAAGGGGTGGAACCTCTAGAATTTCAGGCATCATATAGTAGTCTGTCTCACTGCACACCAATGAGACTTAGTCTTTCAAGTTCTGTAGGGGATTCAAATGCTTTCATGCTCTGGCATAATTCCTTTTTTGATACAGCTAAATAGGATCAGAATTTTTTTGTGAATGTTGTCCTGTTTGAACTATTTTAAAGTGGCAAACACATGCTCATGACCACAACAGTGCCTAATTATATCAAATGCTTGTTGGTGTAGAGCATATACCCTTAGCAAGCTTTCAATATTTTTTTTTTCTTTACAAGTAATTATTGCAGGTTATCTGAGGCAAGAGAGTTTGTTTTGGGGGAGTATAAAATCTTTCACATGACTGACTTGCTTTGACTAAGCCATTTGTTCAAATTAGTTTTGGAGGGCAGAAAGGGGAAGATAGAGCATAAAAATATTCATCACTAGAAAGTTTTCTTTCTGAGAGTTGAGAACTCTTACTTCAGCATGCTAACTTTCTAGCTGTAGAAGTTATGAAGTAGTATGTGATTCGTGATTTTAAAACCAGTGTTTGGGAAAGAAATAAGAACAGTTACAGAAAATTCAGTAATCGTTGGTGTTTTGAGATGGTATTTTGTAGTATGATCCCTTCCTTGCATTGTTTGTGAATTAGTAAAAACACAGATAAGGTGTCAAGACCTGTTCCTTCAAGAATTTATTCAAGTAAATACTGGAAAACAGAATGAGGACCTGACATTTAAGTAGCATTTTGTGTAAGTAAAAGTAATCAAATCACTCTGTATATACAAGCCCAAAATCCTACTGCTAGTTTCAGGGAAGTGGTGTACTCTAACATCATAACTTCTTCTCATTTAGATTAGATCTAGTGCAACATATATCCAGAAAACAGGATCTTGCTAGTGGATTACAAATGCTACTTTTGTGTCACCTTGAGTTCACTTAATTTCTGAATTCAGAAAGGATGCTTTGAGTAAGATATAAATTGTAATATTTATGAAAGAAATGCTCTGGGACAGATAGTTCTGTGCTTTTCAAGTGTGCTAATTCTCTTATAGGTACATTTCAGAGTACAAAATGTCTCTTTTAGCCACATGACTGCTGCTACAGTGTGTTGTCATGCATAATGAGGAAAGTCAGCCGCAACTCTGCCATCACTCTTACTGTAAGATGTCCTTGTATTCTAGCTGTTACACTTGTGAAGTATGGACCAGCCTTTCCTTATCTAGACAGGAATGAGTAGAAAGGTGGGATCTGAAGGACTGATGTCTTCACGCTACAATGTGTGTACATGTTGCTGCCTGTCAGCTGAGCTGTAGTAACACAATCACAGAATGATTGAGGTTGGAAGGGACCTCTGGAGGTCATTTTGTCAAACCCCCCTGCTCAGGCAGGGCCACCTGGAGCAGGCTGCGTCTGTGTCCAGATGCCTTTTGAATATCTCCAAGGAGGGAGACTCCACAACCTCCTTGGGCAACCTGTGCCAAGTGGTCAGTCACCCTCACAGTAAAAAAGTGTTTCCTGAGTTCAGAGGGAACCTCCCGTGTTTCCTTTTGTGCCCATTGCCTTTGGTCCTGTCACTGGGCACCACTGAAAAGAACCTCGCTCCATCTTCGTACTCTCCCTTCAGGTATTTGCACACATTGAAAAGGTTCCCCCCTGAGCATTCTCCAGGCTGAAGAGTCCCAGCTCTCGCAGCCTTTCCTCATAGAAGAGATACTCCAGTCCCTTATTCATCCTAGTGATCATTTGTTGGACTGTCTCCAGTAGTTTGATATCTCTCTTCTACTGGGGAGCCCAGAATTGGACCCAGTAGTCCAGGTGTGGCCTCCCCAGTGCTGAATAGAAGGGAAGGATTGCCTCCCTCGATCTGCCGGCAACACTCCTGCTCATGCAGCCTGGGATACCACTAGCCTGCTTTGCAGCAAGGGCCCATTCTGGCTGCTGTTCAACTTGGTGTCTAGCAGGACCCCCAGGTCCTTTTCTGCCAAGCTACTTTCCAGCTGGGTGACCCCCAGCATGTACTGGCGCCTGGGGTTGTTCCTTCCCAGGAGCAGGACTTTGCACTTCCAAGTCTTTGTTGAAGCCTTTGATGAGGTTCCTGTCAGCTCATTCCTCCAGCCTGTTGAGGTCCTTCCAGATGGCAGCACAGCCCTTTGGCATATCAGTTCCTCCTCTTCATTCTGTATCATCAGCAAACTTGCTGAGGGTACACTCTGCCCCATCATCCAAATCATTAATGAAGATTTTGAACAGGATCAGGCCCAGTATCAATCTCTGGGGTACACCACTAATTACTGGCCTCCAACTAAACATTCCACTGATCATCACCTCCTGGGCTCAACTTTATGTTTTTATTCTTAGCGGATGGTAAAATATCTGAGCATATCCTTTCTTCCACTGTGGGTGAATTAAGTTATACTGCTTGCATTTGCCTCAGGCTTAAAGTGTGTATAGGGTAAGTGTGGCCAGCTGACACACTGCAGCTTAACTTCTTGTCACTATATTGTGTCTGAGACTGTGGCAGTTCTGAAACACTGAACACTTAAGTTTGTACATTCTGTTTTATAATTATGCAGAAAATGATTGTTCAAATATATCAGATATCTTTAATACTTATAAAGGATCCTCTCCTATAATACTGCTTTGGCATTGTCAGCCATTTTTCCACAAGAAGCACTAGTTCATAGCTTGCTGTGTACTTGCAAGGAATTGAGTCAAACAATGATTAAATGTGGAGTTAAAAAGGAAGAAATATTTATGCAGTGTAGAAAGGAAAAGCCAAAGACTTCTTGATCAAAATAAAGCAAAATGTCTTTTTTGGGGTGCGTGTGCAGGGGTGTGTGTTTGCAAACCAAGCTGTGGATTATTCACTTGATAAATCCTGAAATATCTGTGCATTTTATGCTCCACGTATCTCTGAAAATTCTTTCAGCATTTAATTATTCTGATTTAATCATGTATTGAGTATGTTCAGAGCTTAAAATGTTATCCTGTTAAAGCAGAGAAACAATTTATTAGCTCTTAATGTGTGTCATTCCTCCACTCTGAAAATGGGGGAAATACACCAAATTTAAACGGGCAGTTTATTTAAGTAAATGTATTAAGGGGGCCATGCTCTTTCTAATTTAAAAAAAAAAAGAAAAGGGGAGGAGGAAAAGAGCGAAGGATCTTTAACTTCTGACTTCAAACTACCAAGTAGAATCATAAGATAGTTTGGCTTGGAAGGGACCTTTAAAGGTCATCTAGTCCAACCCCCTGCCATGGGCAGGGACATCTTCAACTAGATCAGGTTGCTCAGAGCCCCATCCAACCTGACCTTGAATGTTTCCAGGGATGGGACATCTCCTACTTCTCTGGGCAACCTGTGCCAGTGTTTCACCACCCTCATTGTAAAAAATGTCTCCCTTATATCTAGTCTGAATCTATCCTCTTTTAGTTTAAAACTATTCCCCCTTCTCCTGTCGCAACAGGCCCTGCTAAAAAGTTTGTCCCCATCTTTCTTATAAGCCCCCTTTAAGTACTGATAGGCCGCAGCAAGTTCTCCCTGAAGCCGCCTCTTCTCCAGGCTGAATAACCCCAACTCTCTCAGCCTTTCCTCATAGGAGAGGTGTTCCATCCCCCTGATCATTTTTGTGGCCCTCCTCTGGACCCGCTCCAACAGGTCCATGTCTGTCTTGTGCTGAGGGCTNAGTAGATATACTAGCATTTGTACCAATGGGAATATTAAACATCAAGAAATCTAGAAATAGATAACATATCAAGATAAGGTATTTTCAGAGGCTTGATGGTATAGTGGGAGAAGTACTGGGTAGTTGAATATAGGTAGTCTTAGCTACTGGGAGACCTGAATTTTATCCTTTGCTCTTTAACAGGATTTCTCTGTGAACATGGTCAATTAATTTAATCTAGTTCTAGCTCAGCTTTCTTCCTTCTCGAAAGGAAAAGTTTAATTAAGGAATTAGGTTTGCAGTGTGCCTTTCACAAAACAGGGTTGAAAGTACAAAGCCTTACTGCAGACATGACCTGATTCCAAACCTGTGCTCAGAACCAGGGACAGTTTTCATTTCTCACTAGTAACTCATGAAGGTGATTGTGTGGTTATCCTGGGCAGGTTACCACTCACAAGTGAGGGGGTAGTGTCATAATGTTAATAAGGGAAAAGAAATTGATTGCCTTATTTTACAAAAGATGGAATAGAAGATTTGAAGATCCTTCTTAATATGTTTTATTGGCATACAAAAAATAAAATAAAATTTTAAAAGATGAATATACATTACATTAAAAAAAACCCTTATTTGGTTTCTCAGAACTCTTCAATAATTTTAAATGCATTACCTAATTTATGTAATTAGAATCAAGTAATTAAAAATAGATCCATACAGAAACCTAAATCTTTCCACTAATATATAAAATTGGTGATTCTTGCTATCTATAAATTAGTAGCAGATACTGTCTCTCTTTATCACCTGTATCAACTGCTGACTGTCAGTCTGGACAGAACAGTAGTTACTTGAGGAAAAGGTAGGATTACAATGGATGACTTTGTTTCTTTTTTTGTGGTATGTTTCAGGCTAACCGTGATGCTGTACTGAGCAGAATACCAGAACACAAAAACGATCGTATCATCAGTTTGCAAAGTGCATCTGTAGTCTACGATTTACTTACTATAGCCTTGGGAAGAAGAGGTCAATATGAAATGCTCTCAGAGGTTTGTTGATAATAGTGAATGTTCAACTGTGTCTTCGTTGCTTATTTCTGTTAATCATGTTAATTGTGATAGTACTTAAGGGCTAAACAAATATGGGACACTGTCATTCTAACTACTGTATAAATACAGTAGGTAGTTTTCACCCCAAAATGTTTTACTGTCTAAATTTATACAAGTGACTTGAGGTGGTCAAACATAGAAATTGTGTGAAAGGTGTGATAAATGTTGAGTGGCACAGCAATTCATGTGGTTTTTAGGCAGGGAGGCATGGATCTGCTTAAAAGGATACACATTAAATGGAGACAGCAGGAAGGAATGGCAAAAGATAAAAGCTGTTGTGGATATATGTGACACATATAAATACCTAGAAAAAGGATTTGTGATGTTTTATTTCAAAAGAAACTTTCTTTTACACCTCATAATATTTGGAATGCTCCAAAGGCCTTGTAGTTTGTAAAATGGCTTTTAATAAAAAGTTGATAAAGCGGAAATGTATTACTTTTTCAGGTCAGTAGGGAAGTGCGTTCTCTGTCTCAAATGTCTTGTGTTTGATGATGCAACTTGTATGTGTTTTGTTAGATTATGGTGACTTAATTCTTCAGGAAATTTTCAAGTATGGATAACAGTTTTATACCTGAGAAACAACTACAGGTCTTTGGGCAGAGCAGATCTTTCTGCTGCTCAAAACAGTGCTCACCCAGCAGCAGGATACTGTTGCTAACCATGATTAATTGCTGGTATCCCGAAGGAATACTTCAGCACGTGTGGTAGGAAGGCATACTCAGGGATTGATTTGCTGAGAAATTGTTTCCCTCTATCGTAACAGAGGACTTTTATTAAGATAAAAATGAAAAAAATGCCCCAGTTCTTCTCTGATATATGTTGATAGTCACCCTTTAATCTGCATCTGCTGTGATGTTAAGCTCTGAATTCGGGTATTCTTCTTCTTGAAAGTACTTCATAGCTGCAAGTTGGGCATACAAGTCAATATTAATCAGTACAATAGAAAGTCTTTCACAAAACTAAGGAGTGTGAAAGCTCATACAGGACTGTCACCCAACAACATAATTTAATCAGGAATATTTCCATTTACTTGTCACTACAGACACTATCACCTTCATGGAGTTTTAGGCGGTTGTGCCAAAGCTGCAAGAGATATATTTTAGTCTAGAACTTTTTAAAGGATAGACATTGACAAGTATTGTTAGGAAAAAAAAAAAGCTTGAAAAGGTAAATCTCATTTCTTTGTTCTTTAAGCAGCTGGCAGCCTTTCCTTTGTATATACTAGCCTAGTAACAAGGCAGGGGTACTGTAGCCCTGGGTTCCAGTTTTGATTCTTTTATTTTGTCTGTGGTGTCATGGTGGTTTTTTGTTTGTTTGTTTTGGGGTTTTTGTCTTTTTTTAAATATTAAACAACCATTATATTAATGGGAACATCACAGGTTCCTGGGATTCCTCCACTGTCCCCTTTGGGAGACTTTGGGTAGTATTTATGTCACAATAGACGCAGCTTCTCCTTTGCAATTCTTCTTGCCTTTCTTAATAGAGAAGTTTTTTGGCCTCACCAAGAAAGCTAGAGGTATCTGTGTTCTTGGCTATGTATCTTGAAGTCTAGGACATTACCCTGAAGGGTAGGAGGAAAGTCTTACAGTCCCCTCACATGGAGAAGAGCATAGAGCTTGCTTCCCTCATTGCTTGTGTGATTGGTTTAGCTCATGTAGCTGACAGATGAGTACCTCTGCCTGTTCCTTTTCCTGCTGTGTTCTGAGCACAGTTGAATGTTCTAACTAATGGAAGATGCTTTAACTCGACTTAGATCTTGCCCCTGTACTCGGCGCTNTTTTAGAAGTTGCTTATACTGGTGGTGATCTTGGTTACAGACAAAAGCAGAACCACGAGTTCTGGAAAGTTAAAGAGCCTCCATGTTTGACCAGCTTCTTAGTTGAGGGTTTTTAGCCACTGCCTTGGGCTTTGACACCTGAAGTCTACCTAAGGCTTGTTTTAAGGTCTTTTCTTGTTCTTTTTTAATCTGGGTCTAGCATCTTTGTAGTTATATTCCATCAAATTTGTATGTATATTCTTCTGAAATGTTCTCTTTGAAAAATAGAAAGTAATTCCTGTATGTTTAAAAAATACTTTTCAATACAGAATAATTAAAATGTATTTATTTTATGTCCATAAAGTAACTATTCTAAACATGAAAAAAATCATGTTATGAAGACCTGATGTAATAGGCAATACTTATTTTAGCCTACAGATACTCTAGATATTCAGCTGCAGCAGGAGCTTATCAGGAAATGGTTACATCATCTAATTTGTTCCAGTTCTTGTCATCCAAAGCACAGCAGAAAACATAGACTTTAAGAAGCTCTTACAGTTTAGTGAGTAGTTAGAGGATATCTGCCCTCAAATCCTGCGGCCCATAGTCTGAAACTTTTATAACTTAGTATAGTATACTTATATATATATAATATATATAATACTTATATATATATATATGAAATACTTATATATATTGCAATACTTAGTGTACTAAGTATTACAATAAACACAAATTCAGAAATGTAAAAATATTCTGTTCAGTTATGTAATAGGCATGTAATTTTTTGCCAGCTTCATTCTCTGTGAGCTAATTATGATTGCTGTAGTGGAGCTGTTGTAGCTTCAGTCTGGAGCTGGCCTGTTTAGTAAAAATGAGCATAGCAAAATGAAATAATTCTTACTGACAACAGCAGATATGAAACCTTCAAAATTAGCATATAATGCTAATTTAATATATTTAATCTCAGTATAGTAAATAATGAATTTCCTTTTGGCATTCAGTTATTAAGTTCAGAATCTCAGCAGAATACTGAGTGTGAAGTTAAAATTCTTAAAAATAGAAATAATACTGTCAAGTGAACCTTTTCATTCCCTTTTAAGGTACTGATAAATACTTGTGGTGCCATTGCTGTTCACAGTTTAGGAAGACTGTGCATACAATTTTCATTTTCACTTAAGACTTATCTCCTGCCTTTTGCAGCTGATACCTTCAGTAAGCTGATATTTATCATTCCTTCTTTCAGACTAAATAGGACAGTACCAGCAAGAGTATTTAAACAAAAATAATAAGTGGGAAATCAATTTTCTGTTCAATTTTTTTTTCCATATAGAATCTGGCAGCTGTTTTCACTTAATTTATTTGAATGATTTGAATTGTTAACTATAGGTATTTTAGATATGAGTTTATAAGAAAATTTTTATACTAGTATATCTTCTTAATAATTGAAGAATATGCCCTTAAATAACAATTTTCCCCCCAAAATTAGTGTTTAGAAAGAGCCATGAAGTTTGCATTTGAAGAGTTCCATCTCTGGTATCAATTTGCATTGTCCTTGATGGCAGCAGGAAAAGTAAGTCTTAATTTTTGGATGTAATTCTTGTATTGATGGCTTTTGATAATGTCTTTTTGGCACTTCCATAATTTTAATCTGTAGTGGTTTTGAAAATAATTCTAATCTTTAAATCAGCTAAGTAGACTGTACTCCTGAATTTGTGCCTAGTGCTGTACAAAGAATGTTGTTATTTCAATATTTTCTAACTTAGGAAGACTGAAAGGTGATGATAAGAACTATCTTGCCAACAAGCTTAAGCTAAGCTAATTGAATATAAGTAGTGAATTATACCAGATCGTATTATCCAGTAACAACCTTGTTTAAGTGCTGTTTTGATGAACATATTTTATGCTTAGGTACAAATTAATGCTGATTCATGATGGTCTTGCTTTTTTTTGCTTTGTGAATTTCTGATTGTGTCTTTTTTTAATATTACTGTCTTTGAAACTATGTATTCTGTGCAGTTAAAGCGAGTTGGATTTTTTTTTTAATTTCATATGACCTAGGAACTTATGTTATCAGATGCTATCTTCTATTTTTGGGTTTTCCCTGTCATGTTGCGGAAAATAAATCACATTCATTATGTAATATAAATAATACTAATTTTCTAAAAGATCAGAAAAGGAATTATTTGTGTTTTCTTTAGAAAATATTTTAGAAGCACATTCGTTCTGAAGGGGCCTGATTCTTCTTCCCTTTCTCTGTTTACTTAGAGTTATCTTCTAAACTGTGATTGGATAGAGGCAAGTGAATTAAAAAAAGAGGAGCAGTGCCACTCTGTTATACAATCCTGTATCAGAGCTATTCCTAAATGCTGTTGTAACTCTCAAAGAGCACTAAAACACTGCTTATTGTGAAGACTCTGTCCTGTTCCTGCTCTTTCATTTGCCTGGCTCAAATGTTGTGAGCTTACAGGCCTAGCAAAGTTTTAAATGCATCTCAAAACTGTTTTCTGAATCAGGTACCATTGGAATTACATTCTTGGCAAATGTTTCACTGGGGACACTTAATGATAGTTCATAGGGGTTAAATAATGACAGCAGTGGCTAAAGTCTTGTGTTTCACTTGCATGAGGAGTTGTGACAAATTGTCAACAAAATGTTTACTAATGTCTTCTTCACATGGGAATAAAGTAAATGATGGAAATAGGAATCTTCTATCTGTGAAACATATTTACGCTTTTAGTAATTTCAATGGAAAATGTTTTTAACAGTCTGCTCGAGCTGTTAAAGTCTTGAAGGAATGTATACGTTTGAAACCAGATGATGCAACTATTCCACTCCTTGCTGCAAAGCTCTGTATGGGGTCTCTCCACTGGGTAAGCTTTGCCATTCTTCGACTTTTCAGCAAGAGCTGTGCTAAAAGGCAACAAAATTTTGGTTTAGGGATGTAGCAATACTTTTGCACAGTGATTACATGCATTTGGTCATCTCTGAAAATACAGCACAGATACATATATGCACATGTGCATCCCTGTTTGCATAGCTAATTTAAAATATTTGACAGCAATGGTTATGTTTATCAAGGTAGCATTCTTGATACTGATCTAAGACACAGCTAAAGATGTATTAGAAATTGAAACGTTGGCACACAGAGATTAAAAATGCAACTTAGACCTCTGTTTCCTCTGTGCAAGAGGAAAATAACTTTTTTTTGGAAGATAATGAGACAAATCTCTTATATTCAAGAGACTCTTCTGGTGATACCATGTTTATGAATTCCTAGTAGGGACAATGTCTTTTTAAAAAATGTTACTGGAGTTGTATTTTAGATAACCTTGAAATTGGTGTATCTGTACAAAAAACATTAAGGTGATCAAAGAACATCGTGTGGTTTTCGAGATACACGTGTAATTTTTAGGAGGAAAAGAGGTGGGAAAGGTCACAATCAGAAATTGACAAACTAGTGCAGTAGCAGAAACATGACTTGCTGAGTCTGACAAAAATACAGTCTTAATTAACGTAGATCCTAGTTCTGTAAATTGTTCCCTACGGAATGACTCTATATGGAGTAGCTTACTGTACTTAGCATTTACATTTACTGGAATGGATTCAAATGGGGTTTTTTTATTTCTAGATTGTTAAATAGTGTGCTAGCATGAGTGTGCAGTTAAACTCTGATCTTTTACATGTTTCTTTATTTATGAGTTCACATACATTCAGCACTACTATATGTGATGCAGAGTTCTGCATGGCTATGCTTTTTTTTGCAGGGTTGGAGCCATAGTTCTTGTAATTGATTTTCCTGAAGAAATGGTTCATGGAGCAAGAACTCTATTTATGAAATGCAAAAATGGTAGATAGAATATATGGACCAGAAATGTCTTTTTATTTAAAAAAAAAAAAAGGTCAAAAGAAAAAAGGCAAAACCACAGTAAATTTAGAATGATCTCTGTGTTATGTGCCAGAGTTTCTCTTAACTATAGGATTGGGTGCTTCAGCTTATATCTGTGTTCTTTACTCAGTATTTAGCAGGAAAACTAAGTCTAATGAAAAACAAAATAGTCCTTAAAAGCAATCATGGCTGAGACTTCAACAGACTCAGTGTGCATAATACACATGCTGTGCGTTCTTCTCATTATAATGTAAACTTTAGCTAGTTTTAGACTTACATGGATGTTTTATAATATTTTCAGTTGGAAGAAGCTGAAAGATTTGCCAAAACAGTTGTTGATCTTGGGGACAAAACATCAGAGTTCAAAGCAAAAGGCTACTTGGCACTGGGATTGACTTACAGTCTGCAGGCTACTGATGGTAAGATAAGAGTAAACATTCACATTTGGAAATTCCCATGTTGCCTGAAAAAGGATACCTAGCAGAATGCTAGACTTAAAATTAAAGCTTCTGTGTGCAATTGTTTTTTTTTCAGTCAATGTATTAAAACTTCTTCAATGAGCATGTGGAATGAAATCTCTTGATCTTGCGTATCACTGATTAAATATATCCTTTTCAGCATCTTTGCGAGGGATGCAAGAGGTCTTGCAGAGAAAGGCTCTTCTTGCATTTCAGAGGTGAGTGGGTGTTAATGTTTTCATTTCATTCTGCTGTATGTAGTGAAAAGCTTTATTATGTGTTTAAAAGAGGGACCTGTAAAAGACTGTGTAATGAGGATTTCACATCTAGGAGTCTGCCTTCGTGAGTACAGAATGTATTTCTTTAGTATTTACTTCATTATTTTCTGTCAGAAATAGCTAAATTGATTTCTAAGCATTTCCTTTTATTTCATTTTAAAGATATTTCTATGGCTCTCTAGTATAAATTATTTGCTCAAAGGAGAATTCTGTTCTGATCTAGAAGGGAAAATGGTATGATGCAAGGTTTCAAGTCATGGTTCAATGTGATGGTGTTTCTAGAAGAGTTGGTTGCTGATCAGATTATATAGCAGGCTTTTGCAATTATTTCTGTAGAGGCACTGTGATAACTGAGACCCTGCTGCTGTGGAAGAGGGGTGAAATGCAGGTAGTAAGGTAGTAAGCTAGGGGAAGAAGAAAAAATTCTATCTGGAGATTTAACAGGCAGTGACAATGCAAATGCCCTGTCTTCCAAGTGCCTTACACAAAAGTAGCGCTCTTGGGGACGACAGTAGTTCATTCTCAAGGTTTGACTTTGCAAATGACATGACAATAAACAAGTGAATAAGAACATCTCTACCCCAATTATAGAAGAAACAAATCTTGATGGCAAAGCTGGCAGAAGTGCTGCAATGTCTAAATATGTCTCTTTTTATGTTTATATACTCTTGAAAGCCCTACTTTGGAGACATAGGCCTGAATGCTTCAGGGAAACTGATTTGTGCATTAACATGAATGCAAAGTCGTGTATTTTTGTTGGTGATTTTGTATCTGAGGGGTTAGGGTTGAAAAAGTGTTTTGCAGGTAACTTTAGAGTGAGGCTGGTATGTATTGGTCTTTCCTTTTTCTGTCTTAACCATTCCTCTGTATGTAAATGTGTTTTAACATATCTTTGCTCTTCACGTTCCTTAATGTTTTAATAGTTTTTATAACATCAGCATTCTTTCTCCATGTTGAAACTGAACTTTCTACCTCTACCCTGGTTTATACCTCAGTTCTTCACCCATCCCTCTTAACACTGACTTACCATCACTGTTTCAAAAATACTGCGCTAACCATTTCTACCCATTCACTACTTTTGAGGTTCTAATAGTGATTTGCTTTCTTCTGCTGATTCTTTGAAACAACAAGGGATGAAATGAACCATAGCCTGAAGCTAGTCCATTCCAGTTCAGTGCCTGCTGACTCTACCCTTCAGTTTAGTATAGCAACTCCCAAAATTCTGAGAGTTGTTCCCAGCCATCAATCTGTCTGGAAAATTTCCATTTTCTGAGGTTTGAGGTTGTGCAGTGTTTTGACCGCCTATAAATATGAGGATGCTTTTATAGGTAGCATACTGCTTATTGTGATAACATTTTATTAGGTTGCTGTAGAAAAAGAGTAAGTCGTTTGAGTTAAAAGACAATAAGCAATACTCAGTAGGTTAGGAGAACTATTTTTCAAACGATATTCAGCTTCTTATTACTGTGAAATTACTCTTTCACACTCTCTATTCAAATATTGTTGCTTGGTTGTGTTATGTTATGTCTTTCACCCAGGAACGTTTCTGTTTCATTCTCTACATTTGAATAATAACCTTCTTGATACCTTATTAACTGTTCAGTTTCGAAAACTTCCTAGGAGCGAATAGTGCCAGTTGAAATTTGAAAACATCTAGCAACTCTTCAGTGAACCCTTACACATGTCCTTTAGCTATATAGGTTGAGTGGAACTTCAGTTTTGTAGTGATACGGAGCTTTGAAATATTTGTGATGACTAGCAGAATATAAATTTATACATAGAAAGTCTTGGGAACATGAGGATTAATTGCATGTGATTTCTATGCAACTTTCTGATGCTTTGGGGTTTAGAATCATAGAATCATAGAATCATTAAGGTTGGAAAAGACCTCTAAGGTCATCGAGTCCAACCGTCAACCCAACACCCCCTATGCCCACTAAACCATGTCCCTGAGCACCTCATCTATACGTCTTTTAAATACCTCCAGGGATGGGGACTCCACCACTTCCCTGGGCAGCCTGTTCCAAGGCCTGACCACTCTCTCAGTAAAGAATTTTTTCCTAACGTCCAGCCTAAACCTCCCTTGGCGCAACTTGAGGCCATTTCCTCTCGTCCTATCGCTGGTTACTTGGGAGAAGAGACCAACCCCCACCTCACTACAACCTCCGTTCAGATAGTTGTAGAGCGCGATGAGGTCTCCCCTCAGCCTCCTCTTCTCCAAACTAAACAATCCCAG
>VZTQ01005986.1:27314-40877 GCA_013400755.1 Pelecanoides urinatrix
TGCCCCTTCTTCCAAAGGAGATAAACTCTCCTTTTCTTCTTGAGTCCCAGCAAGAGTTCTCTGTTCAGCCAGGCCAGTCGTCTTCCCCGCCCATTCTTTTTTTGGCACATGGGGACGGCCCGCTCCTGTGCCTTTAAGACCTCCTCCTTGAAGAAGGTCCAGCTTTCCTGGACCCCTTTGCCCCTCAGGACTGTCTCCCAAGGGACCCTCTTGACCAGTGTCCTGAGCAGGCCAAAGTCCGCCCTCCGGAAGTCCATGGTAGCGGTTTTGCTGGCCCCTCTCCTTCCTTCACCAAGTATGGAGAATTCTATCATTTCGTGGTCGCTAAGCCCAAGCCGGCCTCCGACCACCACATCTCCCACCAGATCTTCTCTGTTTGTGAACAGCAGGTCAAGCAAGGCAGCCCCCCTGGTAGGCTCGCTTACCAGCTGTGTCAGAAAGTTATCTTCCACTTTGTTCTTTTCTTTTTGCAGTTGATACAACCTCCTAGAAACAATGTTTTGTATTTTTAAGGGCATGTTCCAAGGTATTGATGTTAAGTTTTATGTTCATCCTTTCTGCTGGCCTTTCTCAGAACAAACTTGTACATAGGCTTTTAATTAAAGTATCTTTCGGAGGTTTTAGTAATGTGCAGGTTATATGTTTTGAAAACTCTAGTGAATTGCTAGTATTGCTGTTAGTGATATTGCTGATATGAGTAGCTTAGACTCCACACAGAATCTTGAATAGAATGATTTGGCCCTTGAAAAGAACAGAGTTTCTGCATATCAAAAATCCCATAGCTACCTTCTAAGAGAAGGGAAAAAGTAGGTTTTGAAAGGTGATTGTTCTGCATATTAACATGTTTCCCCACTTGTGTTCTTAGAGAGACTGACACCTGATATATCATCTGTACTGGAAATACACTTCAATGCGGTTGATAATGTTGTTGGTTCCTTGTTGATAACATAGGTATAGGATGTTACCGAAAATTTGTTACCACGGAGCGTATGCTATGCTCAGCATACCAGAGTCATGCCCATTTTCTCTTCCCACATCTTAAAAATAAATATTTTCCAGGAGGTAGAAGTTGAAATTCTCTATTCATCTCCTACACAGTTTATAAAACAAGCAGCTGTACTGGGCTCACTATTTTGATCTGCCAAGTTTTTTTGTTTTTTGTTTTGTTTTGGGGTTTTTTGTGGGTTTTTTAATCACTTAGCTAGAGGACCAATTCCTGAAAAAGTAGAGGTCCTGAAGAAATACAGTTATGTTTTGGACCCTTGCTTATGCTAGATTTCAAGGCTGCCAGTTTGTGATTGTGGCCATTTGGGAAGGTACTTGTTGCCATCTTTGCACAGTGCTGAGAGGCCGTTTGTTTCACTAACTTTTTTTTTTGGGGGGGGGGGGGGGGGGGGAGGGGAGAAGTCTTTCAGTGCTTTTCCTGTGGTTGGTGTGAATTGAAGTTTCACAGAACTTGCCAAATAGTTGATAGATAGTAACAGCTTTATTCTTTCACTAGCTGAAGCTTGGGTGGCTGAACAAGTACTCTCTAAGTTAAAATCTCTTGTTCTCACTTAGTCTTGCTTAATTTGTGAACTTAAATTTTAAAAAGGACTGGTCCTGGACCCTCTTAGGCTTTATATTTGACTCCAATCTCCAATTTAGAGATAAATTTAACAAAATATGAAACTGTCTCCTAATAACTTAAACTACTTTGATATGTGTTAGGTGTAGTTGCTAAATTAATGGAGTCTCTTTGGACGTGAGAAGACAGAGGTTCATGATGAGTCAGATCTTATGCTGCCTTTCACTGTAACGCTATGATGAAGAAGCTGTCCAGCCTAGATTTTTTTACATTGCTACATAGCAAGGTGCTCTACTAACTTAATCTCAAAGCAACTCAAAGCCAAGAAGTAGCTGCCTTCCTAGGAGGGAAGTATGCTGGACTGAAAATGTGCTTAAACTTTGGGAGTCTGAAGAATGAACAAAACTCTGATCTACTTTGCTGCTACTCATCCTCTTTGAGTTCTGTGCTTCAGACCCATCCTGGTCAGGGTCAGTGCAATTGCTTGGTTACCTCTCATGCAGATGACATAATTCTTGTCTTTGAAGGCATGTTGGTTTTGGGGATTTTTGTTTGGTGTGAGGTTTTTTTTTCTCCTTTTCTTAGATAATTACATGTAGTGTTTGTTTAGGAGTATATTTTAATTGAAGAATCATTTTGTATTGCTCATTTTTAAGATTTATACTGAAATTACATAATTTCTATTAAAAATGGCAATTGTTTTCTATTAAAAGTGACAGAAAAGTCACTGGAATGAACACCACTTATATGAAAATATGAGCATACGTGTAGTGAAGAGATCTGAATACGAGTACATGAATATGTATGCATTTGTGTGTATGTCTAACCTGTATTAGCAGGGGAAAAAGTCACTGGTTGTTTTGTTTCTTTGTTTTTAAGGGCTCACAGTCTGTCTCCAACAGATCATCTGGCAGCATTTTACTTGGCACTGCAGCTCGCCATATCCAGACAGGTTAGTTGTGTTTTAAAAGTGCAGCCTCATGCTGTCATATGAAGTTTAGAATTTGTATCTGTTGATGGATACAGATGACGATTTCTTCAATAAAAACCTGGTTTTCCTTGTGCATATATGCATATCTATGGGAAAAATCCCCCGACATATTAACTCTGAACACCTTCAGTCTTGTGCACTTCTCCAGAGTTCTGCCCCACTATTTCCAGCTCTAGGATTAGAAACAAGACATGTCATTCAATTTATTTGTTTCAGCATTTATGTTGCTGGATGGAGAGGAAAAAAAAGTCAATTTTCATCTTGTTTTTGCTATTACGTGTAATCTCTGCTCAGACTGGTTATCTGGAGAGTGGGACTCTTGAATCTAGTCTTTAATGATCTTGACAGTGCTTAAATCTTGAGTATCTGTGAAGATCCATGCCTTTTCTGAATACTTGTAGGAAGTTTGGTTATTGTGAACAAAATTACAAAAATTTATGTAAGAAAACTGGAAAATATTTTAAAGCTATAAAAGAGATCAGAGCTCAGTCCAACTTGTACATCTGTTATGCTTAAGGGATTTAGGATTCTATCATATATCACATGAATTTGGATACTGTGGAGCAGCTTTGTGTATGTCATGGTAAGCCTTTTCCTGTGTGATGTTTATTTTAGGAAGTAGTTTTGAGCACAGTAGTTTACATGCTCTAAGTGACTACTTCTCATTGCTAATGAGTAGCAGAGACATTGGACTATGTCGCATTAGAGTGGAATGAATTGTCACTTTAATTGCACAAAATATTTTTCAGTATCAGGCTATGACTCTATACTTCTGAATTCTAAACTTCTCATGTTGCTTAATTAAATTTCCTGGGTTTAGCACTTAGTAAACTTATTTGAGCAAAAGCACATGCAGCAGAAGAGATGATGAAATTCCATGTGAAGAAAAGTTACTGTTGCAGCCTAGCTATACATTTTAGTTAATGTGTTACAATTAAAATATTTTCAAAATCATCTAGAAATACAACCAATACTTGAAAAAGAATAGTAAGTGATTATTTCAAAGTGCTGAAGGGAACTATTTTAATAAAACTTCTATCTTATTTTCCAGGACTAATATATTATTTAATTTTTACCGTTCACTGTAGAGCATCAGGTCCATTTTAAACTTCTCAGTAGTGTCTTACAGGAGTCTATAGAATTCTTCATGGTATCCAGGTGAATATTTTGAAAATTTTATGGACGTGCAATCAAGTAATAGGCAATACTTCTAATAGTGGTACTTTCTTTTTCTGCCCTTTTTGTTTTTTTTAATCAGATACCAGAAGCTTTGGGTTATGTTCGTCAGGCTCTGCAACTACAAGGAGATGATGCCAACTCTCTTCATCTCCTTGCACTCTTGCTATCAGCCCAGAAACACTATCATGATGCTTTGAATATCATTGATATGGCCTTGAGTGAATATCCAGAAAATTTTATGTGAGTGAACATCGTGTTTGCTTTCTACACTTTCTCTCATATTTATTTTTCTTAGATTCTCATCTCATTTATTTCAAGAGGGGGTGGATTTGAAGATTGGTCTGGGTTTTTTTCCAAGAGTGTTCCCCTCTGCCCATTTAATGCAAATCTGCTTTTTATCAATGGCTTGTTAAATAGTAATTAAGGATTTGGTTTTGGAAGGGAGGCTAGGACTGGACAGTTGATCTAATTTTGTCTTTTTCTAGAGATTTTTTGTTTAGATAATTTTCCCCCTTTTGCATGCTTTAGAGTATTTTTTTCTGTCTTCTGTTTTTATGCAGTATTCTAAGAAGGATGAACAGGACTTTACCATTAGCTAGGATAGATTTATCCCATCCTAGAGATACCTTTATGCATCTTGTATGGAATCTATTCTGTAAAATATATCATAACAGAGAATCTCCTCTTTTGCCTGTATAATAACCAGTCATCTGAAGTTGGCTGATGGATAACTAAACAAGTGAACAGGGAAGAAGCACGTTTGGTAGATGTTCTCTTGTTGTTTAAGAAAGAAATAATTCTTTGTGTTTGTTCTTCATGTTAAGTATAACTTAAAATACATTTGGATTTTGTAATTCTGTAAGGTTGGGGGTTTTTTAAATTTTATTATAAAAATCTAATTAAATGCTTCACAGCAAAATATCTAGGGGAAGGCTTCCATTAACTTCCAACGTTCCATTCCAATGCTTTACCAACAGTTACTAAGTTTGTAATCCATAATATTACAAATATCCTAAATGCATATCTAGACAACTTTTTTAAGTATCTCAGCCTTAACTTTTAAATGACTGGCCTATATCATCAGTTGTTACTATATCAACATACCAGAAAAATATGATTTCTTTAAGAATTATTAGTTTGAAAATAGGAATTATAATGTCTTTCCTTCCTGTTCCTTGACATTTTGTGCCTCTTTTTGGCTGTCTGTATAACGTACTGTTGCCTTTTTGCTCATAAATCTGACCAGGACCCCTGTCGATATTACTTCTCCTCAGAACTTCTGTGGCTCGTAGCCAGTTCTGTGCAACTGCTTTGTGGCCTTTTGCTGTTTCTCACTTCCTGGTTTATCCACACATGTATAACTTGTCTCTGTTCTTATTAGAGGCTTCCACACATGCTTCATGATTTCAGAACTATCTAGCAGTTCCTCTCCCAAACCTGTTTGTGCTTTCCTCAGATCTGAGGGACCTGTCAGTAAGTCATGGTTTGAGAGGCAATTGAAGTATCAGCTAACTCATTTTATACCCTATTATTGTTAAAAACAAGTATGTTCACAGCACCATGATGTGTCATCTTCTGTCTGGTTTTGGTTCATCTTCTGCCACTTAGTGGCAATGTGAATGACAAAGAAGAAGCTGCTGTATCTCTCATGATATTAATAGTCTAGACGTACTTCTGAAACTGCAGTTCTCCCTATTACAATAAGAGAACAAAGGATCATTCAGTAAAATGTTTAAAATTACTCTTGTGAGCATTCAAAAGCTATTTATGGGTTTTTCAAATATGGTTCATGGCTTTTCTGTACTTGTTTATAATTGCATCTTGTGGTTAAACATGTTGCCCGAGTTGTTTGTTTTAAAAAGTACTGATCTTTCTATTAATCTATGTATGTATATTAGTCATATGGGTCATAATGGTGGTTCTAAATTGTTAGTCCTGTTGTATAATACAAATATGGTGGTGATACAGTGTACTAAAGTACAACCTACTGGTACAGATCAGGGAATTTGGGAGGAATATCTTGGCAGTAGGAATTGCCATCAGATGTGGCAACAATTGCTGAAGAATCCAAGGTGATACATAGCTATATGTGTATCTAGACAGTCTTTTAGAGTCCTTTTTTTAGTGCTTGCTGTTAGAGTCTTGTTTTTAGTCAAGTTACTTCTGGTTCTCAGAGAAGTCAAGAATATGATTGAGATTCCTTGTGTGCTTTCTGCAATTGATACTGGACAGCAAGACAGACACATCTGGTCAATAATATAAATTTGGATTGATTCCTTCATGTAACTGGGTTATTTTTGCAAGGATTTATCAGCAAAACCTCAAGTTTACAATCTGTTTGTATCTGGTGCTCTTGAAATGGTTGACAACATACATGTGCATATATATAAAATATAAAACACAGATGCTTAGTGTATTGTTGATTCTATTATTCTGCAACTTCTGTAAACAGTACAATCTAACCATACTTCTAGCAGACTGGGAAGAGATCCTCTTGTGTTCCTCTGGGGCTTGCTAATTTTTACATATACTGAAACATTTGATTGTTCACCTGTGGTATTTTATTGGCTTTTGTTGCAAGGAAGTCATAGAATACACTGTGAGTCATGCTGAGAAGTGGATACTTCCCAGCATTCTTCTGTTGTAGTCAGTTAGTAAATATGTTGCCTGTCAGTTTTTAAACTTTGAAAATCTGATGCATTTCTAGAATTCATATTCAATATTTGAGGCATATAGCAAGCATACCTTCGTATCTCAAATTAGCATTAACCTTCCTGCACTATAAAGCTAGAAAGTTGCTCAACACATATGGCCAATCTGATAGTGATTTTGCCCCATGCACCTGCAGATCAGTAAGTAGAAAGAAATTCCTCAGAGCCAAAGACTTCTGCCCCATCATTATCTAAAGGAGTAGAAGGAGCGAGCAAACATCACATTATGCTGCTTAGCAGCAAGGTATAGCTTTTTTTTTAAGAGTTGATTGTTCTTCCTTTGTTCATTATATTGGCAGCATAAATATGCAATCTGCTCTGAGACCTTAAGGGGTATAGGAAAAACTATTGGTGAAAATCTAAGAAACATCTAAAAGTGAAATAGGTATGTATTAATGTTTTCCAGAAATAATCAAGATGCAAGATATTTGCTGAATATCTATAGCACTATCATTTCAAACTTTTGGTAAGCTTAAAATGCTAGGTTATAGACAAGTTACCAGTGTTTTTCAGAGCAGTATAATCAATGTATTTTTAAATGCTAGCTAACCTCTGAAGACTCCTGAAATCTGAGTGCTTTGATCCAGGGACAAAAAGATCTCTAGACAAAAGATTACTGAACAGATTAAGATTACTGAAAAGATTATGAATACCCTGCTCTGGTGAGATGGGTGGGCGTAAGGTGCCAGCACCAAAAAATCTGAATAGTTAATCTCAGTCAAGTCCTACTGCATTTGAATTAATCTAAAGTTACGCTCTTTCTCCACCACCTTTCATTAGACAACTTGTTGCTGTAGTAGAAATGTGAAGTTCAGTTCTTTTCCAGCTTAACAGCAGCTCAGAGTCCTAACCATCAAACTATGTGGGAGACTGGGTGAGATGATCCCTTTCTCCTCTTGAAAGAGAAGCAGGGACATGCTGCCCTGAATGCAAAGAGAGTAGGCAGGAAGGAGCCACGATACATCCTAAATTACTAGAGTACTTAACTATGAGGGAGGCTTGAGGTCTTAGCTGCTTGGGTTTTCCTTGAATTTTATTTATTTTAATCCAATGATTGCCTACCCTGAATGTATAAGCAGTCCCAGAGGTGTGCGTTAGAGTCTGAAGGTGTATTCAAGGTGATGCAAGGTAATGGTGGTTGTGTTGCATTGGTTTCTATTGGGCTTGTATATCTTGTGCAATATATATAGTACAGTCATATGTGCGATTACCTGAGGACCCTTATTTACAAACTGCTTTCCATGACTCTTTCCTGTCTTTTTATCTGCTTGTTATGAAGAATCTATATCATAGTGGTCTTTTGAATGATATGAAATCTTGAAACAATACTTCTATCTGTTTCTACTTCATGATTAGTCAAAAGTAGATTCTCAGAGAATCAGGAGACAGAGGGAGGTTTCTTAATGAAATACTTGTGATACTGTTTTCTTAATCCTAGTTGTTTGGGGTTCTTTCGTTATTTCAAGTGTTGGGGCACTTAAAGACGAGTATAGTGCCTGAAATTAGTCTAATTAGGCAAAATAAATAATAAATATTAATTGCTAATTTTATGCTGAAAATTGAACTGCATAGCAGCTGACAAGCTTTTAAAGTAGCAAAAGTAGGGAACAGCAGATGGGTTATTTGAGGAGTGCAAGCATGTTATTTTAATGTTAAGTACACTTAAAAAGGAAAGACATGTGGTAACAGGTTTGAAGACAACTGAAGACTAAGTTCACAGTTTAAACATTTACATTTGTTGAAGTGTGATGGAAATTTTTTTTCTTCCAAGCACATTTCACAGAAGCATCAGGCCAATATGTCACTCCTCTGAAAACTATTAAATCCTTTCCTTCCTGACCTTCAAGGACTCTTTTGAGCTACATTAAATTTCACAGAATCATAGAGCCTTTTAACATCCCTCTCAGTTCATTGATTAACAAACTTGTTCTCTTCTGGGAGTTGTCTGGGTGGGCAAAACAGAAGAGCTGGTTGGTGCATGCAGTGTATGATGATACATACACTCATGTTTTGTGGGACAGAGGTGTATTTATCAATTAAAGGGAATGGACTACGCTATTCTGTTTTCCTGAGGTTGGTTGTAGTTGCACTACAGTGTGTGGTTCTGGTTAAACTTGCACTTTTTTTTTTCCTTCATAAATAGGGCACTGGGAATTATTTGAGGAAAGGGCAGTAATATATGGTTGGATAAGAAGTAGTGATCTACTAGTCTTGTCAAAATCATGTCTTTCAGGTTGGTGTATACATTCTTGTCAACATTTGACAACATGCTTTTTCAAATCCGTTCCATTTTGGTCCTGTCTGTCTTGGGAGTGAAATTAATTTGTTCTCAGGACTGATTTTTCTGTAAGTCATGAAAGACACTATCAGTTGCTTGTGTTTTTTCTTTTCATGCAGGCCTTGTTCTTTTTTTTTTTCCCTTCAGTGGTTGTTATGTGCTTTTACAGAATGATCCATTAAAAAAGACATTGTTGATAGGTAGATATTTATATAGCAAATTGGTCATTGGCTGCAGGGTCTTATCCCTGAATTATATTTGCTAGGTTGTAGATTCTTCTTTGAAACTTGATTGAAAGAGTCCCAGTTTGGGTCATGAGCTGGCTGCCGCAGGGTGTTCAAGGCAGGAAAACAAAAAGTTTTCAAGTATAACTAATTTGTTCTGGCTTCAGTCAGAAACTATCTTCATTATAGTTAACAGATTTACATTTTCTTAAGGGCATTGAGTTCATAAGATGGAATACAGTATATGTAAACTCCACCAAAAGTTACAGAACTGACTGCTGCTTTTCCTTGTGAAGAAGCAATGCTACTGCTTTGTGAACAAATATATGGGGAATAATATTTCAAAGGGTGCAGCGGAGGCCATCAAATGCACACCAAGGTTACCTATTCATGGTTTCCACAAAATTGTGTTATTTTGGGGCTTGAGGGCTGTTTTAATTACATCTTTTGCTTGTTTGAGAGTCAGGCTTCAAACAGCAATCTGAACTGCCTATTTTTACTTCATCTGTGCTTCTATATGTATATGGGCTTCCCACTACTGGGTATCTGTGCAGCCAAAGTTGGAGGAGATTACCCTTGTGATTAATATTGGCACTACAGAAATCTGTCAGTCTTCCTGAATCACTTGGAAGAGGTTTCACATCTTTTGGGTGTGTTTGGTGATTGTTTGGGAAACAGTTTAGGAGACTTTTTTTATTAAGTTAAATGATTTTCTCGAGTTTTTACAAAAAATAGATTTGGTTGCTTGACCTCTTGTTGCTGGTGTTGGGCATCCAGTGATTCAGTCAATTAGATTTCCTGGAGGAACTGGATTGATAGAAGCAGCTGAAAAAAATACCTAAGTAAACATTGCTGATAGTTGTGTTCGGTAACCTCTTCTCATTAATTGTGTCTTGTTAGCTTGCAAATGCAGCTTGGATAATTGAGACTCATTCCTGACTGTTGACACTTTGAGTAAATATGAGAAACAGATGTGATTGATTGGGAAGGAGGAAACTGGCTTCAGGCTAAGGCGAAAGAAATTGATTGGGTAGCAGTGTCACAGAAATTCAAAAGAAGTTGCCAGAAAATAAGATTAATTTGTTCAATCATACAAAAAGTTATTTCAAGGTACTTACAAATTATGATTTTTCATGTTTTGTAATGAACAATTTATATTTATATCTTTCCTGATAATAAAACTTTCCTTGAATACTCAAAATGGAGTAGACTGACTGTGCAGGGGTTCACTTTGCGATTGCAGCAGACACCTCTATGAATTTGTTTCTGTACTTTGATTATCATGGTGATAGAAGTGATGCACCTAAAATCACTGAATGTATAAGTAAATCCTTTATAAAACTGTACATATTTCATATTCTATCTAGTTTCATGTTGTCATTCTTCCTGTAGATTAAATATTTGCAGTTGTGTCATTTTGCATTTTTATGATCATGCAGATGTTTTGGAGTTGACTAATGTGAAGCTGTAGGCTTTCTACAGCAAGCGTTAAAGGGACAGCTGTCAAAACTGGATGCTCAAATTAATAGAGTTTGAAGCCAAGAGGATCCTGACCTTCTATATATTAGAAGTTGCAAAATTTGCTTTAGTTTTTCTATTAATATAGGTTTAGCTAAAGCATACCTTCCAGAGGACATCCCATCTTTATAAGAACACATCAAAAACTGCAGAAACCATGTGGTAGCTTGTTTCACTCTTCATTAAAACTGTATTTTTGTTCTTAATTTGAATTGATCTCTTTTTTGTTTCCAGCCATTGGTTTTTATATCATTCTTTACTAGCACTCTGTAATACTGGTGACTTCATACTCTGATGGTAGCTTCTGTAATCAGGTCACCTCCAAATGTCCTTTCTGATAAGAACGTCACCTTACTTGCTGACAGTAGGGCACGTTTTCTAGCCTTTCAGTTATCTGTTGCACTGTTGAACTGTAGCCAGTTTTCATCACATGTAAACAAGAACTACACAAAATATTTCAGTATCATTCAGAGAATCACCTGCATCAGGTCTGTTGGAAAAGATTGTGTTAATTATTTTGAGCGTAATTGCTTCGTTGGGGGCTTATATTCAACTGCCTGTTTGCTGGCATTCTTATTTGCTTCTTGGTCAGTTATTTCTGTGATGCATTTCCACATTAGAGTGTAAAGGCTGTATTTATTCCTATAGCTATATGCTGGGTTTTTAAAAAGAAATCCAGCTTGAGAGCTATTAAGCCATGCTGCTGAACAAATTCTTTGGAAAGTTTCCTACTGTGCTGTTATAAGATCTTTTCATTAGGAGAGTGTATTACATATAAATTACAGTCCTGTTGGATTCCAGTGGAATTCCCAAGTGAAGGGTCTTAAAACAGTCAGCCCTACTTCCTCCTTTCAAAAGAAGCTACAATCTTGCAGACAGAAAACTTGTCAAATTCTGGACTGTGAATGAAGTAAACGCTGGGAACTCTAGGACTTTCTTTTAATTTTAACCTTTTTCTTCTAAACTACTTATTTATGAGTAATTACAAGACTGTCAGAAGGGCACTTGCTGATAGTATGTACTGACTAAGAAAAACTGACTTTGCTAAGGTTTGGCTTCCTCCTGCTGTCTCATTTCTTTTATGATTCCTGTAACAGTCATCAGAAGTTTTTCCTATGTATGTAATTGTTGAGTGCAAGAAATCACTTGCTAACACTTTATTTAGGAAAGGTGAATAGATTTAGATTCTTTCAAATCATTGATATTGAATAATATTTGTTCAAACTTAATTTTATGCATTCTGTGTACTGCTTTCCCACAGAGCTTCATTCTATAGAATAGAAATATCCTTAATAACTTAAGCCGGTATTGGACAAATTAACTCCTCTTGATCTCCTGACACTTTAAGAGTGTTGCTGTGGAAGGGAATTGGTGGTTGTAGCATCTGAGTATTTTATTTCAAAAAGTGAAACAGGCTGGCTGAGAAGAAGGAGGCATAATTAAGACAGCGATTTTATTTTGGAGATTCACACATTCTTAACTATGCTACAAATTACACTGGCTGGCTGGTAAGGAAAGCTTCAGATCACGATTTAATTGATTAGTTTGTACTGATTAGGAAATAGAGCACTAGCAAGAACCTTGGAAGTCACAAGGCTCCATTATTACAGTTGTCCTATCTGTAATACTTTTCATGAACTTACCAGCTGTATTTTAAGAACAGCTGGGTTATTTGCTCCACCTCTTCTGCAGTCTATCCAAAACAAACTGTGAGGAAGCAGTCTTTTCTACAATTTCATTTATAATCTTGAGACCTAATTTCTACCCTTAATGTTTTAATAGCCTGTATGGCCTTTATATATATCTATACTCATTTTTGTGGAGCCATTATCCCCTAGATAAATTGTTCTTTTCCCTTCATGGTGCTTGTCTCATCTGTATTTATAGATAGCATTTGTACCTCTTTTTGGCTTTGTTTTGCCAGACTGACTAAATGAAGTATTTTTCATACCCTGCAGTCTCTCTCCAGTCAGCTGGTCACCCTCACAGCCTTTCTCTGCAGCTGCTCCAATTGAAATTTCTTGTGTGTGTTTTTAACTGTTATAATGAGAATTATGTATAACATTCCAGATGTGGTATCACCGGGGTATTGTACAATGGCACTGTCTCTTTCTCTTTCTGTTCCAATGAGTACGTTCCAGAATTGCATCTGCCCTCTTCACAGCTGTCTTGCTTTGATGAACCTGGCTGTTAGGCAGCTCTGGTTTGGAATAACTGTTACATAGGTTGTTTGGTACAATCTCTTTATTAAACTTGAACTATAACCCATTTTTCCATTAACAATGTTATCTGATACTCCTTTCATTTTTTGTATGCTATTTTTGTATAAATTTTTTATGTTATTAAGATTTTATATATTCATCTGTGCCTTCCCTCTTGTACAAAACATTGGCAATATAGTTGCTGTTCCCCAGTCATTACAGAAGTGATATTTTCTTTAAAGTTTTTATGTTAGAAAGGATAATCTTATGTGTCACTGTTTCCATAATTCTGAGAAATGGATTATTTTTGACTGCGTTAACTTTGATAATTTTTAAAGTGTTCCTATTCTCCATTTGTGATTGTTTTCATATCTGAGACAACATAGATAAGGATTATAGTGGAGGTTGGGGGTTCATTCCTGAGTATCCTTAATCTTCATCCTGTTGTCCCTGTTTAGTATACACATTTTTTTCCCTACTTAGGTACAAAAAAGCCTTTAAAGACTGTGATTTTTTTGTATAATAACCTGTTCAGGTATAGTTTAGCTTTACTTTTTAGTATATACCTAAGATGCAGCTTTCTGTGCTGATTTTTCTTTCTCTTCTCTCCCCTATCGGTCCCCTGCTATTCTTGATGGGATTTCTGCCTGTTTCTGATGTCTTACTTGCTCAATGCTATCAATGATTGGCTTGTCAAACATCACTTTTTACCCCTTCAACTTGAGACGCGGATCCTTAAATGTTTAAGCATCTTTGTATTAAATGCCAGGCTTCTGCTGTATCTCTGATGTCTTTGCTAACCTTTGCTATCAAATTATTTGGGTGTATGCTGCTGAAATTCAAAGACCTAGTTATAAACCCATTTTGGATTTTTCATTCTTTATTTAAATAAAA
>VZTQ01005988.1:4988-56134 GCA_013400755.1 Pelecanoides urinatrix
ATTTCGTAAAAGCTGGGTAATTCTTTGTAATTTTTACCTTAGTTTGGTTAGTTTTTGTGACACATTTCAGGCAAGAGACTCCACCGATAGAACAATGAAACTATGGCATTATAGTCTACCAGTCTAAATAATACTCAAAATTTTCAGAAATCCTGGTGTATAATCATAGCAAAGTATAGTTTTATTTTGGTGTGTAATTGATCTTACAATCTGGTAAATGCAGTGTATATTTTCTTTCACTTTCCTTGTCTCTGTAGGTAGCTAGCTCCCCTTTTTTTTCCTCTCTCTAGGTTAGAATAGTCAGATTTTATCCTGTTATACTGATTCTTTATTTGATACAGCTTCATCTGTCCCAATTACCTGAAATTTTTTAAAAACATTAATGAACAAAGTTCCAGAACACTGTGAGGAGAAGAATACTGTATTTAAATCCAGAGAAGCTCTGGGTTTTTAGATACATGCCTTAGAGAAAGATCTCCCAAGTCTTGTTGTAATGTGGTTTAAACCACATTAACTTTCTCTTCAGAGCATTTTGATTATTAGTATTGGAAGAAAGGGTGAAGAGTGCAATGGTGGTTGGAGAATATTTAAGGACATATCATTGCAAATTTGTATTCACTTAAGTTATTTCCTAGGCATCCATGATTGAGAGATGCCAGAGACAATATAATGAGGTAGATGCTTGGTTCAACCCACTAGACCATTTACAATAGGCTGAGAGGTTTTTCCTCTGATGGAAAAAAAAGAAAGAGAGAAAGAGGATATATATAAATGGTAGGCTTTTATGTGTTTGGTAAAGATTCTAAATAATTTGTAATAAGGATTTCAGGTTTCTAGATTATAGAAACTGGTAACTGTAATACAGATAATTTTTTCTAATTTTGACTCTATGTAATTTACCTGTTTTCAAATGCTTTTTTTCATATTAGCATGTTATCTACTACTGTACGTCTAGTATTGTCTTTTTTTGAGACTCTAGTCCATGTATGTGTGATATCATATATGCATATAAATTGTTACCTGGGTGTGTGACTCCAGCCATTAGATGGTTAAAATGCTGTACAAAGAAATGTGACGTCAAATAGACATAGTGAATATTCTGGAATTATTAAGGCCAAAAGCTTCAAAAAACAGTCAAAGACATGGTTGGGTATAGAGAAGGTTTCCTAGTTCTCTACTGCTGTTTCCTCTGCTGTTGTGTATTGTGCTCAGGTTTTTCTTGCTCATCTTCCCACCATTTCTCTTTGTTGGTGTGATTCTCCTGACAAATACGGAGATTAAGAGAAATTCAGGAGGTTATATACTTAATGAGTGGTTTAACCCCATTTCCTATGACGTGCAGTGGTAATGAATAAGACATTAGCTGGGTATGTTCGCTTAATGATCAGCCGTTAACGATCGGCATTTAATGCTTATGGTTGAGCTTAACAGTCAACATTCACTGAAACATGAGCTTTTTACAGTAAGTTCTTTGGTGTTATCTTAAAATCAAGGAAGTCTCTGCAGACAATTATCTTTTCTGTATTTGTGTGCTGGTCTGTTTGGTGGGAGAAGATGGGAGAAGGGTGTTCTGGGCAGAGGTACTATAGCCATATGTATAAGGTCACTGGAACCTCCTGGTAAATGCTGACTAAACTGATAGAAATTGAATAAAACGTAGGTGCATGAAATACAAGGTAATGTATTTAAGGGGTAATATATTATATATAGTATATAATACATTATTATAAAATGGTAGTTCAGTTAAAAATGATAGCATAAAAATGCCAGTTGCCTGCAAGATGATTCAGCATACTTAACATTTTTCATCCATGTCTATGAGTGTTTCTTTAAAATACCATTTGTTAAACATAATTCTGCAGACTATTTGCAGAGAAATTGGAGGTAGAGGAATTTGAGGCCAAAGGAATGTTGGGGGGGTGAGAAGGGGATGAGAGAGAGAGGAAGAGAAAGCAGTGGGGGTAGTGGCGTCAAACTCCCATTGCATTATTTCCATGTGTTATATATGGGCAGATCTGTACCGCTACTGAATAATGGGAAGCTTTCTACTGGCAGCTGGCAGAAAAGCGTGGTTGTTAGCGTTTTAATGTAGTCATAGAAGAAATGAATAGAATTCCATGATTAATTATTAGAAATAATTCCATACAAAAAAGAAAAGTACTTTACTTTTACAGGCCATTGGTAAAATCTTATATTGTTTCTAGTTTGGATTATTTGTTTTCAAATTAGGCACTGAACTTACTGGAGGTGAGTCACTTGGAGGTGATGTTTCATTCATCCAGGCCTTTATATTAATTCTATGTGTATTTATTGTTTGCCATAGTACCTGTTGTTCCTTTATTGCTTCTCTATTTCTGAAACTGTTTTCCAGTTCTACAGAATTCTTATGTATTTGAGTGCTGGGGTCAGTACAGCCATTTATTTTGTTGTTTTGATGTTAATTTTTGTATCCTAAAAGTATGGCAAAGTGCATTTTACTATATTTTTAATGTAAAAGTTTAAAGTATGTCTGGATTGTTTTGTTGCAAATAACTTTCTGATTTAATAAAAATTTGACCTTTTTACAAAGTGACAGTTCTCCCTTATGTTTGTGTAGGGGAAAATGCAGTGTTGCACTTCTGAATGAGACAGAATCTGTGCTGTCATATCTGGAGAAAGAGGTAATATGTGACTTCTATTTGGGTAAATATTGGGATGGGTTTATGGTTTTTTTATGGCTGTATTTTTAATAAATGGACAAACAAAACTTTAAAAGTCTTTTCTTGAATGATAAGTTAGAAAAATTATGTTGTTGAAAACACTTTTTAAAGTGTTACTGGATAAAAACTTAATTGACCCTCTTAAATAATGGTTTTATTATGAATATGGTTGTATTTAGAATATAATTAATTTGAAGTAATTCATATGGTGTCTTAAGAAAAATATACAGACTTTTTTCTGTAGCGGATAGTTAATGGGGAATTCACATGGCTTTTTGTTTTCCTCCTTTTTTTCCTTTTTTCAATTTCTTTTTTTTTTCCTAGAGGCGTTCTAGAAAGAAGAATCTTCTGTAGTCAATGGACAGAGACAGCAAGAGAGGCGCCTGTAGAAGGCAACTTAGCATAGTTTAATTTTAAGGGCTCTGAAGTACTGTATGGAAAGTGTCTCCTTACCTTTCATGTCCTGTGGAAGGAACTTAAGGTGCTTAGCCTTACCAGAGGGAAAGAAAATTCCCCAATAATTTGAAAGATAGTTTTATTGCAAAATACCTTCCAAAATAAACATATTTTTCTTTGGTGTGTCCTAATATAACATCAGGCAGACTGTTTTTTAGCTGAAATTAGCATGACTTTATTTTAAAATTTCTACACCAAACCACTGATAATTGGTAAAAATGTTTCTGAAACCAGGACCTGCCCTATACTTCAGGTGACTGTGCCAGATATGCCAATAGTGTTTTTGTGTAACCCCTTTTTAGACACTGACAGGGTTTTATACTTTTTGAGACTAATTTATGATGCAAAGGCAGTATGGTAGAGGATTTAGGGGGGGAAACATGTTAAATTCAGAAAGCAATTAACATTAATTCTTTTCAAATCCATTGATATGTTTTTGTGTATGAATCTTTTCATTATTGCTCTGTTCTGAAATAACTCCTAGCAATGAGAGAAGCTTCAATTAGCCATTTAAAAGTACTCATGAAACACCTGCATTATTTGAAATAAGGATTAATGTACCAAACCTGTGCTCTGTAAAAGTATGTGAAGGGGGTTACTTTAATATTTCCAGGTGGAAGGTGATACAGATTTACAAACCTAATTTTGAAAATCATTATGCTGTTGCAAATGTGTCTTGTTTTTTAGGATACATTTTTTTATTCATTGGTGTATGATCCATCACTGAAAACGCTTTTAGCAGACAAGGGAGAAATCAGAGTGGGGCCTAGATACCAAGCAGATGTGCCAGACATGCTTGCAGAAGGTAAATATATGATCTTTGATTAGGCAAAAAAAAAAAAAAAATCCTCATCTTGCATTATTATATGCTGACTTTCTGAACTAAACTAATTAGCATAGAGGCAGAAAAAGTAAAATAGTAGGTCTTAGAAGATTGACAAATACCAGTAGATATTATGAAGAAAGAAAGGATACTAGAATAGCTGTTGAAAAGACATTGTCCATTTCAAGCTTGTGTGTAACACAATTTAGGCATTCAGTGTTTGTTTATTTAATTGTAAGGTCCAGGTAGTTCTTTGATATAGGCCTGGTGGAAAGAAGATTTAGAGGACCAGCCCATTTTGTAGAATAATAACATGGTAACAAAATAAGTGAAAAATGTATTCTTTCCTTTTTAAAACAGGCTCTGCGTAGTTAAAGTGTCTTTGTGTTGTTTTATTTTAAAATATTGGCTTTCATCCAAGCATTTTGTCTGCTTTGTAGCAGGACTGAAACAAATGTTTCAAGCATTGGCATATCTTTAAAATCACTGGTATTTTTAAAATTTATTTCTATTTATTTATAATCTAGCACAACTGCCTCTGCCTTAGTCTTTTGCTACATAGGAACTTTATTCTTTTAAGCAAAATTTCAAGTACAATATTTATTTAGATTTTGGATGTTATTTAAGAGGCATGAGCAGCTGTGTCTTGTTATGTTTGCAATTATATTTACTTAGTAAATTTTAAAATGAGCTGGTTTTGTCAGTGAAATGTGCACTCTACATTGAGTGCTAACAAAAGAAAAAATTTCCTGAGAAGTATCTAGACATAGATGCTGTTTTCAAGAATCTTGGTATTTATTCCTTAATAAGAAAGGATTATGTGACAGGAATATTACTTGCACTAAGTCAAAGGAGTTCTGAATGCTTTAGCTCACCTCCATTATTATTCTGACTTTTCTTTAATAACGAGAAATAAACTGTAGGAAGTCTTTTCCAGATTTGTTTATAGGGTGAACAGACTTGTTTCAGAACAAGTTTATGACTGGAATATGATATGCTGCTATGCTTGCTGTAAAATGTGCCCGTCATAAGGAAACAAATAATTATGCAGACATTCATACGCTCAAGAGGAAAGCTTCCCAGAGGACTAAGAGAAAATGACTGTCTCAATGTGTGTATCAAGTAGCCAGGAAGTATTGATGTGCTTCTGAAGTAGGTGGTTGAATTGTTGGGTTTTCAGGATGAGGTGGGGTTGTCTGGCAGGCAGGAAGTCTTTCCCTACTGAATTCTGCTACTTAAATTCCTAAAGACAGAGCCTAATTATGGAAGAGTGAATATTGCATATATAGTAAATTTTTTTCCCATGGAAATTCTACTCTAATTTTTTTCTAAAATTAAATTCGGTATTTATTAGAAGTTAAGTTACTAAGTTCTTCTGGAGCTTAACTTTCTGAGTTAAATCCTTGATTCAGTTAAATGAGAAAAGGTTTTTCTCTTACATCATGAAGGCAGAATTTCACTGTGTTTTACTGTCTTGTTTTTCTCACTCCCCATTAATCCCCAAAATGCGATAAGTGATGCAGAGTCTTCTTGCTGTCTTTAGTAGGCAATTATAGTCCATCAGTTATTAAGGTTCAGAAACACCAAGTTGCCCACAAAGCAAAGATCTGGTGGTATACAGAGAACTTCTTTGGCAGTTTAGTTGGATTAATCTGTTCATATTTTCAGTGGCTGGTGGAAAAAGAGTTTGGTTTCAGGAGGATAAAAATATCTGAATTATTGTAGTTTTGACTGATTGTTATCTAAATGTTTCTGTAGCCGCCTGACTTCCAAGGAACAGAAAAAGATGATTCAGCTATTACTGTGTCTTTATGTAAGCTGACAGCCTGAAAGTTAATCCATTCACTGTCAAGCCTTTTCATTCATTAAAACAAATCTACACAATGTTTAAAATTAATAGAATAAAATACATGTTTGGAAAATATGGGATTCTGTGAAGGTTTCTGAATTTTGAAATAAATTTTTCAGCCTGTGTTTTTAAAACTGGCTAATGATCTGTATGTCCAAATTATTATGCCTTAATGTATGACTCTTTAAAACTAAAAGCCTAGAGCAATCACCTTAAATAAAAAGAAAGAATTTAGACAACTTCAAGTCAGTCACGGATCACTTGAGCAAAATGAGGTTTTATGTCATCTAATAATAGTATTATATAATAAAATAGAAAGCATTGCTAACTTTATTCACATGTAAAATTTGTCACGCCAATTTTAATGTAAAGCAAGTATACCTTTTTGAAGGTTGGTAGGCATATTTTATGTTTACAGAAAACCCCCAAAGCCATTTAAAAAAAAAAACTTAGAAAAATCGAAGATTTGCACACTGTCAGTTATTTTATTTTAAAAGTTACTGGTATATAAATCCAATTCAAATGACTTAAAACATGCCAGTTCAGATTAGCTTTCAGAAGACCAGTCACAAAGTGGCTGAAAAATGAAAAAGTTCTTTGAACTGTGAAAGCCCTTCCATCTTTTGTAAACATTAAATTATTTTGATATAAACACACTGATGTATTCTAGTAGATTAAAAATTGAAATTGCTTGCATTTTCTCAGTACCGTGATAATTTATGTTCTGTCTGAATGGACTACTGTATTTTTCTTTTAGTGTTTATTGGAGAACTATATGCCTCTTTTTTTTTTTTTTTGTGGGAATAGATTCTGGCCCCCCCCGCCCTTGTGTTGATGTTACCATTTTTCTGTCCTTGAATAAAACACTCCAAAACGTGGTGCTTAGGCTAAACTTTGGATAATGCAGCATACCTTCTCCTCCCCACCCCACCTCTTGGGTGAATTGGATAACTTTATATTTCTCTTTAATTTTTGAAATGGAAAGAATGTTTTCTTTTTAAAAGACTAAAAGGTTTATTAAAATCAAGATACCTAATAAAATATTACAGTTCCATTTTTTTTTCCACTTCGATATACAGTGAATCATAAATCCTTTATGCAGTTACAGTAAACAAATACAAACAAAGTTTAAATCCAGTTGAAAATGCCTAAGCCTTGTTTATCTATGCTGCTTTTGTTTGTAGTGGTTTAGCTAAATTGCTCTAGAGTACACATTTAGTGAAGACTATAACTTTGGAGAAAGACCAGACCAGATTTCTTTCAACAGTCTCTTATGACTTCTGTTATGAGCATCTTTGAGACTAAAACTATGATCAAAGTTGTCAGATTCGAATGATGATATGGTTGTGTGAAACCCTTCCTTCTCCTCCTAGTGCCAAGTGCTCCAGTCTTTCTAGACTCTAGTTCGAAGATTTTGAGAGTCTTTTTACTTGCTCTTATTACAGTGGAGAACAGATTATATTCTACAACATTGACTCAAATTCTGGCTAGTATGATAGTAAAGAAGGTCCTTTCTCTGCTTTTAACAACACATTCTCTAGTGGCTTATTCTGTGAATATAGCAGTTGTTTATTTTCAAATCTGTTTCCAATGTGGGGTAACATTCTGCTCCTCTGTACAAAGCAAGAATAAAAAGGTTTATCTTGGAGAACCAAAGCATGCATTTGGACAAGAAGTATCTTGTTTCAAGCATCCCTACTCTGCAGTCTAGGAGTAAGGTACCTGGTTCTCTGCATGTGATGACCAGAAGCTGCTGTCTGGTGCATCCAGCTACTGTATTTGATCAGCAAGTTATAAAACATGAGACTACTAAGTTCAAAAAACAAAACAAAACAAAAAAACCCAAACAAACAACAAAGAACCCCATACAGTTTTGCTTTGGGCCAAGTCATTATTATCATCATTGTTGGATTAAAAGGCATGCTTTTATACATTGTTCTGAATATGATCAAATTGCTATCACCTTTAACAGATTTTATTTATTCCTGTGTTGTGTAGAGGGAAATACAAGTATGAGGAAGGTCAGGGAAATTGCTCCAAGGCAAATCAATTTAGATACTTTGTAGACTTCAGTGGGACACTGATCCTTCTCTGTCTCACAAGTTGATCTATTTAAAACCAAATGTTTTTAAATCCTGGCATTTCAACCAGTATTTCTCAGCAGTGGAACAACAGATGCAATGACAAGTTGTGTTAAATGGTTGTCTGGAAAGCAGACAATGAGAGAGGGAAAAGTACCAGCATAAGCGTTAAAGATATAGTTCATGAAGTAGGATAATGCTCAAGAATGGGAGAAACTGGGGAAAAAAAAAAATTTTTTCTCTACAGGATTTCTTTTAATGCATTAAAAAAAATGTCTCTCATGTGCCTGCACTAGTCTTTCTGCCTCATGCATGCTATCGTAGGTCTAATTGTAGTTGTCACATAGTAAAATACATGACAGCTTCGCTAAACAAATACAGTCAAAGTGTTATTATAGATAGGGAAGCCAAGTGTTTAAAATAACCTCATTGGCCAAATCAGTAATTTCTTAAGTAATGGCTTACTTTTATTTATTCATAGGGTTGTGAATCAGGTGGAAAGACTGGGACAAAGCCAACAGAGTTCAATAATTGTTCCCCTGTCTGTCAAAGCTCGATTAAAACTTCTGAAGCAAAGGATATTTTCTAAATAAACCTAACAAAGAACTTTATCGGGACTGTGTTCTGGTCATGATACGTAAGTCTAGTGGAACTATTTGGAGTAATTCTCTGACTAAAACAAACAAACAAACAAAAATACTAAGTTGAGTTTTCAAGAAAAATAAAATTTGGAATAACTGTCTCCTATGATTTTAAAGAAAATTTGTTGAAATAAATTTTCTAGTGTTACATTTCCTTTGTCAAGCAATAACGAATGAACCTTTTGTGTACCAGGATTTGGTAGAAACAGTGCTTTGTTAGACAATGTAAAACATTTGAATGTTGAAATAGGTGTTTTCGAGAAAACTTGGCCCACCATGGTTGTTCTTAATGAACTGTGCTGAATCAGACCATCAGCTGTTTATCTGTGCAGACGATAGTGTCTCTTGTGGTTTCTTAGTTTTCTTAAAACTTGTTTAAAGCCTATTAGAAATCCAGTAGACTGTCACCTTGAGCTTCCTTACATATCTCTATGATCTCTTTGCAGAACTTCAGTAAGTAGTGAGGTGTGTTTTTTCTTTATAAAAGGCATGCTGACCTATCTCCAGTATATCTTTGTTGCAATTTCTACTAATTTGGCTAGTAAAGCTGTGAGCCTTAGCAGAGCTTAGTTGCCCACCTTTTTCCTTTAGCCCATATACCCTCCTTCACACCCTAGGTAACACAAATGGATTTGACTTCCCATGTCACTACTAGTGGCTATTGTATCCTTGAGTTCCTGTAGAATTCTTGAGAGGATGCTTGTCCAAACTCAAATAACTTGTTAATGTTCATATTGTATAATTGTTCTGTAACCTCTCCTACAGATGCTTCATTTTGAGGTCGATCTTCTTTTAGGTCTCTCATGAAGCATGTGAACCTCTCCAGTTTTGTCCAGTCATCACAAGTGCAGAGAATTAATTTGGTTTCTCTGCTAACAGTTAACTTGAATTTGTCTTTTTTGCTCCCTTTTTAAACAGATCACATTGCCAAGGTCTTAGACCCTTACATTGTTCATAGACCTTTTGACTCTATTGATTATCTGAGAAAACTTCAGTCATTTGAATGCCCTCTGAAATTTGGACAATGTTGTAGCAAATAGGAGGATGAAAGAAGAGTGACAAGAATGAAAAAATTAGAACATAATTAACCCTAGATCTGGCAGTGTCTCAATCACAAGGACAGTTTTCTTTTTATGTGGCTTGAGATTTGACTTTAATTTTGTTCTAGCTGAAGGGAGAACTATAGCATATGAAGGTAACTCTTATTCATATGTTTCGTAAGTGTATGAAATTTATTGGGGGACAAAGGGGCCAAGGGGAGCAGCTCTGTGGGAAAGGCCCTGGGATGCTGGCAGACAGCAAGGGGATGTAAGCCAGCAGTGTACGCTGGCAGTGAAGGGGGCCAAGAGCATTCTGGGCTGTGTGACCTGGCACATAGCCAGTAGATCAAGGAAAGTGATCATCCCCTTTTACTGAGCACTCATTAAATCACATCTAGATACTGCGGTTTGGGTCTCCCAATATGGGAAAGTTATTAATAAACTGAAGTAAGTTCAGCGGAGGCCATCACGCTTCTTGGGGCTAGAGCACTTGCCCTGCAGGGACAGGCTGAGGGAATTGAGCTTGTTCAACCTGGAGAAGAGATAGCTTCAAGGTGGGGGACCAACAAGCAGCCCCTGATGCTACTATGGTGTTCCAGCTTAACAACCTACTGACGAGATTCAGCCCACAGTGTTCTGCCTTTTATCCTGGGGCAGTGCTTCTTTATCTGTAGAGAAAGAGTTGGGACTGGAAGTTTACCTCTTACTAAACAAGCACATGAGTGGACAGTCATTTAATCAAAACACCTATGCTCCAAAAATGATCATAGGCCACATCTTTTTCTGTGCTTACCTGCAGTCATTGTTCATTAAGAGAAGCTGCAGGAGAAACCTGAACCTTCCTGTGATGATGTTGGGTAATAGATAACTTCTTTGTATGTGTTTAGTCATTGCCATTAGCATGCTCAGTTTCAGCTGACTTTTCCATAAAGGCTTGAGACAATATGTTGAGCTTTTAGCAAATCTCAGTCTAAAAATAAAAAGAACACCCAAAGATTAGGACGTGCAAACGCTAATGTTAAGCTAACAGCATTAATACCTACCAGTCTTCAGTATAATTAGATTATAATACTGCAACGTAAGAAAAAGTATAACATGCATAGTATGATTCAGTTAACAGAGCAACTACTAACCTTTAAAAATTTTGTTTCTCTCTTATGAAAACATGGGGTAATTTCTGAGGTTTAGCAAAACCACCAGCTAGAAAGTAGATTGTAGAGGGAGTTAACCTCTGAACTTTATCTACCCTTAAGTCTTAAGTTGTTCAGGTGGTTGAAGGGTGTTGTTGGGCACACAAAGATTCCCAACCTGTGTTATCCTGGGCAGCATCACAGTGGCAGCTGTTCGCAGGTATCAGTGTGGACATGCTTATCTGAACAGTGGAAAGTGCCTGGTAAGAACGTTTTACTGCTAATTAATTGCCTGTGTATAGGAGCAGCTTCTGTCAGCTCATCCAGCTCTGCTGGTAGTGCCTGCTGTAAGGATGCTGAGTGCTGAGCACGTCATGTGGAGTTAGAGATCACTAGGCAAAACAGAGGCATGTCAGAGTGGGAAATGTGATGATGGATGCATGAAGGGTTAGTGTTGATTGGCAGTTGATGGGAAATGAGATTTTAGTCTCCATGCAGAGGTATGTGGAAGGAGACAAGCATCAAGAGGTTGATAGGTGTGGTGGGGAATGACCAGGTTTAGAGGTTTATCTAGAGAACTGGCTGCTAGTACTAAGTACTGCTAGTCCTAATTGAGTACTGCCACCAGCAGTGGCAAACTGTTTGCAAATCCCTGTTTTAATTAGCCTGGAGGGCTGATCTTAATTAGAGTCACTGTTATCGGAGTGTCTGTGTACTGCTGTGTGGAACTTTTCTCATGCTAATGGTCCCCTCCCAGCTGAAGTCCTGTTCCTAGCCCAGTGCTGCTTATCTGATGTATCTAGGTTTAAAAGGAGACCACTGTGTTCTGAGGAGTACTTTATGGAGCAGGAATCTGACACAGTTAGGTACTCTCTGGCCATTTAAAGCAGTACAAAGAGTTTGGAGTTGGTAGGGAAGAGGACTACCCTCTTACTAAGACAGAGAGAGGAAGAAGAATTAGAGCCTCTGAAATGGAGGAAGAAGTAGCCTGTAGGAAAGGCATTCTGTTCAAAGCTTTTTTTTTTCTTCTTTTTAATAAATAAAATTATAAACTATATTCACAGTATCTGTATAAAAACCCAGAGTCCCTCTTTTCATCTGAAAATATCCAGAGAGCACCTAGAAATAGCACTTGCTGTGCAGTCGGTTCCATTTCTTGAAGGCAATGCATTTTAGAATTAATGGAGGTCAAGTAGCTGAGCACTTAATAGGAAGAAGGGAAGCGGTTGGGGAAATTTAAGCTGTAAATTTTGGGTGTTGTTCAGATGTCCTGGTTTTGGCTGGGATAGAGTTAAATTTCTTCCTAGTGCTGTGTTTTGGATTTAATGTGAGAAGAATGTTGAAAACACACTGATGTTTTCAGTTGTTGCTAAGTACTCTATAGTCAAGGACTTTTCAGCTACCATGCTCTGCCAAGTGCACAAGAGACTGGGAGGGAGCGTAGCAGGGACAGCTGGCCCGGCTGGCCAACGGGGTATTCCATACCATGTGACGTCATGCTCACTATATGAAGGGGAGGCGTGTTCCAGGAAGTCGCAATTGCTGGTTTTGGGCTTTGTTCAGCGGGCGGTGAGCAATTGCATTGTGCATCACTCATTTTGTATATTCTATCATTATTATATTGGTGGTGTTGTTGTTATTATTATTTTCCCTTCCTTTTCTGTTCTATTAAACTGTCTTTATCTCAACCCATGATTTTTCTCACTCTTACCCTTCCAATTCTCTCCCCGTCCCACAGGGTGGGGAGGGAGAGTGAGCGAACGGCTATGTGGTGTTTGGCTGCCTGCCGTGTTAAACCACGACATCAGAGGACTTGTATCCAAGATTTCTAAAACTTTTGTCGGTTTTGAAAAAGAACAAAATAATTCCTTTAGAGGTATTTCCTAATATCTTCTCTGTTTTTTTGCTTCTTATTGCAACTCAGTTGTAATAGCATGTTGTTTTTAATAGACCAGACATATCAGATAGAAACTATTAAACTCAAGAGTTCAAGCCTGTTAATGTTTGGGAATATTGGAATTCCAGAATTTCAAGTTTAAAAATTTTTACAACTAAAGAGACTAAGAAATTCATCTGGTTTGGATTTTTACCATTATGAAAGTACAAGATGCTTAGACTCAGTGTATTGTATTTTCTGGTTATTTAAATGCTCCCCTTATACACTAAAATTTTGTTTTTATTTAATAAATGAAAAATGTGTTTTAGAATAGTGAAATCCAGCTGTAGTCTCATGGGAGGGATCTATTTTGTTACTTCATAGTACATAATACTCCCACTTATTGGAAGAACCACTGCTGAATTTGAAAATCATTCATACTAGCCAGAGACCTGCAGGAGCTGTTTGAATGGCACAACTGATTCTCTTGTTGAAAGTCTGTGTGCTGGATTATCTCTGTTAGTGTTGACGTAGTTGCAATGATTTCATTCTGTTGTGAGAAGATAAAATTTTATCAGGCAGTATGAAATATTTTTATAATATTCTGTATTCTGATATTTAAGTATTAAAAATTGGAGAGCCTGCAAATGTTAGACCCTGAAGACAGATAATGTGTGGCTATGAGAAATGTCTGACAGGATAAACAAATATTGTGTCTTAGTGTCCTATCGATTTTCAGAAAATGTGGTCTGTAATTTCTGCTAAGTGATCAGTCTTATGACAATTGCTGGATATGAGAACTGGACACATTAATATAATAGGCTGTTCTTAGAAAATAGAATTCAGAAAATATTGCCTCTTTTTTCCTGAGTTTAGTATTTCACAAATAGCATATGTCTAGCCGTTTGTTTTTAACTGGTTTTAAGAAATCACGAGGGCTGCTGATTTTGAGACCATGTGGTTCTGAAGTAGTTAATGTTTCCTTTGTGAGTGAACCAAATTGCAATTACAAGAATAAATCAGTGGATTTAGTTTAAACCTAGTTGCTTAGGTACAGTCATCAAAGCAAGAATTGCTTTTCCTGTGCACACCAAAGGTGAGAACAGCAGCAGCTTTAGGCTCTTCAACGAGGGGTATAGTGGCATGCCAGGAAAAGACTTTCGTGGAAAAAGCTGTCAACTCTAAAGTACTTTTTTGGATGGGGTGGAGGAACTCATTTGTGTAGTAGCTTGTGCACCTCTTTTGTTCTACATAGAGCAATTTGGATGTCCGTAGTCTGTTGTCTAAAACCAGATTTCCTGTCAATTCAAGATGACCTTACTGGGATCTAGACAGCAGAAAGTAAAGCTCAAATTCTGGTATGAGAACTACCTTCAGGAGCAAGTATAAAATGAAATGTTTATGCCTAACTGGCATTTGCTTCAAGAAAATGCCCAGGAACCTTGTAGAAATCTGTTCCACCAAGTTCAGTCTGAAATGCATTGAAGCTTCAAAGTTGTCGGAAAATGTAGTAAGTTAGCAGCAAAATAAATGATCATTTCAAAATACCAGTCAGAATATGCCAGAAGCAGAGAGATCTTTGAGGGTGATTGGTTCAACTAAAAGATGATGGCTTTCTATTTTAATGGAAGTTTTCAGAAGGAATGAGTGGAACAAAAGGTACAACAAGCAGATTCAGGAGTTTCTACTTGTGGAAATTGGAATAGAATACGAGACAGAAAAGCTGTGATTGTGCTAACCCAGTAAAACTTACCTTTATGGTCAGAGTAGAAGAATGTTGCGTAGACTTGATCACAGCTGAAGATGAGTATCTAAAATAGATCAGAGGATGTTACAGGTTAGATGAGATGAATCGACAAAGGTAATATACCAGAATAAAACTCCTGTTTATGCATACTCAAATATATTTTGTTCTCAAATGGAGTTTCTGTTGGTTGCGCTTTTAACTTTGAGTTAACATGAAAAGTTTTTCTATAATACCTTCTAAAAGAAGGAGTTGTTTCTTGAAAGTTAGCAAATTTAAATATGGTAGTCCTTTACAGATTTTTTTCTTGTTATCAAGCTCAGTAGAGTAAATTTTTCATAATTAACTGTCAAATGCATGATCATCACAAATAGTAAAATACTCTTTACAATGTTGTTCATGTCAAATTTTAATAGAATTATAATAACCTTTACATCAGTCTTGCCAATTTCTCTACTAGGGAGCTGAGTTAGTGATTCGTGTGCTGGGCAATTAAATGCATGTTTAGAGACTTTTATCAGTTTTACTATAAATTAAACAAACAAAGCACATGTGAATGGGCTCTTTGTGCCTGTTTTCGGTAGATTTCATTTACTTCTGCCTAACCTTGCAGATGCGAGGGAAATCTGTAGTTTAGGGTTGCAGCCACATATACTACAGAAGTTCAATTGGGTATTTGGAAGATTTGCATTATAAAACATAGTGTTTTATGAAGTCTTTTCAGTAATGTTATTTAAAAATATTTGTTGCCTTTCAGTACAATTCATTGAGGTATTAAGTGCGTGTATAATTTTGATCAAACAAGCAGTGACATGGATTAAGTTGGTTCTTTTCTTCCTTATATTATGTAGTTGCTATACTTACAATATAGTATTCTTATATAATGTGGTAATGGAAATTTCTGAGCTTCATTTCTCAGATCATTCATAACTTCTATGTTAACAGTCAGATGATAAATTAGAAGAGTTGGAAACTATGCTGTGTAGCAATTACATCTTATAAAAACTGTTCAACAGTTGAGGTGAGTTACTCAGGTTGTTCTACTTGGGGATTGTTGGAGTGGTCTCCTCCCACTCCCCCCGAACTGTAAAAGCAGTTCCACCTTTCTCAAGTTTGCTTTATACTTGAAGAGAAGTCAGTTGTAGTTTTAGTCTTCATAAAAAGAGCGCCATGATTTCCTGCTGTCTTTAGCTTCTTGAGGATACTTAGGCATGGTCTGTGCTGCATTGTTGGTGTGGAAGGTTGTGCGTGATTGCTGCCGGAAAGATTTCTTTATTAATAATAGCTGTAGAGCTTTGGCTGAGATTGTTCAAATATTAAATGAGTTTTGTCAGCTAGTCAGACTTATGAAGGATACAGTTATTTATTGTATGCTGTGTATGTGCATATTATCCGAAATAACTTATCGCAGTGAGAGCTCAAGTCGCCTTTCAAGCAGCAACATCTTAGGATTTAATTGACTTTGCTGGTTTTTTTCTACCTCAGTAACTTTGCCTAAATGGACTTATTGTAAGTTCACATTTTTGTTTCCTTTGCTATTTGACTGTGTCTGATTTTCTTTTAAGTTTGTTCTGTAGAAGATGAAAAACAATATCAGATGCAGATGAAATGTGTTTTTTACACTTGAATAAGTCAATATACATTTCATCCTAAAGAAAAAGTTCTTCTCTAAATTACGTTGTGTTTAAATTTATGCAAATGAATAGCCCTATCTTTAGAGTACTATAGTCAAAGGGAATTTGCATACGCGTAACATTTTTGTTTATGTAAAAAAAGTTTATGTAAAAAAAATTTGCAGGATTTCATTTTAATTTAGTAGTTTGTTGGTTTTTTTTAAGAATACAATGTCTGTGCATTGTGGTATCCCTCTTTCCAAAAGCTCTTTTGAGTGCTCTGTGAGCTTTTTCTCTTGATCATCAGTGGTTGATTTATAAGCACTGCAAGGCTGAGCATTGAGAGAGCTCTAAGGTTGTTGGAGTTGGAGGCAGTTTAATTTGAAAGGGATTTTTCAAAACGGTATTTTCAATATTGTTAATATTCATCTAGTAGTATGGTACTGTTATTATTTATACACAGAATAATTTTCACTATGCTTTCCTGAAAACTGTATTACCTCATGTTGTTATTTCAGGAATTCAGAAGAACTATTGCAATCTTCCTGTATTCAGATTGGAATAGGTGCTAGACACTGCACAGTGTCTACCAATCAAAAAAAAATAGTGTAAAATGGCAGTGAGGCATGCAGAATCTTGGTGCAAGTCACATTGTACAGGTTTATTCACAGATATCAAAGGAGTACAAGAAGCCAATTCCAAAATAAAGGTGAATTTCAGTTATCTTTTCACTAGTTGAATGCTTGTCCTTGCCTTTGAACTGGAGGTGACCTTGTAGTTTTATGCAATATATTAATTTAAGTCATTGCCTTTAGAATTGCCATAAAAAGCTAAAATGGAAGGACTTTTTATTATTTCATTTGTGTAACAGTGGGGATTCTTCCTAAATGTGATTTAATGTACGGACTCACTCGCTATCAAGTGAGGAATGGTATGATTTTAGGACATTATGTCTCCATGTTCTCTGGTCTGTGGAAGTTCCTTATTGCATGCTGTTCTGCGGGGTTTTGGGAAAGAGGCAACCTTTATTTGTTCCTTTCTTCCAGCACTGGACATTCCCATAAGCCAGCCATTCTTGTTGCAGCGTTACGGAAAAGTTTGTCATTACTGCATGATTACAGTTTAGTTTATTCTGAGCACAATTGTAATTCTTTCTGTTTATTTCTAGGAATTCAGAACACGATGAATTAAAGCTCTTTTGAGTGCTTTGTGAGGTCTTGTCTCTTGATCATCAGTGGTTGATTTATAAGCACTGCAAGGCTGAGCATTGAGAGAGCTCTAAGGTTGTTGGAGTTGGAGGCAGTTTAATTCAAAAGGGATTTTTCAAGTTAAAAACAAATGATTTTTTTTTTTTAATAGGCTAGAGTTCTAGAGGATAGGAGGTGATTGGACTATGCATGTTTTATTGGCTTACAAAATGCTCAGTAGCACTTTAAGTTGCTGTAGACAAATAATGGGCTTGTATCACCTGATCTCTTTCATTTGTAGTCTATACATGGAGTCTTTATATAGTCTATTTTTCATTTCTAGTCTTCATACATGCGTCATATTCATAAATTTTGTTTTGCCATAAGCTTTGTGTAAATATACAACTCATTATCTGAATGAGTAATTGAAATATTGGATATACATCTGTCAGGCAAGCTAAGGGGAGCAATTTTTCTGCAATTGAAAGGTAAATGTAATTTTCCTTTTGCCTGCACTTCTAAAATAATCTAAGCTTTCTTATGTTACTTTAATCAGAGAAATTATTTGCACATAATTCAGTTTTATTTTTTGCAGAGTTGAGTGTAAGTTTTTGAACCTTTTTTCTGGATGTTTTTTGACGATCAGTACTGGTAAGAATCACAAACCATTAAAAAAAAAATCAAAAATGCGTAATAATAATTCTGTGTCTGCAGAGCTTTTATAGTGAGAAGAGTTGTAATTTCTGTTAGTTAAGACCAACTGTCAGCTAGCTGTCTACCATGAATTCAATTTATGCAGAGTTGAACTCATGAAGTGTCAGTAGATAAAGTTTGTACATCCATCTGAAAGATGTCTTTCCCCCTATACCTCACGTAAAACTTATTTTCCCAGTGGCAATTACTTCGACATTTTGTAACCGGCTTTCTCAGTCAAGCTGTACATGCTCCCCCCGCTCCATCAGTTGTTTGTCAAAAACTGTGTGATGTTTTATGATAATTAACCTCTGTGTATAAATGTATGAATGTATAATTAATTTTATGCAGAATGAATATGCTGAGTGTTTTAGAGGGGAACTAAAAAACTTTTCATTGAAGGAGAAAGCTCAGATTTTTACTTTAGACAAACAGGCTTAATGGCTGGAACTTTGTTCATAGCTAGACAGTATGAGAAAATCCAATGTGATGCTGTTTTTCTCATCTGTAAGAGAAAAGGTTTGCAGACAAGCAGTCTATATAGCAGTGTGTGATGGTGTTTCATGAATTGAAACCTCATTTTCAGTGATTAGTTGCCTATTTATACAATGTTATATAGCATGTGAAGCTTTATTCAAAAAGACATTTAGGATTACTTGCAGTTAGTGTACTGCTGAAGAGTTCTGGCAAAAATCTGCTAAATGCTATATCTACTAAATCTGATCCCGTATTCCAGTAACAGAAATTTCATTGTGTTGCATGTTGAACTGGACTAAGGGAGGAGAAGAACTGACAAGTATCTCTCTTCTGCATCCTTGCAATGTAGCTAAGAGATATTCCTGTTTCACAGGCATAAAACTGAAGCACAAAGATGAAGACACTGAATTTACTTCTTAGAGATGTGCCAAGCTTTAAGAGTATAAACATATACAAAGGCCTTCAGTGTTTATGTGCTTAGGTATCTAGTGAATCTGGGTAATTAATGCATGAGTCAAAACCTCTGGCTGATTTCAAGAGATTGTATCAAGCCCTGAATGAATTTCCGTAGTAGGAGGAACTCTGCCTTACAAACTATTGGTCTGGTGTCCAACTGCTGTCTATGGCTATGTCTGCCTTCTTACTATGACCAAAAAGTCGCAACTACGGATTTTCTGTCCCATGTGATTAAGGATCCAGCAGCTGGTATCTCTGTTTTGCATATCGTGAAAGATGGATTCATGCAGAAAGCTAAGCACTGCAGGTGTTGAGTTTATATGTTTGAAGTGACAGCTAAATTACTTTTTGAAAAGGAAAATAAAAAGATATTTTGAAAAATAGTGCAAATTGTGCAAAATACAGAAATAGGACATTGTACCTGACAAGTAGCATCTCTCAAAATTGTTCTCATGGCTTTTTTTCAGTCAGACACCTCATCAACTGTTTGTCATTAAAAGTGGAATTGGCATTGTTTCCCTGAAAACTGTTTTGTAAAAAATCCAACTTTTATACATTTCATGTTTCAGTTCCTTAAAAGGATACGATATTGCAGCATTGTTATATATCTGTAAAGTTAAAAGTGTTGCACTCTAACAAATATTCATAGTTCATATTGCAAGTTATTTTCTTTTAGTTGGATATGTTATATGCGGGAAGTGAAGTCTAAAAGACTGACTAAGTAGATCTTTAATTTCTTGTGGTTCATCTTATTTGCATTCAGTTCAAAGTTGAGTTTTGTTTACTTTTGTTTTGTAAAATCTTTCTTACAGTTGTTTGGGGGGGGGCATATGATGCTTTCTTTTGTTTAAAATGACTAACTGAAATACAGAACTTAATTTTTTTTTTTTTAAGAAAAAAAATCACATTTTACTTTTTATTAGAAGAGAACCATGAGAAGTAAAGCATTGAATGATTGATGAGGCGAAAAGCAGGCATATTTCTGGCCATCTACTAATGTTTTCCAGTAAAATTAATTCTCAGGATTAGGTTGGCTATAATAAAATTATAAGCAGCGCTCAAAATAAATTGCATACACTGGTATGTCATACCAGCCATTCAATTTATTATAAGCAGCGCTCAAAATAAATTGCATACACTGGTATGTCATACCAGCCATTCAAAAAAATAGCCTACTGTTTCTCAGAAGCTGTAATTGGTATGTTGGTGATGGTGAGGGAAGGTAACACTTGTAAAACAGAACCTGAGAACCTTCTCAGATGCAACACTGAAAATATTAAAAGTTAAACTCCCTCATTCCATTTGTGTCCTGGAGTTTGCAGTATAAGGAATTAATACTATGGCAACTTTGATGTCTGTTCAGTTGGAATGTCTTGTAGTTCTGTGTCAAATTCAACAATATAAAAGAGAAATGTAGAGGTGTTAACAGAGAGACAGTTGTCATAGTTTTAAAGGGGTCAGCCACGTTAAAAATCCTATAGAATAAGGTACAGGCATGTTTAACTAAGGACAGACAGTTCAAGGAAAACAGAGGGAGTTTTATAATTACTATTTTGAAAGAAGACCTCTGGAAGGAAGACCTGTTTATCTTATGTGATTCTCCTATACTGATTCTTTCAGCACATTCAAAGGAAGTAAATAAATTTTTTATTCCTGAAATCAACTTTTCAAAGATTTCTACAGCACCGCTTGGCTGCCTCCATGATTTGATCTATTTAGGTTACTTTTCGTCCTGTTTAAGTGATAATATCCTGCGATTTAAGTGGAAAATTGGGAATGAAACATTTTTTGTAAGTACAGTTTGGCAGAGACCACATATCTCCTGGAAACCTCTCTGTCTACCATTGTTGCAGTAATATTTAATATTGCAAATATTACATTATATGTGTTTGGATTCTTTTGGTATAAGTATTCCATTGCTTGTATCCTATTAATATCTACTGCCATTACAAAATGCTGTTTGGCAATATTTCAGATTTACCTTTATCAACACTTAGAACAATATTTTGTAGTAGCAATTGTTTAATTACCTCTAATTGGAGTAAGACATGTAGTATTGCAATTTTTTTCATCTTTTTGCAAACTTGATTCAGTAGAGTGACATGTTTTGTTTGAATACTTGTGCTGTGCTTGTATGATGTTTTCTCTTTGTGAGAAGTATACCCTGCCTGAGTATTGGGTTTTGTCACACTTCTAGAATTATGATCTCCAGGTTATGATGTTCTGAAACAGTTAACTAACATTAAAGGTATTTAAAAACTCTATATTAACAGATTGAAATGAAGTGCTCAGAGATAATGTATAAAATGTAGAACATCACCCACAACGTGTCTGTCAGAGATGGAAAAAATGAATGTATTGACAAGTGTGTAGTCCATTGAATAAGTTTATAGACGTAAAATTCTGCCCAGGATTGCCAGAAATGAACAGTTTCTCTCCAGTACTGGATGCAAATTAGGTTAAAGAGAAGCATAAGTCCCATTAGGCAGACAATTCTTTATTGCCTGCGTATCAGAAGAAGGTAATTTACTTTATTTTTCTGAGACTGTGACTGTGAAATTTATTCCTGAAACATTAGCCAGACAGCATGGTGCAGTTTTAACTGGTGTATTTGGTAGGGATAAATATATACCACGTTTTCATTTCCTTGCAGAATGAATGTGCTAGAGAAACTCGCCATATATGATCAGATTTCGGAAAAGCCAGTGCTCGGTTTGCAGTCTGCTTCCAGACTCTTAAGTGTACAGGTTATTTCATGTCTTGATGATACTATGCATGTTTAGACTGGCTGTTTCCATTAGGTCATAAGAAATAACACAGACTAAAGTGATCTTCTGTGTGCTCAGAGAGATACCTACACAGCCTAGATTTTCAAAGGAAATTGAACAGCTGTATTTGAGAACAGGTTTTTATTCTTGTAGTAGCTCATAAAAGTACTGGCNACTATGCATGTTTAGACTGGCTGTTTCCATTAGGTCATAAGAAATAACACAGACTAAAGTGATCTTCTGTGTGCTCAGAGAGATACCTACACAGCCTAGATTTTCAAAGGAAATTGAACAGCTGTATTTGAGAACAGGTTTTTATTCTTGTAGTAGCTCATAAAAGTACTGGCNAGCACCGCTTGGCTGCCTCCATGATTTGATCTATTTAGGTTACTTTTCGTCCTGTTTAAGTGATAATATCCTGCGATTTAAGTGGAAAATTGGGAATGAAACATTTTTTGTAAGTACAGTTTGGCAGAGACCACATATCTCCTGGAAACCTCTCTGTCTACCATTGTTGCAGTAATATTTAATATTGCAAATATTACATTATATGTGTTTGGATTCTTTTGGTATAAGTATTCCATTGCTTGTATCCTATTAATATCTACTGCCATTACAAAATGCTGTTTGGCAATATTTCAGATTTACCTTTATCAACACTTAGAACAATATTTTGTAGTAACTATTGTTTAATTACCTCTAATTGGAGTAAGACATGTAGTATTGCAATTTTTTTCATCTTTTTGCAAACTTGATTCAGTAGAGTGACATGTTTTGTTTGAATACTTGTGCTGTGCTTGTATGATGTTTTCTCTTTGTGAGAAGTATACCCTGCCTGAGTATTGGGTTTTGTCACACTTCTAGAATTATGATCTCCAGGTTATGATGTTCTGAAACAGTTAACTAACATTAAAGGTATTTAAAAACTCTATATTAACAGATTGAAATGAAGTGCTCAGAGATAATGTATAAAATGTAGAACATCACCCACAACGTGTCTGTCAGAGATGGAAAAAATGAATGTATTGACAAGTGTGTAGTCCATTGAATAAGTTTATAGACGTAAAATTCTGCCCAGGATTGCCAGAAATGAACAGTTTCTCTCCAGTACTGGATGCAAATTAGGTTAAAGAGAAGCATAAGTCCCATTAGGCAGACAATTCTTTATTGCCTGCGTATCAGAAGAAGGTAATTTACTTTATTTTTCTGAGACTGTGACTGTGAAATTTATTCCTGAAACATTAGCCAGACAGCATGGTGCAGTTTTAACTGGTGTATTTGGTAGGGATAAATATATACCACGTTTTCATTTCCTTGCAGAATGAATGTGCTAGAGAAACTCGCCATATATGATCAGATTTCGGAAAAGCCAGTGCTCGGTTTGCAGTCTGCTTCCAGACTCTTAAGTGTACAGGTTATTTCATGTCTTGATGATACTATGCATGTTTAGACTGGCTGTTTCCATTAGGTCATAAGAAATAACACAGACTAAAGTGATCTTCTGTGTGCTCAGAGAGATACCTACACAGCCTAGATTTTCAAAGGAAATTGAACAGCTGTATTTGAGAACAGGTTTTTATTCTTGTAGTAGCTCATAAAAGTACTGGCTTTTAGTACAAACTAAACATTGGAGTTTTTCACATGTTCACCGAAGGAAGAACATGCTTGTGTTCTAAAATACCAAGGAAAGACAATGATTCTAACTTTGCTCTTGTCACCTGTTGGGGCCCCAAATGTCTTGGCCGCATCCCATAGGTAAATCTTCTCGTACTAGTAGAATGTGTGTTGCCTGCCTAATCAGCCTCTGTAATGTCTCTCATTTTGCAGTAGAAGTTATTGGTTCATATGGAAGCCTAAATCCTGAGCCAAGATTTGGGCTTCCATATGAACGTGAATCATTGTAGCATCTTCACACTTCACTGTTTTTCCAAGCAGTACAAATGCCATACTCTTTTAATAATGAATACAGGGCAAATTAAATTTTGGAAACCACCAAAACCATTGTTTCGACCATGTGCATGTACACAAATTGCTCTGTTCAGACAAATGGAGTTGGGAAATCATGATGGAGTATGTAATAACTTTCTTGTGTTGTAGCCTTATATGATATTTATAAGAGGATATAACTAGTCAACATACACAGCAATTTTAATATTATGATTTGTGTTAACAATACAGATAATATAGTGGCTGAGAGCAATAGGTGAAAAAATAATTAAGTAGACATCATTTTTTCATAATGATTTTTGTTTTGGGGGCATAGAATGCAAATTGGATAGAATTTAATTGCTAAAACTGGTTAAGAGTAAAATTAATTTTAATATGGCTTCAGTGAAACAGTAACTTTGATGTAGTTGAGAAGTAGTTTAAAGAAACCACTGGTTACTTAGGTTATGGTTTCAAGTTTATAATCACATTTTATTAAAGTTCTTTGGTACCACACCTCCTAAGAATGCCTCCTTAAATTGAAATGCTGATGTTAAGGGAAGATGTTTATTTTACTGATGCTGCATTATGGAATTTAAATGGATAACTGTTGATTGTTAAGTACTCTGTGTGTGTGTGTGTTTAAAAATGTACAATGTCTCTTTTAAACATAGTGCAAGAAATACACAGAAAAAAACATTGTGAGTAATAAGTGTTTTGTCCCATCTACCTTTTGACAGGAGAATTAGATGATGTTCACTGAAGGAAGAACATGCTTGTGTTCTAAAATACCAAGGAAAGACAATGATTCTAACTTTGCTCTTGTCACCTGTTGGGGCCCCAAATGTCTTGGCCGCATCCCATAGGTAAATCTTCTCGTACTAGTAGAATGTGTGTTGCCTGCCTAATCAGCCTCTGTAATGTCTCTCATTTTGCAGTAGAAGTTATTGGTTCATATGGAAGCCTAAATCCTGAGCCAAGATTTGGGCTTCCATATGAACGTGAATCATTGTAGCATCTTCACACTTCACTGTTTTTCCAAGCAGTACAAATGCCATACTCTTTTAATAATGAATACAGGGCAAATTAAATTTTGGAAACCACCAAAACCATTGTTTCGACCATGTGCATGTACACAAATTGCTCTGTTCAGACAAATGGAGTTGGGAAATCATGATGGAGTATGTAATAACTTTCTTGTGTTGTAGCCTTATATGATATTTATAAGAGGATATAACTAGTCAACATACACAGCAATTTTAATATTATGATTTGTGTTAACAATACAGATAATATAGTGGCTGAGAGCAATAGGTGAAAAAATAATTAAGTAGACATCATTTTTTCATAATGATTTTTGTTTTGGGGGCATAGAATGCAAATTGGATAGAATTTAATTGCTAAAGCTGGTTAAGAGTAAAATTAATTTTAATATGGCTTCAGTGAAACAGTAACTTTGATGTAGTTGAGAAGTAGTTTAAAGAAACCACTGGTTACTTAGGTTATGGTTTCAAGTTTATAATCACATTTTATTAAAGTTCTTTGGTACCACACCTCCTAAGAATGCCTCCTTAAATTGAAATGCTGATGTTAAGGGAAGATGTTTATTTTACTGATGCTGCATTATGGAATTTAAATGGATAACTGTTGATTGTTAAGTACTCTGTGTGTGTGTGTGTTTAAAAATGTACAATGTCTCTTTTAAACATAGTGCAAGAAATACACAGAAAAAAACATTGTGAGTAATAAGTGTTTTGTCCCATCTACCTTTTGACAGGAGAATTAGATGACAGAGAACAGGCAAAGCTGGAAGTAAAAGTATGGGATCCAGATAGCCCCCTTACTGACCGTCAGATTGACCAGTTTTTAGTTGTAGCACGGTAAGATTAAAATCGTCTGATAAAAAAAATTCCTTTTTCTTTTCCTACTGACTATTTATTCCCCTATATCGTGTTACTCAACTTGTTTGCCATTTTGTGAGCCCTTCTCTTTCCCACAGTTAGCTAAAAGAGAAAATCAGACCATAATCTTCTGCATATTTATTGAAGCTGCCAATACAGAAGGGAGAAAGAGAGTGAATTTTGGAATAATGCTACTCTGCCTGTATGTCAGGTTATAGTAGAATTTAATACTTTAAATGTAGACATCAGTCTGTTTTCCCCTCAGAGTAAATGAAACAGGATTTCAGTGCTAATATTTCAGTCTTTTACTACAGTACTTGGAATTTCGTAGTGTAATATAAAGTTAAGAGTAGAAATAAAGAAAATGTTAACAAACGAAATGGATGCAGAACTTGCCTAATTTACGTATAAGCTGAATAACGTGCAGTGCAATTATTTTGGATTAATGTTGAAATAAAAGTTTTGAAGTGATGCCTTTCATTAGTGAAAAAAATCTGGTCAGTTCAATTTTATAAATTAACATATGATTATGCAGATTTATGAGAGGAACATCAAAGCCCTTGGAATTAATAAATACTTTTAAAAATAATTTCTCTACTTTAAAAAAAACAACTTTCAAAACTCTATAGAATTCTTACTGAAGGACAACTCGACACTCGTAAGATACAGCATGTTTTGCCTGTCCTGTAATTCATACTTACAGATATAGTACAAAGATGCTGTTCTAATGATGGCAGAGAACTGTATGCTACATAAGCTAATGTAGGGATTTTATCCTGAATTACTCCATCTCCTGTATTTTCTGTAACCTGGTTGCAGAGCATAGTCTCAAATCTTCTTAGGCAAATAATCCTTTTACGTTGTTTCCAGTTTCTGTTCTTTATTCTTTCTCCCTTTTGAACAAAGCATTTCAGGAAGGAAATAGAAGTCGCTTTATATTTTCCAGCTTATGTATGGTGAAATGGGTTGCCGATTTATTGTTTTGCAGTTCAGATGCTGATCCACCTGGGTTTCTTCTTTCTCCCCCACTTGGTAGTGCTGTATCCTTTCTATATAGTTGTAAAAATTGCCTGCTCCTGTTGAATTTCCAAACAAGCTGGAGGGATATGGGTGTGAACATGCATCTGTTCAGAAGATCACAATGCCTGGTAGATGCTCCATGGAACAGAATCCAGCAAACAGAACTACTACTATCACCAACAATATAATAGTACTCGGATATATATGGGCAGACTGTTATGGGATGCCTTAAAAATACCATCTGTGTGAAGATTACGTGTGTTTTTGAGGAGTTCATTCATGTCTTCACATCCCTCCACTCCGCATTTCGCAGCCGCTCTGGGGAGCTGAAGTAGTATACTGTGAAGCTGAAAATGTTGCCAGAGGAGTGTGCCAGTAAGCAGTCTACTGGGAAGTGACAGAGAATAAATGACAGGGAATAAATGAAATTTTTAGAGAAAAACTTTCTTCTCTCTTTGTCCCCTTACTTAAGACATCCTGTGCAATGCTGTGCCCTGACCAAGGTTGCATTTGTTTAGAAGTTGATGAATTTATGTAAAAAGGTTTCTGTTATGGCGGGAATAGGTCTTGGTCATAGCTGACGAACTGTAGCTATCCAAGGTCTTGTGGTAGGCAATCACTAGTGACCACCTGTAATCAGATGTTACTTAGGTACCACTTTATTGATGTTCTTCCCCAAAACTCCATTCATCTTTTGAACTGACAGAAACTATTTCCAAGCTCCTATGTACTTATATTCATAGGCTGCAAGATCACATTTCTCTTGCATTAAGTGCATCTGAGAGATTTTTCACCGATTTCTGGAGAAACAGTTCTCCTATGATGATTGTGCCAGCTTTAAATTCAGTATGTTGTTTGCTTGCATGTAAAGGCTTTCGTTATACTGGACCATTAAAAGCTGCTTGAGTAACAGTGGAGTTGGTATTATGAACTGGTAAACTGTGCTTACAGACTCAAAAGATATTTCTGCTGTGGCCTAACTGCAGTTCACTGGGCATTGGCTGTGCCTGCTGGGATTCCCATAAGAATGGTATTTCCCTGGTTCCTGGAAGTAATGTTTAGTTTTGCAAATTTGAAATTCTGACAATATTTGTGATTTTGGTTAAGTGTGTGTATGCTATCTGTATTTGAAATTTTAAAAGCATTTTCACGTGATCCTTTTTACATGCTGCATCAAAGGCATCGAGTATTCTGTTTTTTCAGCCTGCTTTGCTTGAAGGAAGAGTTACTTTTGTCCGTGTAGGCTTTAGTTTTTTCAATCACACAAGCAGGCTTTGTTGGTTCTTTAGAAGGTGCTTAAACACTCTCTTTTTGTATTTGTATTGAACATTTGCAAGAACATTTATATTTGGCCTAGGGCATGTAGCTTTCCCAGTCTTACAAGGTTTGTTTACTGTCTCAGGAGTGAGAGGCCTTTTTTCTAGGTTTATAGGCTTGGTCAGTCTGGGCTTGTAACTCAGCCGTAGTATGCAATAATCTGCTGGATATAAAAGTAGAAGAATATGCCTATCCTGTCCAGAAATCAGAGGTAGCAGTGCCAGAAAAATTTATGGAGATTTGGAAAAAAGCATGAGAGTACTTGAGCGGGAGATCCTTAACCTTGAGCTCCCTAAGTAGTCTTGCTTGACTGTGGATTTACAAATCTTGAAAGTACCTTACTGTTACTACTGAAGCATAATTTGGGCAAGGGCCTCTTGCTTGAACTAGCAAAAGTATCTGTTAGGAGAATCTTGAGGCATCAGACTCATGTATTCTGGTTTTGAGTTGTTTTTTGGCTAATGCACTGTCATTTATATTCTGGCAATGAGAATTCCAACACCATTTTCTACTCCATTCAAATAAGATACAGCTTCATCAAGCAATTTCTGTTCTGTCATATATATTGGCAACAGTTCTTCTGTGTCTACTAGCTTCAAAGAACAGGACTCTCAGAAGCTGCAACAGCAGTTTAGATCTGTCCACATTGGCAAATAGTACAGTACAGAAGAAGTGGATTTGTAGAATTGAAATGTTTGGTGCTGAGGACCTAGCATCCACACTGCACATTTTGAGCAGTTTTATTTTTAGGCTAACTCTAATCTGGTCCTGTGGACTAAATATCTATGAGTATGTGGAACTACTGTTTAACTTAATGGAAATCCAGTTTGTATGCTGCAAGGTACCTTTTGATGTTGGTTAAAGTCCAGTAGATAAAGATGCTGGGGACAGTTGCTTTGCAACTCCATTCCTAATTCGAACTAAAACACTGATAGAGGTGCACCCCGTTTTCTCCAGTCATCAGTCTCTATCATTCCTAATATACAAGGAATACTTCATTTCCTTGTGAGATCTCATGTTCTAACTCTGTTCCAAATTGCATAGTATTAGGAAATAAAAACTTTCCTATTGCATGTATAACATAATAGTCCCATCTTTTATTTTTATTTTTATTTTTAATTTGTCAAGGAGTCAAACATGGTCCTGGCCAGACTCAAATGTGGTAAGAGTTGTGGGCTCCAGTCTGGACAGATGCTGAGAGCCATAGACCTGACCCTTTTTTTCCATTTTCTTTCTGTCTGCTAATTTGGTCTATAATTCATTACATGGTAAGTTTTTGGTACATTCTAGTTCCATTTATGTACTTTATGATGCAGTGAAATAGTTAACAACTTAGTTCTTTTATTCTGTTTCGTCTAACTAGACTATTAGCATAGTCTTTGGGAAGGAATATCTCTCTAATAAATCAAGCTATTTTGCAGACATTTATGGTCCCAACATATTTCCAACTTCAAAACAGGGTTTTGAAGACTAATTAAAATAGCCTTAAAGCACTGCACCCCTACCTTAAAATTTTGTTCTTTGATTACTTTGAAATTAAAATGACATTGCATACCTCTGGCTAACATATTTCTCTTTATTTGAATGCCTGCTTATTTTTTGATGTAAAATCACAGAAGAATGGAAAATTACGTGTTAGTCATTTTGAATTAGAGCTTGATGCTTCCTGTGTTGTTTCCACTTTTCCATTTTCTCTAAGACAGTGATTGTATTAATTTTCTGTTGGTTACTGTTGATTTAGTTATAAATGCTCACGGTATATGGAGGTTTATTTGTTACGTGAATTTATCTTACAGTGAGGAAGGGAACAGTGCAGCTTCAACTAGCAATGTGTCTTTCATCATATTGAGGAAAAGAATACATCTGTCAACTGAGAACAATAAGTAAAAAACATTTAAAAGTATGCTCAAATAGTAATACTCTGTTCTTGCAAGATAATTCAGTGAAGTCAGTGGCAGTAGACAAGACTCCCAAAGCTCATCAATGAAAATACATATATATAAAAGTCAGTGGTTTGAAAGCTTCGATATTAGTGTGCTTCTGGATTCTCTGTAGGTGATGAGAAGTAAGAGGAATTGGAGTTCATTAAAAAGGTAATGAAATTTAATGACAGAATTGCAACATAAAATTATGTGGTAAAGATGATGAAAAATCTTGATGCCAATGCTGCACTCGCAGAACTAGATGTTTGCTAGCAAGGTGAATTACAGCATCTAATGGTGGGCAGATGGTTTGGCAATAAAAAGGAAAAATACGCTCACATCAAGTTTACTAGGAGTATGAAAAATACTGTGTTTCTGCCTGTCATGTTTGGCCAATACAGGTTTATTCCTTTGTACATTTTGTGTTACTATATTTCTTCTTGACCAAATTCATTTGAAAACAACTATTCAGACTTGGAGCTGAATTTCTTTTTGCACCTTTTTTTATGAATTCTGATCTATTGCATTATAAAAAAAAAAAAACAACTTTCTGCAGCAGCGTTTTCATGGACCTACTTTTTGGGGGTTGTAAATCTCCTCTGTGACTGAAATTGCAGCATGGAGTACAGATGATCCTGAGAATTAAACTACTTGTATGTATTGGATTCTATTTCTATTGAATAATAAAGATTTCACATATGTTCCATTTCTGTTCATTTAGTAATGAAACTGAAGGCTAGTTGTGGTTCGTAGGGGACATTAAATATAATGCCACCCCTGACCCTAACTTGGAGAGTCTTTCAGAGAAAGAATAGTGGCAGGTGACTTTCATGTTTATCACATCATCTCCTTCTGCGCTCTAAATATCTGAAGTGATAATAATGAAGCATAGCACTGTACAGACAGTTGCTTAGAAATGCAAGGAAAATGTGTCTTCTGGAACAGCATCATTTTACCATGAATATGTTCTTCATGTCAGATTTTGCATTATCCAGTAGTAAAAATCTCAGGGGTATTTCTCAATTTTAATTAATATCGTGCTGATGACATATATCTCCCCTGAAGAAGCATTTTTTTTTTTCTTCTTTGCAAGATTATAAGTATCACGAGACTCTCTTAGGGAGCAATCAGATATTAATTGGCTGTTTATAAAGTTCTGTTATTGATAAAAGTCTAAGAGGTTATCTTTTAGGACCATTTCCAACTTACAGTGAAAGGGAACATTGCTGTAACAATAAGGAAAACAAAAAGCTTTCCTAGCAGGTAGGAAGCCACCAAAGAGACACTTACTTATTTTCCTCAAAAACATTAATTCTCAGGTGAGACGTAGGTCTCATTCGTTTGCAAATCCGTGAGGAAAATTGTGAATTTGCAGATCCATGCATTGAGGTGGTTTGCTTTAAACAGATCTGTCCAGAATATACCCACTACTCATCTCGTATCATTGAAACAGAGAAACAGTGCATAGAAGTGAACAATTTTAAAATAAACATCCTCAGATTAAAAAGGATCTCTGTCTCATCTGGGTTTTTGAGAATACAAAGTAGAAGAAAATAAGAGAGTTACTGGCCTGGATCCAGAACTTTCTGGATCTGATTTGATGCCGGACTGCTGTTGCTACCGGGGAGACTAGTGACTGTTTTTATCTTCATGTATAATCACAGTGTTTCCAGATTTTCTTTGGTAAATAACATCCCTTTTCCGAACTAGTTTCTGATGAGCAATTGAATCTTTAAAAGTGTGTTATGACAGTCTCTTGCATTTGCTGCTTCATAATTTCATTGGCTACCAGTAATACTAATCTTATGCAAAAATTTGAACAATTACTTCCTTGAATGTCTTAGACTTGAGTTATAAGAAATTTGGAGAGATTTATTTTCTGTGTTCAGTGCCTAATCTGAAGTTTTGCCCGAATGTAGGACACATAGGCACAACAAAATGATGATGAGCTACTTCATCCCTAGAGAGTTCACTGTCAGGTTTTTTTGGACATAGATACTGTTGAGTTTTGCTGAATTTGTGGGTTTATTCCATAGTCTTAGATCCTGGCACCGGATTATCTTGATTTATGTTTGTATGGTTGTCAGCTGCAATCTCAGTTATAAGTCCTTGAGAGAACGTTCTTGGTTCTGGTCTTTAAGATAATTAAAACAAGGAAAACCTAATTAAGGTAACACTGGATTGTTTGGTCTAGCCCCTAAAGCTCTTATACCCGCTTACTGATACAGCCTGTGCAATGAGTGATCTCTCTGCTGATAATACCAATTGTTGTCATTCTTGTCCATCTCTCTGCCACCTGTGTAATTCACTGTCTGTATGCTTTTTGGCTTTAGCTTATTTGGGGAGGCGTGGGGAGTGTTGGTTTCTGTTTGAAGTCTCAGTACTTTAATTACTTGTTGAGTAGCTAGTTTGTGACTAGCTTGCTGAGCACATTTTTTTGGTTACGTGAGTTTATTATTGTTATTGAATTAAATATAGTTTCAATTAAATATTTACAGTTATACTTTGGATTCTGCCAACGTAATTTACATTGAAGAGTCTGCTTAAAAGAAAAAAATGAGTAGTTAGGGTCTGACTGTTCAGCCTGCGTTGGCTTAGTACTGAGTTTTATTTTGGTAGCAGGTAGGTGAAGACAGTAGTGTGTTTTCTGGAATTAGGCATTGGTTAGTTAGTTATTTTTTCATTTTAACACTCTAAAAATAATTCTTTGGTGTTATTATTAGAAAAAATCATGCAAGGAAAAATGACAAAGGAAATGTTTGACCTTTGTATCAGTGTGTTCCTTGTATCTGTATTTTAAATGGAAAAACATAAAAATTAAGGTATTTTAATGATTTCTAAAATTNCACACTGCCTGCATTTTATGGTGATTCTTATTTGTTTTGCACTCACGTATCCCACACTCCCACGCAGCATTCCTCTGACGGTTGTGATCCTCTCCTACTCAGTACAGCACTGAAGCGATGTCAACTAGTGCATCAATTCTTATCTCTTTATCACTCACTCGAAATAAATGTAGCTTTATATTGTGTCTTAATTTTGACTTTACATACTGGGCAACATAATTCACATATGCTTGGGCTCTGAAGTCAGCCTAAAAAGTTGGAAGGCAGCTTGATGTGCTAGAGAGCGACTTGTGAGGACATAGTCTTTGTAATTTCCATAGCATACTCTGATTTTATTTTAGAAATATGGTCAAAAGAAAATAGTGTTAATTATGCAAAAGGAAGATAAGCTAGTATGTAGCAGCAGAAGGGGAATACAGTCACGCCACATGCTGCTTTACTGGTTTGAACAGTAGCAACAGAAGGATCACAGGAAAGACTGTTTAGCTACAACCCTTATCAATGCCAGCATGTTTAAAGGGGTTGACTGACTATCAGGAAATGTGTTCACAATAGAGTCTTATTCTTGGGATTGATTTGTGGACAAATACTGTTTTATGTACTGCCAAACCTTTTAAAAAAGAAAATAGAATGTGTGTGTGTGTGTTCTTGTCACATATTTGCCATCTTTGCAAAGAGGGAGCAAAGGTTGTGGAACAACTTTGAATATAACTTATTTATTCCACAACCTTTAGAAATTTCAGCAGTTAATATCTGGAGTGTCTGAATCACTGCTGTTGAATCTTAACTTGTGCCTTACAAGTTTTTGGCAGCAAGTACTGAAACATGCGTTCAGTATTAAATGTTATGAGATTCAAGATAAAATTGCAATAACAGATGTTATTTCCAGTTTCTCCATGATCGATAATTCACCTTAGCGAGTTAAACTCTTGATGCACATTAGATTTATTGTTGAATGTCAGGTTTATAGTACACAGTAATGTGACACTTACATTGTGTTGATCTCTTTCAATGACATTCCTCGTTGGTATAATTCTGCACTTATAACTTGCGTGAGTGTAATTGCTGAGTGGGGCTCCAGGCCTTAGTCCGGAGGTTTACACTGTATTAAAAATGTTAGGTGAGTTGGTTAGAAGGACTTACATCACATCATAACTGCAACAAATATTTTTTTTCTAATATCATAGTGACACAATGCACCTCAAGGGGCATTACGCAACTCAGGGTACTGGAGCAACTTCTGTTCTATTAATCAATAGTATTTCGCATGTGCCGCTGCATCTTTGCTCATTTCCTGTATGATATGCTGAGCCCAGTCAGATTCTCTTATGCATCTTTCCCTTCACTGTGCATGATATATAGATAGGCTTCCAAGCAAAGTTTGCAGTTTAGAACAGTCACTATCACACTAATTCTCCATCTCTATTTGTTATCTTTTGTTGCTCTGGTAAATATAATAAATGCCATACACAATCCATCAACAAAAGTGAAAAAAAAAAAAGTAAAGGTTTGGAGAAGAATGTGTCCATTTCAGTAATGCTGGAATGCTTTTATTAAGTTGGCTGAGAGATCATTTATTTCATTATTACTTAAAACCTGTGACAAAAATATTATTTTGCAGGTACCTTAGACTAAGCTAATATGCTTTCTTTGCCTCACTAATGGAAGTAGTAGACATGCATGAAGTGAATAAAATGTTATTAATTTCCTCATGGGAACATAGTGAACCCTGTTTTTTAAACTGTATTTTAATTTGTTAAACAGTGTTTTGGCTTTCTAATTTTAAAAATAATGGTCATGGTTGTAAAACCCAAACTGAGTAGGATCTGTGACTTCATATATAATAAAAAATTGGTACATTAAAAAGTTGGTACATTAGAATTCTCCGAGTATCTTGTTCCCATGCTGCTGTTCTTATATGTAGGTTGCTACTTTTGGGGGAGAAGGTCAGAGTTTTTACTGCAGTGTTTGGTGATTTGTCTTTATCAAATTGTCTTCTGTTAGCAAAAATCTGAAATCTTAAGAGTAACAGTATGTGACTTTTATTTTTAAAAGGACACTTTTATAGATATGACATAGTCTGATAATAAAAAAGAGGTTACATCTTTCTATGCATTTACTGTCTGCTGTTCCTCTGTTGTAGTGCGGTTGGCACGTTTGCTCGAGCATTGGACTGCAGTAGTTCCGTCAGGCAACCTAGTTTACACATGAGTGCAGCTGCTGCTTCCCGAGACATCACACTGGTAGGTGGCTTCTTAAAAACCCTACACTTTTTTGTATCTGTGAATGCAACAGTGTCTGTTACTCCAGAGTCCCTGTCCTCCGGATAGCCGTTTTCCTTTATATCCCTGCGTGCAAGGGGGATGTGTGTATGGTAGATAATCCTATGTGTTTTCTGTAAGCATATTGGTGCTGCCCTTATAATCATACTATAAATCACTTGACAGTAGCTGAAATCTATTCAAATATAATACCTTCATATGTGATACTTTGCATGGCAGAGTGGATAATACACATTGTATAGGGATTCATTCAGTATAATTAGTCAATAGTGTGTTTTAAAGTATGCGGTAATAAAGCTGATATGAAATTGTTTAGATAATGTTTTATACTTACTAGATGTGTGTATCAGTAAATTTTATAAAGTATAAGCAATCTGACTTTGTAAGCAACTTTTTGAAGAACATTTTACTTAGGATGTCCTTAGGATGTTTCCTTAGTTTGTTAAAGTATTCACTGTAATGTAAGCACCTGCATCTTCTAGAGAAAGTTAAAAATATATCAATTACAGACCAAAGTTTTGTCTCTGTATATTCATATTAGCTGAGATGACAAGATGTACTACAGTAATAAAAGCATGCCAGGAAAACTATGTGAGAACAAAAAAATCTTACTGTTTTGTAGATTCAAGTTTGACTTAGATTTCCAAAGACATCAGCAGGAGTTGTTTATTATTTTAAGTATTTGTGTACAGAATCATGAAGATGATAGTTAAGGCTGAAGTAGATCTGCTATTCATCAGATATTTGAATATTTGAACTAGAGGACACTCGATGAAACTAACAGATCAGTTTAAAATAGTTAAGGTACTGCTTTATAAAGTGGCTATAGAGCCCCTGGAGTTCAGTTAGATAAAATTTTGTGGGAACAGACAGTGTAAGCAGGTTAAAAAAAGGGGTTAGAAAGATTATGGACCATGGGTCCATAAATGGGTACTGAGGAGAATAGGGAGAGGTGTACTGTCTGGCATTCCTNTGAGCCCAGTCAGATTCTCTTATGCATCTTTCCCTTCACTGTGCATGATATATAGATAGGCTTCCAAGCAAAGTTTGCAGTTTAGAACAGTCACTATCACACTAATTCTCCATCTCTATTTGTTATCTTTTGTTGCTCTGGTAAATATAATAAATGCCATACACAATCCATCAACAAAAGTGAAAAAAAAAAAAGTAAAGGTTTGGAGAAGAATGTGTCCATTTCAGTAATGCTGGAATGCTTTTATTAAGTTGGCTGAGAGATCATTTATTTCATTATTACTTAAAACCTGTGACAAAAATATTATTTTGCAGGTACCTTAGACTAAGCTAATATGCTTTCTTTGCCTCACTAATGGAAGTAGTAGACATGCATGAAGTGAATAAAATGTTATTAATTTCCTCATGGGAACATAGTGAACCCTGTTTTTTAAACTGTATTTTAATTTGTTAAACAGTGTTTTGGCTTTCTAATTTTAAAAATAATGGTCACGGTTGTAAAACCCAAACTGAGTAGGATCTGTGACTTCATATATAATAAAAAATTGGTACATTAAAAAGTTGGTACATTAGAATTCTCCGAGTATCTTGTTCCCATGCTGCTGTTCTTATATGTAGGTTGCTACTTTTTGGGGAGAAGGTCAGAGTTTTTACTGCAGTGTTTGGTGATTTGTCTTTATCAAATTGTCTTCTGTTAGCAAAAATCTGAAATCTTAAGAGTAACAGTATGTGACTTTTATTTTTAAAAGGACACTTTTATAGATATGACATAGTCTGATAATAAAAAAGAGGTTACATCTTTCTATGCATTTACTGTCTGCTGTTCCTCTGTTGTAGTGCGGTTGGCACGTTTGCTCGAGCATTGGACTGCAGTAGTTCCGTCAGGCAACCTAGTTTACACATGAGTGCAGCTGCTGCTTCCCGAGACATCACACTGGTAGGTGGCTTCTTAAAAACCCTACACTTTTTTGTATCTGTGAATGCAACAGTGTCTGTTACTCCAGAGTCCCTGTCCTCCGGATAGCCGTTTTCCTTTATATCCCTGCGTGCAAGGGGGATGTGTGTATGGTAGATAATCCTATGTGTTTTCTGTAAGCATATTGGTGCTGCCCTTATAATCATACTATAAATCACTTGACAGTAGCTGAAATCTATTCAAATATAATACCTTCATATGTGATACTTTGCATGGCAGAGTGGATAATACACATTGTATAGGGATTCATTCAGTATAATTAGTCAATAGTGTGTTTTAAAGTATGCGGTAATAAAGCTGATATGAAATTGTTTAGATAATGTTTTATACTTACTAGATGTGTGTATCAGTAAATTTTATAAAGTATAAGTAATCTGACTTTGTAAGCAACTTTTTGAAGAACATTTTACTTAGGATGTCCTTAGGATGTTTCCTTAGTTTGTTAAAGTATTCACTGTAATGTAAGCACCTGCATCTTCTAGAGAAAGTTAAAAATATATCAATTACAGACCAAAGTTTTGTCTCTGTATATTCATATTAGCTGAGATGACAAGATGTACTACAGTAATAAAAGCATGCCAGGAAAACTATGTGAGAACAAAAAAATCTTACTGTTTTGTAGATTCAAGTTTGACTTAGATTTCCAAAGACATCAGCAGGAGTTGTTTATTATTTTAAGTATTTGTGTACAGAATCATGAAGATGATAGTTAAGGCTGAAGTAGATCTGCTATTCATCAGATATTTGAATATTTGAACTAGAGGACACTTGATGAAACTAACAGATCAGTTTAAAATAGTTAAGGTACTGCTTTATAAAGTGGCTATAGAGCCCCTGGAGTTCAGTTAGATAAAATTTTGTGGGAACAGACAGTGTAAGCAGGTTAAAAAAAGGGGTTAGAAAGATTATGGACCATGGGTCCATAAATGGGTACTGAGGAGAATAGGGAGAGGTGTACTGTCTGGCATTCCTCATTCCCAAGGTTTGTAGATGCTGGTAACTGAAAGGGGAATTGACCTCAGACTGTGGTTAAACTTACTTGCGTATTTTCTCTATGTGATATCCCTTGGTGCTGCTGTCAGAGACTGAATGCTTGGCTAGATGGATGACTGGTCTGATTCAGTAGGGCAGTTCTTATATTCCAGGTAAAATATATTCATTAGTATTATGAGAAGAATATTTAATTTCTTACATTTTGCGGTGTTCTCAAAGGCTATTAAGCAGGAAACTGATTTAGTCTGGACTACGGTAGTGTAGTAGAGGCAGTGGCAAAATGTAATGTTTTCAGTAGTACTCAAAATGAGTTTTCTGTTTCGCTTGCTGATTTGACCTTACCAACACAATTCTGTTCACATTAAATGCTTTATTTTTTCCATCAAAATAGTTCTTTAGTTTAACATTTTCCATTTTATGCAGATTTCATTGGATTAAGAATTTATAATAAATCCCCACATTGCGCATCCTTCTTACTGTATTCAGTGATTAATAGTGTAGATTCATCCTTATAGCAATTTCTTCTTATTTGAAAGTACATGTGCAGTGCTGCTAATAAAGGGATACATTTAGTGTTTGAGTGCCATAGAAGATCCATTAAGTTCCATTACGCTTAATGAAAGGCATATCTTATAATGAGGCACCAGAGGAGCCACCCCAGGTTTAATTATTGTGTCTGTCTGTTCTCATTTTCCTACCCCCTCAGCTTTTTTAAACGCTTCTTTTTTGCTCTTTGGCAATATACTTCCTTCTAAATTAAGAAAAGACAAATTTGTCAGTATAGTTGTTATTCGTTCAGACGTTCCCATGTTAATTGGGAGCATATTTTCCGCAGCAGTTGAAGTTAGTACAGATGTTGGCAGAACTTGTGGTGTATCTTATTTATGCTTTGGAAGGGATGTAGGTGCATAACACTAAGAAAATGATACTGTCTGTATTCTTAATGCAAGGCAGATAACCCTTGCACCTGAAGTGCTATTAATGAGATTTCTGTACACCACACCTGTGGCTTTCCAGTATTCCTAATCAGTTGTTTCAATTAGAGATGACTGTAAACAGACTGATACTAAAAAAGAATACAATAAATGCGTAGGTTATAAACATGAGTAAATTCACAGTGAATGTACACATTAGGGAGGTCTTGCAGCTTAACAGCAAGTGAGAGGCTACTTTCAGGCTTCCTTATTTTGAAAACATGGGAAAGGTAATGAGACAAGGCAGGAAACTACCAATGCTTTTAGAAAACCCTACTGAAAGACATGAAACAATGTGTGTTTACCTTCTTCGATGATAGTACTTTTCCTTACAGTGATAAAGATTTGTTCGATAGACAGCCAACTGAAACTTGCATTTCTAGCCTTCTGAAAGACAGTGTTTTATTTTGTAATGGAAATTCATCTCTGAGAAGAGAAAGAAACCGGGAAGAATTCCTGTTTCAGATTTCTAAACTGCGTAATGCATACACTGACAATGAGAGCCATTAAAGCAAAGCAGGTTGATGGAATCACTTGCTGCTGTGCTGGGCTTGTTTGGAAGAGCCTGTGCTACTTTACTGTAAGGATGTAAATCTGGTTTTGGATGTCTCTTCAAAATGAAAAGTATGAACAGATTTTTCCTTTGCATTTTGAACGACATCTTTTTAATGATTTTTGTTAGACTTCCATATATGTGGCTCCTAAGATAAACATGCTTAAAGGATGATTGAATTACAGAATCCATACTTTGTTTCCAGTTTCAGTGCATTGTTGGAGGCAGTTCAATCTAGTTGATTTAACTGACTACTGAAATTGCAGCTGGTTTGGGAACTGTATGTTACAGCCTGTTTGCAGTGTGCCCTGTCATTCCCTTTCTTCCCAGCTCCATGCAGCCCTTCCTTAGCTTTTGGTGGATAGTTTCTTCCTTTACCTGCTTAAATTTGGACTTGAAGTTCCCTCTATCTGTGTGACTAATACCTTTCCTCTGGTGGGGACCCCCTGTATGTTCAGGACAGTATGGTCTGAGCAAGAGTTCTTAGGAAAGGATTGTTCTTCCTCTGTCCTTCAAGCTCCTATTTGGGAGAGCAATGACAGTTCTTCCCAGCCTTCTGCTCCTTAGGTGTCAGGTACCCAGTAGTTGTTTCTTGCAGTCCTCTCATCCTTGGGTAAAGCAGATAAGAAGGAAATACTCCAAGACTTTTGTCTTGGGCTCTAGTAATGTCTTCAGACTGCTCTTGCTTTTGCTAGCACAATTTACTCACTGCAGTGTGGGAATTTGATTACAGGTGACAAACCTGCAGAAGGCAGAATGTGTTATTGGGGGAACTTGTCACTGGTCTTCTATCACAGAACAGCTCAGTGAAGACAGTACTTATCCAGAGTTCATTATGAATCTTTAATAATACCAAAAAAAGCTTTATGGAATCAGATGTTTATTATAGATGGAAAAATGAACATAAGGCAAGAGCAAGATCCTGATTTCTTCACTTCTGTTGTCATTTTTAAGAAAGTTGGTATCAGTGAATAGATCCAGATTTAGCAGCTGCTTGGAAAAGGTCCAGTATGTGCTGCTTTTCCACAAGGGCTGCAATTTAAACAAAGATTTAAACCTTGGTAACGCATATAAGAGTTCAGTCTTTAGGCCTGGTTTACTCATTGCTGGAGTGATAAGCAATAAATCCGTGGTTTCATTTTGTATTCTCTAATCTGAAGATTATGTATTTTAGACATTATGCTACGTATTTCCGTATTAGAATACTTCTATACATATCAGAAGGCTTCTTCTCAAGGCTGGTGAATTCGTCTTGAACCATAAGTGAAATGACATACTGTAGGATAACAGTGACATTACTTCTTACAGACAAAACAATTCAAGAATTTTGTGCTTGATAGCTTTCAAAGAGGTATATTGAAAGCTGGAGAAAGGCTTTAGCCACTCATAGGAGATGGCAGAAGATAAGGAGAATTCATTATTTGCTGTACATTTGTATGCAGAAGCTCAACTGGAATTGCTTTGTAAGTTCTATACTGACACATAATGCAAGAGTGTTCTTTCCTTGAAAAGTTTTGGGTGCCCCCTCTCATAAGATGAGTTTAGGGCTGTGTGAGAGATTGCATGCTACAGTTACAGCTCATCGCTGTGGTGGGACAAACAGGTGGGAGACTGATGTTATGCAGTCACACACATTATTGCACTTTATACCTCTAATACCTCCTTCAGCACAACAACTGAAGATTGTGGTGATGGGGGCTTTTGGGACACTGAGTCAGAAAGGCTTATTGTATGTTGCTCGATTTCCCTGTGGGTGGCTTTGTGATATAATTGCTTACTTTTCGTATTCCCCATCGTTGGTTACTGATGTGAGCATTCAGTCTGACCTCTAAAGTGAAATGCTATAACTTGTTTGTTTTCTGTTTTCCTCTTTTATGAAGGAAAGTGAAGTAACCAAAGAAACCTCATTTACCCATGTTTGACAACAGAGTTTAGCAAGGGGCAAAAATCTTGCTTGTTTTTCAGTATGATGATAATGAGAACAATAAATGGCTTCCTTCCCCAGGAATGAGAATATTGAGCACATAGATGTCTGGGCAGCTCTTGAGCTACCATTTAGAACTTCTGTTAATTGAAAATGGCCCCTCAGTCAATTTATGCCACTGTCTCTATTGGGTTGCTTGGAACCAATTTCTACCAACTAAAGTTTCTCTAGAAATGTTTGCTAGTAATTTGCAGAAACTACTAAACGAATGTCATTTTTAGTAAACATTTTATTAAGGCATTTCTTTGCCCAAATTAAGGAATAAACAATTTATTTTCCCTATGTTCCACAGCAGAAAGCCTGTGATATCAAGATAGATTCGAAATTTGGCATTAGTTGAGGCTTCTTGCATGGCTTATAGAAAATAAGACATTGAATGTTAACTGAAATGGACTGCTGCCTATTTAAACAAGTTTTTTATTCTGTCATTCTCCTTTCTAGTTTCATGCAATGGATACACTGCATAAACACAACTATGATTTGAGCAGTGCCATCAGTGTTCTAGTGCCACTTGGAGGGCCTGTCTTGTGTAGAGATGAAATGGAAGAGTGGTCAGCATCAGAAGCTAGTTTATTTGAAGAGGCATTGGAAAAGTATGGCAAGGACTTCAATGACATTCGACAAGACTTTGTAAGTACAAAAGTAGTACACTTTTCTGTTACTGTGTTTTCGCATGGGTGGGCATAACTGCTTTCTGTAGGTTTGGAAGATTAGCTAGAGGAGAAATCTGTGTAGCTGATATATGTAATTAACATACATTTTATCTGGATGAAAGTCAATATGCTTTCTTGTTCAGTGCCGTTCTTTGGAAAGATGTTGACAGAAGATAATCTATTTAATGGTTTAATACCAGGTAGGATGTCTCATGCTGATAGTTTTGAAAAGGAGTTTTACAAGGATTTTACAAGCATCTGAAAAAGTTCCAGCAGCTTTTCAGAACTTTTCCACAATTTCCAGTGAGATTCATTAGCAGCTGACATGGCTGACTCCCCTGAGTGTTTTTGGGAAAGCTGGGATTTCCTTCTCTAGTTAGCAGAGAGAAATTTATATACAGATAGCTTTTAAAATGCACTACAGGGAGTTATTTTGACATATTAGGTATTTTGGCACTTCTGAAAAGTAAAGGAAATGTTTTCCAGTGTATTGTAACTACACTGGTTTTGGTACTGAAATATCAGACTATAGGGCAACAAAGCTTCAATTTGCTGAATTCTAATGCAGAGTAATTAAAAGAAATTGATTCTAACACTGATTGCTGGAACTGCTAGTAATTTATCTGCAAATTTTTTGCATGTTTCTTGGAGAGCCTCTTTCTTTCCAGGAAAAATATTTCCTCTGTTGTACTAAGTTCAGGTTGGGCTTTGTGAAAGGGCTAGGATTTGAGCCAAAGGAATTCCGTTATTTAAGACTGAAGTCAATTGAAACATTTTCACAACAACTCTTTCTACTTGACTCTGAAAGCTCAGATTTTTCTTCTTTGCGGATACTACTAATAATCTTTGTGAGGGGAAAATGATACCGTATGGTAAACGTAGAAGACCTTCCAAGATAGAGTGCAGGACAGTGGGAGGCATCTTGGCACTGAGCTAAGCTGTCTTTTCTTCACTTTCACAGTTCTGAAATGAAACAGATAATTGAATGAAGGTGGGAAAGGAAGGCTATTGTTTTTCTGAAGAACTGACATTTTAACAAGCGTATTATATCTGCGTGTTATTTTTGAGATTCGTAAGGGAGAAAATGTTCACTGCATTCATCCCATAAGGCTGAAAATTGCATCATGGATGAAATAGCTGTGTTAAGTTCAAGAAAATATGATTGGAAAAGAATATTTTACAGAGTTTTAGAACTGAAATCTTAATGTAAATTACAATTCCTTATTATTTCTCATACAGATAAATGGTCCTCAGCTGTAATTGTACGATAGTTCAGTAGCTATGTCTTCTAACGAAATGTTTCCTGATACGTAGTATTTGGCTTTTCAATGACTGTTATTTTGCTGTAATACATGCCTGTCATAGGGAAACAAATAATTATGCAGACATTCGTACGCTCAAGATGAAAGCGTCCCAGAGGACTAAGAGAAAATGACTGTCTCAATGTGTGTATCAAGTAGCCAGGAAGTATTGATGTGCTTCTGAAGTAGGAGGTTGAATTGTTGGGTTTTCAGGATGAGATGGGGTTGTCTGGCAGGCAGGAAGTCTTTCCCTACTGAATTCTGCTACTTAAATTCCTAAAGACAGAGCCTAATTATGGAATAGTCAATATTACATATACAGTAAATGTTTTTCCCATGGAAATTTTACTTATTTAATTTTTTTCTAAAATTAAATTCGGTATTTATTAAAAGTTAAGTTACTAAGTTCTTCTGGAGCTTAACTTTCTGAGTTAAATCCTTGATTCAATTAAATGAGTAGATCTTTCTCTTGTATCATGAAGGCAGAATTTCACTGAGTGAACTGACATTCAATGTAGAGCTCAAGCATTAAGCTATAAACATTAAATGTTAGTAAGCAAGACAATTATTATAAATTAAATGGTGTAAAGGAGTTTATCTTTTTTTTTAATAAAGAGGAGAAGCTCATTTGTTATCAAATTACCAGTTGAGCCTTTGAATAATCATTTTCATCAGCTGTTGGCTCATCAACTGTTATAGGAGCTCATTTGTTGAGGTTCTGCTGTCTTTAAGAACCTATGTGAATCCTAATCAACCTGAACTTTTTAAGTTAATTGAATTTACTTAATGTACTTTAATTACTTCACATCCCAGGGTAGTAGAATGGAAGAAGACTGAATATTTTATGTTCTCCAAATATAACTATTTTCCTAATGGTAAGAGACAGTTGTTATGTTTGTTAATTCTTAGTTTTTCATTGTCAACTGTTTTCACAAATTTCTAACTGTTACATCTCAAATATGGCAGGAAAGGCCTTGGGAATCAGACTTGAACCGTTTATAGGAGCAACTGTTTTCCAACTTCAGAAAATTGTGGAAACATGCCTTGAGGTTAACATGTTCATTTTAAGATACTTTATAATCCTCCTTTTTTCCTGGTGGTCTGATTTGAGTGGTCCATTTTTATCCTGAAGAAACTGAAAATTCCCTCTCCCTCCCAGTGTTTGTACTGCTGAAACCTCTTTGCTAATTTTCTCCTACAAAAATGTCATGCAGATGGTCATTTTTACTTCTTTCAATTAGTGTTTAATAGAATTTGGTAATGAGAGTAGTTATTCTATGGCTGTTCACAGCTTCTCTGGCAGTTCAGAGCAACCTCTGGAAAATTCATGTGCTTCCACAGTGTTTTGTCGTTTAAGTGCGTAGGTAAACAGAATACAGAATATTCATACTCAGTCTGTCAAACAGGTTTTCTGAGTTGTGAATCAAAGTGTAAAAGGATTATGGTTATCCAGTCCAAGCACCTTAATTATCTTTCTTTAACTGCAGATGCCTACTGAGTGAATGAACATACTGATGTCACAATCATAGTTGAAACAAATTAAAGTATTTTCTAGAGAAATGTCAAACATAATCTGTAGCATGACTGTGTTAATAAGTGTTCAGGAAGGAAAATAAATATGGAGAAGCTAAAATGTGCTAGTTGACAATGGCAGGTAGTTGGGGTGACAGTGTTTCATCTAGATGCCAGAAAAAATATGGACCTAGAGACTGAGAAGCAGCTCATCTGTCACCTCACACCAAATGCATGTTCCTGTCACTGGCATTTTCTTGGGCAGATTTCTCTTAAGGCATAATTTACATGAGAAAGTAAGGATTTTAGTAAACCGAATTGTTTTGGTATCCATTGCAACATCAGCTTTTGCATTTGTTACACTGCTACATATTAAATGCAAATGGACAAAACTGCTATTGTTTGGACCAGGGATTTACACACTGTGGTACACTGCCTCAAAGGGATTGCACAACTGAGTCTGGACCTGAATCCCAGCCCCTGAAAGGCAGAGGTGGGAGCCAGACCCAGTGCCTCTAAGTATCTGCAAGCAAGTAGCTTGAAAAACTGTGAGCTCCTGCGTGCTGGGAGAGGCAGCTTGGTACAGTGTTCCTCTGTTGCTTTTATGAACATAATTAGAGGTTCAGGAACATATGCGTTTGGTTTAGGACATGGAGAAAGCCCTAAAGTGGAGTGAATGAGGTTGGAAAGATAATGTTTCAACATGTGTATTTGCTGGGATTTCTTAAAAATAATCCTTATTTCTGGAGAGTAGAGAATATTAATGTTAGTGCATGCCTCTAGAAAAAACCATGCACAAAATAGTAGCATGTTTCCAGGTTATGAAGAAAAATTGCATGAATGCTCTAAGAGAATTACTAATTTAAATGATAGAATTTATGGAGTTAAATAGGTGATTCAGCACTAATTAAAAATGGCTGCTGTATGCTTAGTTTTCTCCCCTAAACTTAGGCTAATGCATTTTCACTTTACCAGTGAACACGTGCACCCAAAATAATCATCATCATCACTTGCCCTGAGTTTGCACAGAGATTTTTGTGAAATATTCATTGTCAGTATCACTCTTGTTGCTAAAGGTAGCATTTGTCCCTAGCATCCTTTTGTTTCTTGTTTAATGGTCAAGAGTATGCAAAGGTTTATGTGAAACTAGTGGTATTGTATGAGCAGCTGAGTTATTATGGGACTTGAAAAACCTGTGAACTAAGTACAATAACCGTTGTATTTTTTTAAGAGTGAAATTATCATGAGACTCGAACAGGGTCTTGTCAAGATCATTTATTTTGGTCCTGGTGTTGTTCTCCATCTGATACACTTTATAATAGAGAGATTACGGTCTGTGTTTCCTGATGGAAATCTGGATTCTGTTTTGATCATTTTGTTTAACCATATGGCTTAAACAGAATACATTACATTTGGATGTATAATATTGTTGTAATTTTGCATCTTTGTTAACTATAAGAAAAGATTGTGTATTTTTGTTAGTAATATGTATTTATTTCCATATGGATTTTAATGTAGGTATTTAATACATTGACATTTTACTATTTGTGTATCAACTATACTTGATTTTAACATGTGTTTAATAAGATGTGGACATTGCAATTTCTTGGAACCACTTTAATTTGTAACAAATGTTTTTCAGCTCCCTTGGAAATCGCTGACTAGCATCATTGAGTATTATTACATGTGGAAAACCACTGACAGATATGTGCAGCAGGTAATTTAATGGCTAATTCAGCATGAACCAGTCTGCCACATTCTTAAAAAATCTGAACTTGTTAAAGCATAAAAATCTTGTTTGCATTCTTAAAAAGAAATACGGTGGGAGGCCTAAGGTAATATTTTAGACTATAAACCAGTGGTTTTGTCCTTGTTCACAGGGTGCATTGTCAAATCCTCTGATGCCTTCTATACATCACGTAGCTGTGAAGAGCTTTTTAAGTCATTTGTATTGTATGCTGGTGTCTAGCAATGTGATTCCTGTTTCTTACTGCAATATGGGATAAGAAGGAAATGGGCTGCAGAGCAAACACTTTAGGCTGTAAAGCTGTGCATGGGACTGAAGGAAAAGGAATATACACTGTGTTAAAGGTGACTGCTAATGTTACGAACCTTTCATTGATATTCCATGATAGAACATTACTTTGGCATTACCAGGATTTAAAAACAAAATTGAGAACATTCTGCACAGAGTGGATGTGTTCATCCTTCTGATGGAATGTTCAATTCTTTGGGTTGCTCTGGAGCAGAAACATGATAAGATTATATTGAGTACCTACACTGGGATATTTTATGCAGGTTTAGGCAAAATTTCAGTGTTAGTGCTTTTTATATTGTACACTGTATAGATTTACTCCTTGATTTAGAAGTACAGAATATTTAAAATACTCCATTATGATTTATGATTTAACATCTAAATCTGTAGCTCCTTTACTTGCTGCATAATTAGTGGTGATGTATGTACAGCATGTTGAAAATAAATTTTATGCTGCAGTGATCACAGCTGTATTGTTAGATGGATCTTTGGAATTGTTCCCGATTTTGTTACAGTGTGTCAGAAGGATGATTGCTTCAGGTTGTTCTGGTTTATTTGAAAGTGTTTCTACATCATCTTGTTAGGGTATAGAAAGTAAGGGAAAAGTGTTTTACCACATAGTAGAGTCTTGGACTATCACAAGGACCTTTTAATTCTGTGGATAATACAAATAGAAAATAATATAAAATGCATGTTTTTCTGGGTTTGTCTCCATTCATTTCACTTTCAACGCTTTTTTTGCACTGTTCATCTTTATCCTAGAAAGGTGTTGCCAGCAGAGATTAGCTGTTCTGTTTGTCAGCTCTTAAGGATTGGGCAATGGATGATCTTGAAGAATCAGATAAAAAGATTTTATTGATACTGAAAGCCATGGATAAATTGAAGTGCAAATTGACTTTTGTGGACACTCTTAGGTTGCTCAGAGACTGATCTTGTTTCCTGTGAAATTTTTCTGAAATACTTGCCCTGGAGTGGTTGGGGAAAGACTGAGTCTCCCTTTCTAAAGTTCTCTAGGGCTTCGTTATGATTCTGTTGCTGCATTGTGTGATGGTGTGTTGAGTTTGTGTATCCTTCCACAGGATTAGTTTTTGTAGCCTCACATGAAAGAAAAACACATAGGCTTTATTGTCACCTACAACTTGAATACTCTTACAAATGCCTGTATTTTACTTGTAACTAAGTAAACTTAGAACAGTGTTACTCAGAACATGGCAATAGACCACAAGATTTAATGCTTTAGACATGTTCTTTCAAGGTTATGCATGATCATCAATAACAAAACCAGTGTAGGCCAAAAACCTCATTTCTATCCTGGTTAACAGTTCTGTAATCCCTCCTAACGAGAGATCACAACTTCATCCTGCCCTTGTTTAGTTTGTTCTGGAGTGGTAAAAATAATATAGTTTGGTAAAAACGGTATCTGTAGGGTTTTTTTCCCCACCAGAACAAGCTGTGATAATTGAATGCATTTCAGGGAGAAAATATGTTCAGTAAGAAAGTGGCAATTTCAGAGTCATTCTTCTCTAAGTATCATGCTTGAGGGGTAGGGCAGCTTGGGGGAATGGGAAGACAAAAAGGTTGATGTACATTCTTGAATGTTATGCATAAAATACAGTCTCTGAATTCTAGATTGGTGTGATTTAATATGAAAATTTGCTCTTTAATTTTCTTTATTTCTTTGTGTGAATTGGCTGCATTATGTCAGGCATAAGGAAGGTTTCCCTTGTCATGATTGCTCCTAAATATTATTCTTGCTTGGTAGCTGAAGGTGGTGATTTAATGGCAGTGGAGATACTGCTGCCACCTTGCCTTCAGAGCATGTTCCCTTCAAGTCAAGGTGAAGGGAAATAGATATGTTAAAGTTCTCAGTCTGTGCTGAACCTGTCTAGCAAAACTAATTCAGGCTTTGGGTAATCATTCTTGGTGATATGGCACTTTTCATGACCGCTACATTATATGGTGTTTGAGAAAGGCCAGGTGGCTCATTCCGCTGAATGAAATGTGTTCTCGTTACTTGTGGTGTTCTCCTTAAAAATCTGATTCAATGCAAAAAGACTTTTACTGAGACTTTGCAACAGAAAAAAGGGAGAATATATGTAAGGATAACTACATTACTGTACTACAACAACATACTACATTTCCCTCTCATTTATTTATTTCCGCTGTTGAAAACAGTACTAACGTACTGAAATGGTCATTTCTTGGGATATTTGTCAGTTGATATTCATAACAAGAGTTCTTAAAAAGAAATAGCATTCACTTTGAAGGGTAGTTGATTACAAGTAGTAGAGCCCAGGTGAAAGGTGAAAAGCTGGGTTGGTGTATCTTGACCTCCCCTACAATGAAGTCTGCAAGACTTGTTTGAAATAGTTACTGTTTAAGATCAGATGTAAATTTTTTTCAGGTAAAGAATCAGCTTTCTTTGTTACATTGCTCCAGCAATTTATCACCCTTATTGTTACAAACTGGTACATTGTTTCTTGTCTAAATGTTTTCAGTTTCAACTTCCAACCTTTACAGTTTACCAGTTTTCATCCTCTAAATTTCAACAGGCAGGGGTTTCTTCTCAGAAATTGCAACTATTTGTTGACAGTTTTGTTTCCACATCCTTTCTTCTCTCTTGGTACTTAAAAGTTGATAGGTCAGTGTGAATTCAAGCTGTGACATTTTCATTTGCTTTTAGAGAGCAATGTTAACCATAGTTTTAGTGCATAAAAATATAGCTTATACTGAAATGGCATTGTGTGATTATTTTGTAGAAGGCAGTATATGATTCACTTTATACAATAAAGTAAATAAAGGAGGAAAGCAATTGCTAAAATTGCATTCCTTACAACCCCCATGCCATATTAAAAGTATGCTAAAATTTAATTAATGTGTAGTCATTTCTCACTGTCACTGCCATTCAGCTTCCTACAAATGCCTTTACATTTTGACAGTGCTTCAAGGCCACTTTCCTCATTTCTTTCCCTTTATTGTGTTTTTCTCTTTTGCTCTGATGGTCTTGCTAGGTGTGCAGTGAGATTATGTGTTCTTTTTGTAGAATGGGACGAGTTTGTCATGAACCTCTGTGGAACACATGTGACCTGCTGACCTGCAGTCTCGCATGCTTTTTCAGTTTGAAAACAAATTCTATATTGTTGGGTATAATATGAAAAGGAAAAAGAGGCAGTTGTGGAAAGCCTGTGGCCTGAAGCTGTTAAGCGGAAAGAGTTCACTGTTGAGAGCTCTTCTGCTGGGGCTGTGAAATGTTCTCAGATTAAAAACAACCAGTTTATGAGACTTGGAGCATGCTGCTGCTGTTCTTTCTCCTTGCTCTTGTAAAAACTGACCTAAGCAGGCAGTACTGCGTTTGCATTTCTGCTATGGGCCTGTTGAAGGTAGCGCGGTGTTGCCAAGCCTGGTGCTGAGAAAAGACTGCAACTGCACCAGATGTATCAATGGAAGTCACTTCTGTAGCTCTGAACACAACTAGGCATCTGTGAACACCGAAACATGTTAAAAAACAAAACAAAACAAGAAAACCTATTGTGGAAATAAATAAAAAGGCCTCTCGTATCGCATGGGAATTAATTCATGGTGGCATGGACTGCTTAGGAGTCTTTGTCATAGATTGCTCCTCAAAGATGCAGTTTTTATCAATGAGAGTTATGAAGATGGATGGCACAGAGGCAACTTTCTGAAATGGAAAAGAGCAGTGGTTTACATGAGGGGGCTTACTCAGACAACTGGACCAGTAAAACCTGTAATTTGCATCATGGCTCAGGCAAGAGACTCTCAGAGCAGAGTCTTTTGATGATACTTTTCTCAAGGTGGGAAATATCTTCGTGGATCGTGAGCCTTGCAAATATCAGATATCAGAAAATAGGAGTATAGCAGAGAGTTGGCTGTTGTAGGAGAAATGGAGGACTGAATTTTAAACAGCTGATAAAGAAAGGGGCAGGCAGGTAATGTTGATTTATTATTGCTGGATATCAGTGTCCCTCTTTTTTTTTCCTCCTCTGTAATAAAATTGACTGTTTCAACTCCTTTTCTCTTTTTTTTCTTTTTTTTTCTTCAAGTGAACAGAAGTAATGTCTTGAGTACAGGAAGCACATGGAAATAATCTTTTTTCCTTCATCTGTTACATACAGACAAATGTTTCGGATACAGAGTCTACTGTTTATTTCTTGTGCCATCACTGAAAAAATTGTCATCTTAGTTACTTGTATAATATACGGAAATAACTAAAGCTTCTCAACATTTTAGAAGTTAGTAATACTACCTTGAGTGCAACATGTTTTGAGTTTGTTGCAAGTATGAAGAAAGTAATAATTTAGTAAATTCACAGACTATCTTGATAGTAGTGTAGCTGTCCTGCTACTGCCGTGTTCCTGAGCTACAGTTTTAATGGCACGTTAACAGAAGTAGATGTTTAATTATTTCTAACAGTCAGGGGACTGTTAG
>VZTQ01005993.1:0-23875 GCA_013400755.1 Pelecanoides urinatrix
GTTGTGGTCACAGATCCAAAACACAGAACCATACAAGCTGCTGTGAAGAAAATTAACTCTATCCCAGTCAAAACAAGTACAAATATTTATGCAGAACTGAGCAAAACTCCATACTGTGCAGCTTTGACCTCTGAGATGAAACAGGCCAGAAGTGCCACTGTGGTGCTTTTGTATCATTATCTCATATTTATTTGCATTACCACAGTGCATCCCCACCACTTGCATTTGGCTTAGCTGTTTCTTCCAGAGGGGCACCCCAGCTTGCTCCAAATACTTGAGGAGCTGGAGGAGCCAGCACCCCTTGGTAGTCTTTCCATGGGCTAATCATTTCCAACAGGATTTGACAACACAGTGCACAACAGCAACAGTGTGCTGTGAGGGCACAATTAGGCTTTAATTGCCCTGAGCATCCTCCCTGGGGACCCCCCACGCCACCAGCACTCTCTGCTCAGGTGGAGGCACAGGAGCTACAAATCAGCCAGGGCTTGACCCTCTTACAGGCTGAAATACATAGCATGAAATTGTACTCATGTCACAGAATAATTGAGGCTGGCAGGGACCTCAAGAGGTCTCTACTCTGATCCCACGCAGGAATTCAGACCGGGTTTTGTCAATTCTGGTCTTGAAATCCTCCAAGGACTGGACGGCACAACCTCTCTGGACGACCTGTTGCACTGCCTGGATGTCTCGACCTCTCTTGCTTCAACTTATGCCTGTTGCTACCTGTGCTCCCACCCCACACTGTGAGCAGCCTGACTGTCTCCTTGATGACCCCTCGTAGGCACCAGAGGGGCTGTTAGGTGCCCCTAAAGGCATCCCTCCTCCAGTTGCCCCTGCATCTCCTCACAGGGCAAGTGCTTCAGTCCCCACCACCTTGGAGGCCCTCCATGAGCTCCCTCCAGTTTGCCCATGCCCTTCCTGTACCGTTAGGCCCAAAACTGGACACTACCCGAGACGTGGTCTAACAATTGCCAAATAACTATCACTTCTCTCTATCTACCAGCCAAACTTCTGTTAATACAGTCCAAATTGGAATTTATCCAGTCAAGAACCCCTAAAAAAGAAAAACCCCATGGGTTTCACAGGGCTTGTTTTTAAAGATAGAGGAGTTTCCAAATCCTGTTCACATGTGGCTGTGGCAGCATAACTGAGATGGTACCATGCCACAGTACTAGGACTGACTAGCCAAGGGGAAGAAGGCAGGATAACAAAGGGCTTTAGTAAGCCAATGCTATGGGACACTGTGTTGAGGAATCCCAACTTGGTGTGTGTCCCTAGGTATCCCTAGACCCTGGCTTTTACTATGCTCTTTTTTTTCTCCTAAGGAAGTAACTGCTTAGTACTTTAAGTTTTCTGCCCATAAACGTCTCCACCTACCAAAACACATAACCCCACTCCATACAGTGCAAGCACAATTGGCTGCACCACAGGTTTAAATGCACAATTTCAGTAAAAAGGGCAGATGTTTAGAGTATTTCTCAGAAGTGAGACTTGTGTGCTTTATGATAGCCAATAAGGCAAGGCTGAAAAAATATATCACCTGATCAAATAGTGCCATGGTACTTGTTCCACTTCTTTCAAAGTGCTTTGGATTTATTAATTATCATACCTAACCCCTTAGTTATTCAAAATAAGAATTAAATCATTAAAATGTTCATGATTGTTTAAATATCTTATCATGCTGTTTGGGATGCATATTCTGAAATGCTGGGGAAACATTATCTAGTCAAAAGGATAAGCTTATCATTCATGACCCTGTTAAAGATGATGTTCTAAATATAAAACGCACTGTTGGATTTGAAAATTATAGATATTTAGATGATTGATTTCCTTTCAGTACAGTTGGAACCAGGCAATGCTATATTACAACCCAATGAAATTTAGTACCTGCTTCAATAAAAAAAAAAGGACAAGAGGAATTAATGATTGCAAGTTTATTACATGGAACAGCAAATTCCAGACAACTGAGTCACATAATAGACAACTAGTGCAACAAGAAGTCTCTTTCCTTTGTATAAACCAAGTCATCAAGCTGGTAAATTGACCCATGAACTTCATATTCCATGGTACTCTGAAACAAATTAACACAATATTATATTTTATGTTGAGGTGTTGATCTGAATATCACTTCGTATTCAGTTATGTCTGGTCCTTCCCAAAGTTAGAAATGAAATAGCTGCAAATTCTAGCACCAGAAGATTAAGCTGGATGGGAATTTGGAAGTTTGGATAAGTGTCCAGGTCTGTTATTTGTGCTCAACATGAATCCTCCCTCCTCACATAGTTCTCTTTCCACCAAGTCCTAATGGCACTGTCCTTCTTTTAGGGTATGGAGGTATGGTGTGCATCTTGCAGCTGAGTTGGTTGTGGATAAAATTTACTGCTATATATAAGGCTAGGGCATCGTTGTAGAGTAGCAGCTTCTACGACATTTAATGAGATCTGTTTGATAGTATAGCAATTCTGCTAACACCAGAGTACTTCACATAGAGTACTGTGAAGCAAGTTTACTCTAACTATTTTTGAACTGTTTTGCCCAAAAGCTATAGGGAACTTCTCTCTGTTTGGCTTATCTTAGTAGTTGTCAGCTCATGCTTCCAGTTTTTCTAAATAGATCTGGGCAGCACTACATGTCCCTACAGGTTTCACAGCTATGAAACACTTCCCACATATATATATATATATGTACCTAAAAACATGAGAACAGCTGCACTGGCTCAAACCAGAGATCCATCTAGCTCCTTATCTTCCTTTCATCCATGAGAAGCAATAGACACCCAGGGCACTGCCTAAGACCAGAGCAAGCAAGTTACTATGCTGCTCTACAACACTCTCCCAAGTTTTTGGTTCCTCTCTTGCTGAAATGGTTTAATCCTGAATATACACCAAAGGTATTCTTTGCAGTTTCTTTCCCATCCTTCTGTCCTGTCCGCCCCAACCCCCCAAAAAAAAACCACAACAAAAAAAACCCCAAACAAAACCCACAAAACCCCAAACAAAACCCTTTCAGTCAACAGCTGAAAGTAATTCTTACATTGCAAACAGAAAATGGTGATCTTTTATTGTGGGGTAAAAGACTGGAAGAAGAGAGACTGAAGGAGGGGACACATGTACATTGACTGTCTTGTCCATTTCCCATTAAAGCTCACTGAGACCTTTAACAGACATTTTCAAAGGTGGATATGCAAGTGCTAGGTGACATTATTAGATCTGTTTTCCTTCCCTACATCCCCACCCATGCTCTTTCTAGTTATGTTTACCCCAACACAGGACCTAATTCTTAAGTTAGGATGACTCCCACTTGCATGCAAAGATCTGTATTAGCGGGCTGTCATGTAGGATTAGATGACTGAAGGTCTCTTGGAACAGAGAGGAGTCTAGCTTGGAACTAGTGTTCCAAGTACAATTTACAACCTCTGTTTTTAAACTTTGTAATTTCTGTACCATTTATATAATTTTGCAGAGGATGAAAGCTCCTCCTTACTGAATCTTAAAGAGAAGAAAACAATCCTTTTATCAAGAGCGTACACCGTAAGTCTCCAATCACGAAAAAACTGCATTTCTGCCCAGACACCTCCTAGTGACCATATGAAACATCTACATGGGTATCTAAGTTTGTACTAGATTTGAAATACTTCTCAGTAACTCCTTCTGTCACTAGGATCATCATTATTGAAAACAATAGAACAAGTTCTAGTCATTTTTGGATGCCTACTTACCACTGCCTTCAATAGTTCTTCCATTTCGAGGCTGAAAAATATAGCAATTAGATGGTTGTACAGAAGTATCAGATGCCAGATTTATAAGCACACCAAAATACATCTCCTATCACGCAGACAGAGTATATAAGAAGGCTGCAGTAGATATCCTTTAAAGGGACAACATGTCAAATACCAGGGGATCCGTGCAGGGTGGATTTTCCCTTTGAATCTGAGAAATATTTATTCAGCCTCTGTCCAAATAGCTAAACAGTCTGGCTTTAATTATTCTCATTAAGGGTCTTGGTCCCAATTCATTGGGGTACTATGCAGATGCCTAAGAAAGAGCATATAAATACCAGCACTGAACTGAAAGTACCTGGATGGACACACTTGAAGTGAGCTAAAATGTAAATGACAGCTGAATTGGGACACCGGTTACCTGCTACGACCTACTTTGTAACTTTCTTTTTAATGTGTTGAAGATATTCCTAAAAACTAGTTTGGTGTTAATCATAGAGTGTGTCTAAACCAGCATATTCTGCATTAGACTATGCCATAGTTCAGCAAGCCAATGGGTGAAAAACATGAGAGAAATGATGTTCATAATTCTGGTTTGGCTTTTCACCCCGTTATGCAGTGTGCCATCACTTACTGGGCAGACCTTTCAGACCAAGTAGGCATTCAGCTCACGCATATGTTTTATCTGGTGGATTTAGTATCAGTGCACCTTGGCAGTCCCAGAGATACAAGCCATGTACTACTACGTACTATTTCTGTCTTTGGATGAGTTGGCTCAGGATAAAAACATTTGCAGAGTCACCTCTTCAAATAAAGAAGTGTTTAATCCATTACTACCCCGGATCTCATTATCTTGTCATCTTTTAGTTGAACCAGAGTTTTTTAAGCAAATGTCTTCCTAAGATTTCAAGCAAGGCATATTTGGCCTCTACTCAAAACAAGCGCAGCAGGAATTTGTGAAGGGAAACAGCTGCTCATCTATGGATATAAAACACTGAGATTCAGAATCTTTAAAAAGTAAGAGATTCATATACCCTGAAAAGGAAAAAAGGCCGTCCCAGAGTCCCATGACTATCCTGTAAAATAAAACACAAAGAATAACAAAATACTTTAAACTCAGTTCCATAGATCTGTTGACACGTTTCGTTGTCATTCCCTCAGACTATTAATAAATTCAGGGCCTTTTTCAGCAGCATGCAAACGACGAGATGTTGATAGTCCCCAATGCCCATTCATCTGGAATACTGATTAAAAATTAATACCCAAAAAGCATTGTCAAGAACTATCTATTCTGTCTAGTGTAAATATACTAAATTACCATAATTAAAGATTCACGGGCTTTAGAAAACATAAAAGCTTAACACATGGTGGACTGCTTTGCAGAAGCAGGGTCAGCACAGCTCACTTCCCAACCACTGAAAAAAAACCAAGCTGACTTTAAAAGAAGTGGCAAAAGAAACAGGGAAAGGGCCATACTTCCCTATCCATTGCTACTCGCTTGTCTTCACATTTACATACCTTCTTTGTAAACTTTGCAGCAGCAATCTGCGATTCCTGCAAGTGGACAGTGTAAGTTAATCAAGATGCTGTTATTTCTTGGTTTGTTACAGTAATCCTCCATCACTGATGAGGCTGCTCCACTCCACACGAGAAGGGAGAGAATATTACACATATCAGACACAGATACAAGAATAGCAGGAAACAGATCTTTTCAAAGACTGATTTTAAATCTTTCCCTAACCCCATTCATTACCATCATTCAACATGCTTCCCTCGCCGTACAGCAAAGCACAGCCATGCTCTGAGAGGTGAAGCAGAGCTCCACGTGGAACGACGTAGCAGCTCCACTCCTCAGGCTTGGATTGTACTGAGAGCTCTTACCTTGTTAAAATGTGGTGGCTCTCCACCTTTCAGACTGCCCTTTTAACCCAGGCATGATTGTTGGTTTTAAGCCCTACCCTGCAGCCCTTATTCTTCAGGAAATTGCTCATTTTTCTACTCAGCCTTACATCAAGGAATAGAAACTTCCCATGATTTCACGGGAGCAGACTGAGCTCGGAGTCTAACAAAGCCCTGAACCTGCAGTCTGGTGCATCTGTTTTGGGAGCCCTCCTGCCCACGGCACCGGCTGCCTGGCTGCACGATCCCAGCTGGGGATAGCTCTGTGTGCCACAGCCACGGGTTTAGTTACCTGGAGTGACTCGAAAAACCAGCACATGTAATGAGCAAGGATGTCAAGACAGGGCAGAAGAACACAGGAAAAGCATGTGGATGGGAAACTGGAGAGGAAGAATTTAAAAAGACAAAATATACACACAAGGAGGGAATCAGGATTCAGGGTATGAGATGAGGATTTCCTCTTGTTAAACTGTTCTTGGTTCAAGCCTCAAGGCAATGATTTATAGTGTAATGGACATCAACTTGTGGGGCTATGAAATGCTATGAAAGAAAAAAGTGCTTGCTCAATCAAGGTGCTTTAAAGGATGCAAAGGAGGAGACTTCAACAAAGAGATACTGTGAACACTAATTTTGTTCGAGATGATTACTACATACCCATCAAAGATAGACTGACTCATGACTTAACTTGCAGTTTCAAATATCCTAACTAATTTATAACAGATGAGAGTTTACTATGTGGAAGAAACAGGGTAAAAACTGAGCTTCTAAACAGTTTTTGACTTTAGGATGGAAATTTCAAACTCTTATGGAGGTGACTGCAAGGTAGCTGAGTTCAGATATTTAGTTCTTTTTGATTCCTTTGTAAGTGCCATCTGCAAGATTTACCCAAAGATTAGACACTGAAACTAAATAGTCTGTTAGATATCCCAAAAGATTTTAAGTTCCCCAGATGGAGTTCAAGTCCCATTAATGCTAAAATTGCTGTTGACTTTGCCTTTCATAGTGCTGAAGCATCACTCCTTCTCTTGAAACACCGTCTACCTTCTCTACATAATCTATAACTCTGACCAAATCAAAATTTTTTTTAATCCACACAAATATGGGATCATGCAGAAAGTTGAAGTACAGCTGAAATCAGTAGGATTTCGTAAGTGTTTCATTAGGTGCACTACATATAGACTCATGTTTGCAATGTCTTCTCAAGATTCCTCATGGGCTGAGAAAGTACATCTTCATAAGAGATTTGACCAGCTGGGTAAAAACTTTAGTTTTTGCATAGCTCTTTTTTGTATATCTCACATTTAGATTTGATCTACCACTTAATCAGACCATACCAGGAAATCATATTGCAGATACATAGTCATATTAGTCATATCTCTTGAAAGGATATTGTACAAGATCCAGCTCTCAATCTTGAGGATGCATAACAGAGGGTGAATTTTTTGCACAGTTAGTTACTAAAATAGTAATCAGAAATAAGGCTCCATTCAAAGTTACCCGATGATTCTGGATATCCCCTCATTAGCTAAGCTGCAGAAGTATAGGAGTCAATACTGAACTCAAAACATTTATTAGACATTTAAGACTCAAATGCTAGGATTTTTATACAATCAACTTCTGTATTGTAGAGTTTTATGCCAGCTTTAGGAAAGCATGCTTGGAATTATAATAAGCTAAAGACTGGCAAGAAGAGATATTGAAATACACGTCAAAACACTTTCTATTATTGTCTTGAAGGCTCTACTCATGACTTGAAAAAACAGAGAACTCAAACTCCACAAGTAAATTGGCCTTTTTAACATACCCAGGGGCTGAGTGAATTTTATGGGGAAGACTTTCAATAAACTGGTGATAATAAAAAGTGATATAAAGCAGAACTGACATTGAACTAGGTCCTAATATGACTGCAGCAATGAAGAAGAGCTATACTCAATAACTCTACTTAATCTTTTGGATCTGACTCAGAAATACAAAAAAACAAGCTCGAGTATTAAAATCAGTAAAGCAACTCACATGCCTCCATGTTCAGCATGAGCTTAAGTATGCTGTTGATCCAAAGTTGCATATATTTTTAGCATATTTAACCCTGTATTATTCAAAAGTGAGGGTCAGGTTAAAATACTGACCCAGCTGTAAGTGGATGTTTTGGTTCTTGAGCTCTGAATTGGTGAAAAACAGCAATTTGATACATAATTTAATGAAGTTAAGAATTACATGCAAACTACTAAGGAGAAGAAAAAAAATCTTTTATATACTCCCCTACATCTCCTAAGCCATGATGGTATTAGATTATACATTATTGTTTGGAGAGAAATGTCAGGAAGTTGGTTTTGGAGGGGTTGCTTTTTAAGTTTAAGGAGGGAGGAGATGCTCTGAAGTAAAAGAAGCAATTACACCTTACCTCATTTGTATGCATGCTGTTGAATATAGAATAACAGAGATCCAAAACAGTGCTGGAGACCTGCAAAACCAAGTAGTACTTTAATACATTTACTGAGAGGATGTGGTGTACACGGTTTGACAGAGAACGAGCTTGATTTTGATCCCAGCACAATATAAATTGAACACAGTTCCACTAAAACCACTGAGAGCAGGGCAAGACTTACTGAACCTATTTGAGCTGAAAAACTAGTACTTTGTATGAGGAGCATACACACGATACTACTATTGACCACAATATAGTGTTGTGCTGTGAAGAGACCTAAATCAGCCTCTTACATTTAAAATACGTTTTCCTATGCTAGGTGTTCCACAAATAGGTTTGTGTTTTGGCGTATTTAATCTACATTCAATTTCATCTATAAGCATTTCAGTCAATCAGTACTATAATCTTTAACCATATACTGAAATACATAGTCCCATACTTACTACCACAGGACAAGTATTTGCTGATGCATGTGATCACATTAGACAAGAAATAACTATAGCTCCAAAGAAAATAAGATGTAAGACACCAGAACAACTGGCTCTGGGAACTATTTTCCACCAGTCTTGGTTTACAAAACTGAAAGATTTCCAAAAGAAAAAAAATCAGCACAGAATGCTGAAAATTTCCAGATAATTGCTGATCCCACAAAGATTGTTCTCTCTCCTTTGAAAGTGAAAATGACCCTTGGGCTCAGTATCAAATGCAGTGGGGCTGGTCCTTCAAAGTTACTGTGTTTGCAAGCTCGGGGTCTGAAGTGTTTGCAAGCCAGAGAAACCACAGCAGAAATGAGCTGTGAAGCCTCCCCCTCGCCCCCCTCTCCTCTGAGCACCATCCACCCACCACCGCAGAGCTGGCACCAGGCAGGACCCTGTCTGTAAACTCCTACAGCACTGACCAGCACTTCTTGCTTCAGTGCTAGCTACCACTGTGATGGGAAGAAAAACACAGTTTTTTCTTTCTCTAGGTCTGAGTTAGCTCTGCAGAGAGGAGAGCGCATACACCAGCAAACTTGCTCTGTTCTCCAGAGCCACTGGCTCTCTGGAGGAGCCTTTGCCACCTGCAGCCACTGATGCTGAGGGTTAAAGGGGCAATTAGTATGTCTGAAAGAGAATCCTAGCAGATCAAACAGATTACCAAAGTCAATTTACCTGGGGTTGATTAGACAGTTCCATCCACTGACTGAAACACAGCGCCAGTTGCTTTAAAAAGTAAAGATTAGGCATTAGGAATGGGGCTTTCATACCTTGGGACCTGCATTTTAGCTTAGGGAGTCAGGACTGGCTGGTCATTAGCCCACCTGGCTTTTGCTGACCTATTCTTCACACAGCTGCACATCCCACCCCTGCCCACACCTGTCCCATCTACCTCCCCGGGCAGCAAAGGGCTTCAATCTCCCGACTCTCTTTACCACCCACCCTAGGGATTTCATAATGTATTTCCAGTCCGTTGCCGATTTCCTACCGCGTTTCCCCGCCACGGGCGAGTCTCGTTTCCCACCTCCCTCGGCCAGCCTGGGCTGGACCGGCTCNGCGGCCGAGGAGCCCCCGCCCGCCGGAGGGCCAGCGGGGGGCTGCCGGGGACCTGCATGGGGCACCCCGTCCTCCGCCCTTTCGAAACCTCCGCCAAAGCTGGTCTTCTAGAAGAGGTGACAGAAAGGAGGGAGGGAGGGAGGGNTCTTCACACAGCTGCACATCCCACCCCTGCCCACACCTGTCCCATCTACCTCCCCGGGGAGCAAAGGGCTTCAATCTCCCGACTCTCTTTACCACCCACCCTAGGGATTTCATAATGTATTTCCAGTCCGTTGCCGATTTCCTACCGCGTTTCCCCGCCACGGGCGAGTCTCGTTTCCCACCTCCCTCGGCCAGCCTGGGCTGGACCGGCTCTGCCCTACCCCTCCGCCGCGCACCGCTTTCAGAGGGGCTGGCGGGGAAGGCAAAGACGGACATACCTGGCTTTTGGGCAGGTCCACGCCGTCCCTGGAGCGCGAGAAAGGCTGGGGGAACCCTGCGAAGGCACGAGGGGACACGGCTGTGCGGGGATGCCGCAGAGCCCGGCCCCGACGGCGCCCCTCGATGGGAGACGACCCTTTCCAAGGTTTGGGGGTTCGCTTGCGCGTCTCCCCCCCTCCCTCCCCGTGCTGCGAGCGGGACGTACCTGAGCCCCGCGGGAGGGCGCAGAGGCAGCAGGCGGCGAGCAGCCAGGACAGGGCGGGCGGGGGCATGACGGGGCAGCGGCGGAGGAGCGGACGGGGCCGCCTTTATGGGGCCGCGCCGAGCCCNAGAGGCTGTGCAAGGAGACGCGACGAAGCGGCCGGGGTTTTCACTTTAAACAGAAAATTCGGTTTTGTAGTGGGGCTTACTGAGTCTTTGGAAGATATTTCTCCTCGTGGCAGCTTGGGAAATAAAATTTGCCTTCTAATTAGAAGGGACGTGAACTTTTGTATTGAACAAGTCCCGGCCCATCTTAATATATTTACCTTCATGTGAAATAAGGAAAGCCATCCACTCTTATTTCATTTCATAGTAGGTATGCTTGTAAACAAGACATAGATCTGCTCATAACAGAAAGGTGATTTGCTATTCTTCCTGATTTAATCATTGGGTTTGACTTTGGAAAATGCTTCCTGATTTTTTCTGTGCTAGTTCTAAAGGCAATGCTTTCTAATCAGATCTGAGACGGAGAAAGACAGAGCCCTCTCAGTCTCTTTTTTTATAGACTTTGGGCCTGCTGAAGCACATACATATCCAGTTGTCCCGCTTCTCACATATGTAGTAGAGATGTTCGCGAGGCAATGGCTCCAGGTGGGATATAAGACATAAAAAGCTGCAGAAGGTATTATTGGCACAGCAGCCCACCTCATCTCATAATGCCCCTCAGTGGCTGCGCTGCGCACTAAAAGGATGACGGCAGGACTGTTCCTGGTGGGAGCATCTCAGGGCAGTCAGAGAGGAGATGCACCTGCTTTCTCGCAGAGAAGAAAAGGGGAGCCAGACTTCATGTGACTTCGTCAGCTCCACAACTGTGTGTTCTGAGTATGTAAAGAGGCGCAGGAGCAGCTGAGTGACCCCAGCACCATTAGTTCACCCTTTGTTCCTTCCCCTGGGAGAGGTGGCCGTCTTTGCCTCATTACAGCCCTTTGGGTGCAATAATCTGAGTGGGGGGCTGTCAGAAGAGGTCAGATGTTGCTCTAGCAGGCACTCAGCTGTCAGCTTCTCACCCATCTTGACTGGAAGTGGCAGTTTTAAGACAGGATAGTATTCAAAGAGATTATTCCCTCTGACTGTAGAATTTTTTGTGGGAGCTAAAGCAGATTGCAGTGAGTTTTGTGATAATGGTTTCTCATAGCAAATCCTCCCAGGCTTTGAGTAACGAGGAGATGCAGGGTTCCAGGAAGCCCATACCCCTTTTCGGCAGTGACCCTGCTTTGTGTCCAAGCCCATGCAATCCTGGAGTGAAGGGACTCTCTGTGTTTGTTAAATTTTCTCCGAAAAGGAGGATGGCATTTTATTTTTGATGGCAGCAAGAAGTAGGTTCCTACTTGGTGTAATGTCATTTATGCCAATGTGATCACAGAAATGTGAAAACAGAGCCCCACTAGTGTGAGCTGGGCCCATGAGAGGTAGACAGGTAAAGACACTCTGAAGGATTACACAATTTCATATTAACTTTCCGTCTTTTGACACTTTACTTTAACCAAACTCTTGCGCTGGCTTCCTTTTTGTAAATGATCTCTGCAGTGAAATCAGCAGGTAATCACAGACAACAAGGACAGAGTGGGCAAAACATCACCATCATGTAGTTCCTGAGTGCATCCCAACTGGCTGCTTCTGTTCCCGCACACCTCTCACCTTCTGCAGTTCAGCAGTGCTTGGTATAAAGCCTTATCCTGCTCTGAGGGCTTTGTATACCTAACCCATGATCCACTTGGGAAGATGAGAAAAGCTATAGAAGTTGGAGGGTATTTATCAGACAAACCTCCCAGAAAACCTGCTCGTCTTATATTAAATATGACAGTGCCTGTTTATGCTGAATACTAGGCTGGTTTACTGTGGTTTTAGTTAACATGCATTTACCTTTCCAGCACAGACAAGCAGTCCAAATGATGAAAGCTCGCCTCATTTTTTGTTTCTACACGGGCAAGGCTCCACTCTGCACTCAGAGCTGTGGGCCCAAACTTTGCTTTCACCACCACGCACTAGCCATTGAATTTCTGGTGTTAAAAGAGACTGTGGGAAAAGTAAACCACACTGTTGTAAAACAGACATCTAGTCTATTTTTTAGTATAGGTGTTGATTTGGTTGTCAGAATGTCAAGTAAGTACAGAATAGTTCATTTTATTCTTTTGTTTGTGATTGGATTGCTATACTTTACAGATATAAAGCCATAATCTTGAAGTTCAATAGGGTAGCAAGTAAATATTTCAAGGGGTTGAGTAAAAGCATGCCTCATACAGCTGGAGTTCAAAGACAAGATGCTAACCAAGAGCATCAAAATGGAGGACAGGTGCTAACAGGGAAGTTAGGGAACTAGACCAGGAATCTGAACATTTCTATTCTTTTCGATAATTCTTGGCTAATTTCTTGGTTAAATGTGATTTTATGTCTGCTGCGTTGAGCCAGAGAAGTGGAAATTCCACTAAAATGAAGCAATTTACATCTACCAGGTTGTACTATGGCAATAGGCTATATTGGACTATACTGGGCTGAAAGTTCATTACAGTTATTATGCTTTGAGGCATTTGAAAAGATCTTCAATATGGAACTTTCACTTGGCTTAATTTTATTTGGTGCTTCCCCAGTTGGACAGGGAAGCAGTATGCTGTTCTGCTTAGGCAACCGGTGGGATAACTCAAATCAGTTTCTGTGGTTGAGCTTTCATCAAGGATTTATGCAGAACAATTTGTATCTGGCTCCTTAGCTTGTGCCTTACCAGGAATTTCCAGGTGGTCTCCCACTCAAATACCAGAGTGGCTGACATATACTTAACATCAACAGCTGAACAGATCTGATTTTAATAGCTGAATTATAATGCCAACACTCATTCATCCATGCCTCCTAGATCTGAATGATTTAATTTATAGCTTTAATTTTCTTTGAGTATAGTTATTTGTAAATCATAATTTTGTGGTTATAGAGGGATTACCATGGTCTGTGGTAATGGATACCTTACACTGATAACTAGAGTAAAGGATATAGGCTAATATATATATACCATACATCTCAGATTTCTGGCAAATACCAAAATCCTAAGCCTCCATTAGTATACGTGAAGAGAATACATAAGAATATGTTAAAATAAATGTTTGTCTCACCAAGAGATGGCTACAGGGAGAACCGATCCCAGACCACTTTTACTACCCGACCAAGTTTCCTCAAACACCATTCACTCCAAACCCACCAGACAGAGAGAAAAAACTACCAGACAACATTAATCCATTTCAGTATCATATGAGCCACCAACCCTCTGCTGGTGATATTGCTCATCATCTGCCTGAGTTTAAGACCGTGCACAGAAACAACCCATCTAGGAAGCTGTGTGTGTAAATAACTGGGAGCTCAGGCCTCCGGACACTCCAAGTTATGCATCTATCACTGAGTGAAGAGCAAGGAGTTTCACCCAAAGCTTTGCTTCCCTTAGCCATATTTAGCAGCACTTACACCTGTCAGAAATCTGAGTTGAGTGCCATTCAAAATGAGTAAATACTCAAACACTGTCACTTGCAATTATTGCTGAAGGTATCTATATTTTTATTGTTAAGTAATTTGACTTATTTAATATGAAAGCAATTAATTTTCTCACTCCATTTCAGGTCGAATGTATTTATACAGAATTTTACTGGCATTGAAAATGAACTGATTGCTTCCCTGACATGTTAAGTTTCACTTGTATGAACTCTTGTATGTCTTCTGACTCCTGACAGCTGTAAGACTTGAGCTAACTTTCATTCTCCCCTTTGGCCGAAGTGGTTATGCCTGGACACTCATTGGTCTGAGTATTTTCTTATCCCGTTAGATTACATCACTCCGCAAATGCTTTACTGTAGCAAAAAGCAAAAGCTTTTCAGCTTTTAAAGTGTTTATTGGCCTGAAAATACTGGAACTCTTAAGTTTCATGGAAATGGCCACTCCTGAGTCAAGTGATCAGAACAGACTGGCAAACAACAATAAACTAAGAGCCATTAGAGGGAAATAATGACAAAGAATGGAGCAGAGAGCTGGGTCTCTCAGAGTGACTATCCACAGAGAAAACCAAGTTCTGACTCGGCAACGGAGCGCTCTATCCCTCACATTCTGTCAAACGCAGTACCTGCCTATCTCAGCCCTACTACCAGAAACAAGCAGAGGCTGGAGCCTCTCTAGCGTTCTTGTCTGCAAGTAACTGGAAAAGACAGACTTTCCTCCACAGTATAATTTGCTTTTTGCCTGGAAAGACTTAATTGATGAAGAAGGAGGAAAAGCCAAAATTCAAAAAGAAAACAAGCAGCCACACCAATAGTCATGTCAGCCACCTTCTCCTAAGTACATCTTACTGGGAAGAGGTTTTAGCAGAGATGACACAGTGGGACTCCATCTCCTCACTTGTTAATATAAAAAGATGCAGTGCAATAACTGGGGAATCCTGTTTGGTTTATCACTGCTAACCTCAGAGATTTGAGATGGCTGGAGGTATGTGACTCTCATGAAGCCATACAAAACTGAAGATCACATTGTGCTTATTTACTTGGATGAATAGTCCTGAGACAGGAGAATTAATTGTATGCAATTTAAATTTTCTTTTTCTTTCTGTTGACAAAGTTATCATATTCCTGGCTGGCAATACAGCATCTAAAGAAGGCAGTGTTTAATGGAAGACTGAAGAGGGCTGTAAAATTAAAAACCAATTAATCTATGACGAACTGCAGTAAGATATATGAGTACAACATTAAAGAAGCCAACAAAGACTAAATTAAAGCATCATGATGCATAATAAAATTTCAAAATCAAATTCTAGAGAAATTTCCAAAATCCAAGCTATCAAATGAAAAATATTTTTAAATGTCCTCTGTTTTACCTGATAAATATATTTGACAATGCAATTTCTGCTGGTTTTACGTTGAAAAAAAAAAATTCCACATTCACTTTACAGTGTAACCTGACAGGTTCTAGTAATTTGCTGAGGTTTTGGCACATAACAATGATGCTGCTACAGTCCATGATCTTCCCTGGAACTCTGAAAGGCAGTGCTGAAGTAATTTCAATATCAAACTACTATTAACAAGCATTTTTTAAAGCAGCTTTATTTTCACCATGGAATAAATAATGAGCTTCACTTATCCAGTTGTGAAATCCTAGTGAAAAAAAGGGATTTTTCTTGGGGGAAGAGGGAGTTGGGTAAGATGAAACCTGCATACGGTGGCTTAACATTAACCTCGTACTGGCTATAGCGTGACAATAAAACAAAGAAAGAAGCAGTCAAGCAGAGCTCCCCACCTTCTATTCAGAGAAAACATAGCCAAAATGAATTTTTCCTGTTCTGACTCCAGCAATGTCATTACGAGAAGAGCAGAAATTGATTTGACCCAATAACTTCTGTAACAGGAACGCATTTAGACAAGAACAGTGCTAGGCACAATCTACCACCATGAGTTATCCAAGAGAATGAAGCTCAGTGTTTTGGCTTTGTTACAGTTCCTGGAAAACTAAATAATCTGCTCTCTTTGCATTGCCTGTATCAATGAGTCACTGCTCAGTGATATGGTTTCCTTAATGAAGTGAGTGCTCAAGGAAGCTGCATGTAAATTAGGAAATAAGGATGTCGCAACAAAGCACATGCTAACTGCTCTGGTGCTTTTTGCAAACCCGGGAAAGCCTACCTAGTTAAATGATGTCAAAAATAAAAGGACAGAGTGTCTAGAGGGAATCGTAAGTGGGTGGATGGATGGCACCCTCCGTCTTTTCTGGGGATACAACTTAAAATAAAGATGATGTTGCCGAGGAAACGTGTGTAAATGGTGCAATGCTTCCAAATGCAGGGCTGGGGTGTCCCGTATGCTAAAAAAAGAAATAGTTGTGATTCTGTAAGATTCTTGTGAGCAGGGCCTGAAGATGAACAGAGGACCTAATGCCCTGCAGCAAAAGCTGACAACCTAAGAAAGGGAACGCTTTGGCTCCGAATGGTCAAAAAAAGATTGTATTCAATAAGAATTTATGATGTTAGATTGCAAGAGGAAGAATGCTTAATACAGCTGATCTGGGCAATCCCCAATATTTATAACGGAACCGAGAACAGAGTCGTGTCAGTAGGATCTGTGCTCCGAGATGGCGTCCTGGTCCACTAAAAAATCCACTTTTTGTGATAATACTTAGTTCACATTTGAAAACCACGTCTTTGCTTGCTTGGGTCATTTTTGAATTAATTTCATCATTTTGAGCTCAATTGCAGATTTTGAAATTTAGAGCAACATCAGCTGAAAAAACTCGTCCTAACACTTTTTTGAACACTACAGTGATGGATATAAAGCATAGTCTAATACATTAAACAACAATGACTTTTTTCTTTGTTTGAACTGGCACCTTCAATATTGGTATTTATCAAATACCAATTGCATTAGAAACAGTGACTCCTTCTATTAACTGTGTGCTTTGTAACCAAGTATCTTATACTTGTGATTGTCACAGATTGTCTGTGAACACAGATTTCATCTCATTAACCCTCTTTCATTTAAGTTGAATACATAGCAAGAAGATGTAAAATCACTCTCCCTCTTTTTAGATGAAGAAACTCCTGGGGATAAGCCATGATGCTTCTCATGGTTGATCTATCACGGCTGGTCCTGACACAAGGTTTGATGAATGGTTGGTGGTCACGCAGTTCCAAAACATCAACTGCTCTTAGGGTGAGCTGATTAAATGGAGAATTTTGTTGATGACCATCAGTTATACTTGAGGAGATGTCAAAGCTTTATATTAAATGTTGAAATCATCTCACACTCTCAAGCCTTTTCCTTGTAGTGAGGCTGAAAGCTGTGTCACAAAACTTTCTATATTTACCCAACCCCTCATATTTCCAGGACTCTCCTGGGTGGTGGTTGCTATCACTGGTTAAAATACACTAATTTTAAAAATGGGACCTTTCAAATAGACAATCTCGCATGTGTTCTCACCATAGTGACAACAAGATTTTATTGTTGCAGCCCAAGACTGGCTGTGCACTAATATCTTGAGAAACATTAAGCTGAAGGAAATAAAAATTTGCCACAGAAAATAAAGCTAGAAGATCCTATGGGCCTGATGTCTCTGTTTTTCAAGGGCAAGAAACTTCAACATCAGTTTCAGTGGCTGAAGAGTTCTGTTGACCTGTGTGTTGCAACGCCAAAGGCCACATTCTTCAAAACAATTCACCTTCTCCCTCTTAGCTCTTCTTCCTATCCCTATTTCTGTCTACATGCTGACTGGGAAAGTTTCTTGTCCCTTTTTTTCCTTCTAATATTTTAGCATGTGAACATACATGGTCAGTTCAAGCGCACATAGTAACATCATTATCAGCTCACATTTGGGAAGGCAGCAGAATAATCCCCCGAAAACACAAGAAATTTCCACCTTGCATTTCTCTCTTTCTTTTCAAATAAAGAATGAAGGAAACAATGGACTAGGCTCCAGATTCTGTAAAAAAAAATAGACTCTTAATTTCCATTTAAAACAGTTAGACATAAATAGCTCCAAAATTACTCTTGGTTGAGGACCATGCACCCGGAGGAGCACGCGCCAAGGTAAGGCACAGGGGCTGCACCGTGCAGGAGGACACGGGTCCTAGGGAGTGACTCCCCACGGCCGGAGCACAGACTGCCTTTGCGCTGCTTTGGCTGGGAGGACGTGCCAAAAGCTGTGAAGTAAAGTACCAACTCTCACAGACTTGCCTTCCTGAGTTCAGATTGTAAAGTGATGCCTGTTGTTTTAAGATGACCATTCTAGACTTACATCCCCTAGAATTCCTGGCCATTTTTGTTCTGAACACTTTTTTCTTGCCTTCACATGAGTAGTGCTGTCCCTAGTTAATTATTGGGCTACTGGGACATGGCAAACGTTCAAATTCCTCCTGAGAGATACCACATCTACCACCTCCCAAGAGCCAGCCCCAACCAACAAGTTATAAATTATTTGAAGCACTCAATGTCCCTGTGAAAGCTGTTCCATCATATCAGAGTGTAAAACACACTGATCCTACATGCACTCATTAGCAAATGGGACCCAGGTTCTGTGCCTCCCTCCACCTCTCTTTTTCTCTTCTCACCCTCCCGTGACCCAAGTCACCCCTCAATCCTCCTTCAGGTGTTTTTTTACTTACCCCAAAACTAGTCAGTTTTCTAAAGAGGTGATAAGCAGAAGACAACAGCTCCTCTGACCCTTGCTACAGCAGCACTACTACTATCAGATCGGTCAGGAATTGTCTTCTGCTTAGTATGCTGTCCTTATGTGTTTGTTTAACATTTGAGAGTGTGATCTCAAACACTGTCAAGGTAAACTATTGAGTAGCTGCTCAGAGTAGTAGTAGTAGTAGCTGCCTCCACCCAATACTCCCTTTTGAGAAACAACAACAACAAAAAATCTTAAAAACCTGCCTTACTTCTTTTTCTGTGCAGCTCTGGTGCTCTGCCAATCTTCCAACTCCTGGCGAGGCACGGCACAGTAGGGGCACGTGCAGCTTGCCCTCGTTGGAGCCTCAAGTCACAGATGCAATGGTGAGCGCCATACCTGCAGTGTACACAGCAACTTTGTCTCCTGGAACTAATTTTTCCCTTGGTGGATGCAGCAGCTGAATTTAAGACTCAGCTGCTTGCCATTTGACTCTGCCAACCACAGAGAGAAATGAAAGTTGGTAAATCCAGCTATCTGAGTCAGGCCATATGGAAAGGGGAGGGTTAAAAGAGGGTAGCAGGTTACTTTGAAGTAGAGTAACTTGTTCTGAATACCAATTGATTCAGTCAATTGTCTTAATTTCTCTACTTTGGAAAATACCCATAACTGGGACTTAAAACTCAATTGTTATTTCTGATTTTTGTTTAAAGAATTGACTTACCTTGCTACATTGACATGATAATTTGCTTGTTGGCTGTGCTGATTTTATGACCTATATAATTAATTTTGCATTATTGGGTTCAATTTTAATTGACATTGTTTTGATAATTAAATGTAGTTCTTAGCTATGCTAGCCCAGTCCTGGCAACATGTTCGGCTCACTGCTGTTAATAAACCCCACAAAGCTGTTTTCCCTTTCAAACTACCAGCTCAGACTAAGTTCTTAAGAATTTAAGCTAAACTAGATGGTTCAGCTAATGATCTACTTACCTCAGTCTAAACTTTTTGTCTCCTACTCAGAAGGCAATCAAATGGTGTAATGATATACAAAGATTTAACAATTTCCAAGGCACTTATCATGAGATAAAACTTGCTTCTACCTGAAATAAAAAGTGGACTTAATCTTCAAATGAAAACAAGTCTCATTTGCTGCTTATGGATCTGATCTTGCTCCTACTACAGCCAGTCTGATTTTGCTGCAGATATCAGCCCTAAGTCACCCCCCAACCCCTCTACACAGTCTTTCCTATACACCAGTATTTTAGACATGCACGTTATAGGTCCCTCCTTGCTCAAGTTATTTTATATGAAAAATAAGCCAGGAATTAATACTTTACTGTATTATATTAGAAATAACACTTCATAGGAATTAATATTCACACCATACTAGTAAATCCTGCCTCTGTATGAGGCTGTATGCCTCTGTTGGTATTGCTGTACTCCTCAGTCTGATTTTTGTGATTGCTGCAGTGCCTCTTAATGACTTTAGAGACCACAAGGTATTCTATATGTTCTATATCAACCAGATCCACATTTAAACTAGCTTACTCAAGTTCCAGAAAGAGACAGAATCTGGTGATGAAGATCACACCCTAATAAATGTATTAGGCACCAGAGGTGCCAGGTGTGACCAGTTGCAAAGCATGGTACTTGTACACAAGAGACCGCCTTTGGTGGTCAGTCATGCCTCAGAAATGCAGCCATGAAGCAGATCAGTGGTTGCACTAATAGCACTGCACTAGGAAAAGCGTGTGTTCCTGCTGATTTAAATAAGATTTATTCTTCCTGAGTACTTGATGCTGAACAGGTGACTTGTTTTAAGGTCAGCTCTTATGGAGGCAAAGCACGACTAAAAGGGCTACCAAGACTAATCCTAGTTATTGGCATTGGATTAAAACCTGAAATAACAACAAAGAGCAAAAAATAAACACGGCATAAGTTTAACAATATGGGCAAGCCTATGCTTCTGCTGAATAGAATGCGCTTGGAAGGTAAAGGAAAATGAGGGTGCCTTCAGTGTGATTAGGCTGGATGTGTTCAAATGCAAACTGCAGTATGGATGATTACTTATCTTGTCCAAGACAGGGGCTCATTTAAACATTCCAGTATGCTTAAATGCTATTTAGAATTAACTCATACCAAGGGCAGTCAAGACAGCCTGTCACTGACAAATAATAACTTCTTAAAATGCTTGAATGTGCTCTTGCAGCTCAGGTGTCCAGTGTCACACCTGGTCCTCCTGGTGTGTTGGCAAGTAAGACTCTTCTGGGAGAAACATCAAACCTGGAATAAAAATATACAAGAATTATTAGGACATAAAAACCTTTTTTAATAGCATAATCATTGAACATGTTATTAAGATGAAACTTTCTGGTTTAGGCCCACGTCCTTAGAGAAAAACGGGTGCGTCACTTCCATTGGTTTCAGTGGCATATCTGAGGAAGCCGCAGTCACTCTAGAACATCCCAGAGAGACGAAGGTGACTTTTCACGAGCACAATTGTCATTTACAGTGCTCTGGCACTGTAAAAATTCTCTAGTATTAAAAAGAACCCAGACTTAAATGTTGATTTTGCTGCCTATTTAAGCTCTAAACCCCACTACAGTTTAGCATTATTAGTAGCAAGGATCCTGTTGGCCTGAACTAGCAACTGTATAATCCAACTGCACAGTTGCCTATGCAACACATTCTTCAACTTCATCAGACACTTTCAGGCCCGATTACTGACAACAAAGCATATTAACTGTGCTTAGTTTGGAAAATTGGTTTCTTTTATACGGAATTAATTATTATACATGTCAGTAACAACATACTTGAAAGGTTAAAATACTTGGTCTGAGCCTGATAATCTGGCAGGAATTGGTTCCACAAGTGGAGCCTGCTTATTAATAAATCTGTGTGTGGCTGCAATTGTAGTCATCACTCTGAAGCCTGAAGAAAGAAGCAACTTGCTAGCCGCTGAGAGACTCAAACTGGTGACAGCCACAGATTTCCAATGTGCTTTGCCAACAAGGTAACTATCCCTACCACCACTTCTACTTCACAGGCAGAGGAAGGGAGGCACAAGGATGCGGTGTCCCAAGGTGCTGGTACAAACAAACATAGAGTCAGGCAGAGAATCTGGGTTTCTGATTACCTTTTTTTGGCCACTGGTTCACAGCGAGATCTACGTTTCTGCTGCTTCACTGGTGGCTAGCAGCCGTCAGCGTAGCACTGAAGGCACTGTTGTAAATGCATTTTCATTAGCCTGTTCTGCTCTGTAGGCTGGCCACGGTGTCTGCACCAACAACAGTGTCCTTGGGCTTCCTTAGGCTTTCTTGGGCTTCCTTGGTCAGGCTCTAGCATAGCACACCGTGGTAGTCAAGTTTGGAAAGGCATGGATCAAAGGGACTAAATCCTTCTCCAACAGGGAGGAGTGCTGTCTCTTGGTCATTCAATAAGGCATCTGATGTTGCACACGGAGTCCTACTACCTGCAACTCAGGATTGGAAACCATGCAAGTTACATGTGCCTGTGTGTCAGTGAGTCTCAGACTCAGGCTCCATACAGTGATGCAGACTATAAAATGAGAGGTTGGGAAGTATGCGAGGTATTTAAGTTACGGTTGCCTGTTCTAACCTATGTTTCTTCTCCCTTGTTCTAGAAGAGGCACTAGTTTAAACTTGCTTGTATCAGTTTGATTTGGACTCTAATAAATTTACAATATATTTTTTAGCTGTGAAAGCATTTTAAACTCTACTACCATTGGATTATTTTCATGAATTGGTAACTGGATGCACAGAGACAGACAGAAACGTCTACTACAATTCTGTCTCTTCTGAATTTGTCCTGTCTTGAACTGTTGGCCCTGATCCTGCAGCAAGCTTCCCTGTGCTCCTCAAGACTTTACTGGGGTTTAGGGCATGATATTAGAGTTCAAGTCTTCTGTGGCAAATCAGCTTCAAGGGACTGGCTCTTATTTAGGTATTTACTTATTCAGACAATCCCATAATTGGCAATTTTGTCTTACGTTCTCCACACAAGACCTCATAGGAAAACCAGGGTGAAGTGCTGTGTAGCATGAACTGCGACAGTCTACTGCAGAGGGGGCCAACCCTGCATAGTGTGGACATCAGACCACTTTGCCTGGGATTCAGGGATCATTCCTCAAAGCCTAAAAACCCACTTAGATTTCTCAGTCATGTTTTCTTCCTTGTGTGGATTTTGGGACTCCCACTTCTCCCATCACTCTGCTCAGAATTATCCTGTTTGTGTGGGTCTTTCCAAGGACAGAACATACTTGGGAAGAAGATGCAGAGATGGAAGAAGAGATGAAGGTTGGAAGCAGGGGCTTCTCATGCAGCATGCCTGTATGACTAGTTTGGACTGATCAACAAGACTGTCTGTAGGATGCTATTTATTCTGATTCTTCGCCTGAAAGATGGGATTTCCCTGTGCCCCCCACTTAATTTATCAGTTCCCAGTGGGCAAATCAATTCTGGTGACCAGACACAAGAGGACATACTATAGAGCAGTTTTTATGCTGGATCAGGAACAGGAGCACATCTTTCGGGGTCAGGTGATAAAGCCCATCCTTTGCATTACCTCACTTGATCTCATACTGGAAGATGTGTCCCCAGCACCTCAGGGTTCAATGAGCTTTAAAATGGGGTGGCTTTGCTCAGCTGTTGCCCCTTCCTCCAGACACTGTCCAGAGGGCCCTGCTCCACCGTTTGAGCTTCATTTCTGCGGAGTTTAGGAAACATCACCTCAGCACTGTAACACATCCCTACATCTACGCACCGCGATACGTCCCCAAAAGGAGTTGTTTAAATAGTTGTTAAAAGTAGACCCAGCACCTGGTTTTGTGGGTATCGGAGCCTGTAGGTGCATGAAAGAAGCATTTTCAGCCTTCTTTTTTTGAAACACGAGAGTTAGGGACCTATGATTTTTAACAGTAAAAGAAAAAGAAACACATGTATACTCGTGTATGTACGTGACTCCCACTGAGCGCTGGCTGCGAGCCCCACCGAGAAGCACCGGCCACCCTGCGAAAACTGGAAGCCACCGGGGGGAGGCGGGGGCCGGGGCCTGCGGCGGGTCTGGGCGGTGGGGGCTGAGGCCGACCAGAGCCAGCGCCGCTCGGCCCGCCGGCTGAGACGCCCCGCTCCCCGCCGGGGCGAAGAGAGGCGGGGCAGGGAGAGGCGGGGAGCGCAGCCCGCCGGCCCTCCATCCCTTCCTCCCGCCTCCGGGCGGCCGGACGCGGCGTCTCCTCGGGGCCGGGCCGAGCCGAGCCGTCCCCGCGGCGGCCTTCACCTTCCTCTCCTTGCCGGCGGCGGGGCTGTGGGCGCGGCCGTGGCCAAGGCCGAGGCCTGCCCGCGGCGGGAGGAAATGGAGGCGGCGGCGGCGGCGGCAGGGCCGGGCGGCGGCAGCAGGGGCTGAGCGGGCGTGGGGAGGCGCCGCCGTTGCCGCCGCCGTCCGCAGCCGGGCGAGGGGGGGGGGGATGCTGCAGCA
>VZTQ01005994.1:0-26163 GCA_013400755.1 Pelecanoides urinatrix
AAAAAAAAATTATCTTCTTTTGAATTGCATATAGTCTAATAATAATGTTTGCCTATTTTTGCTAGATTAGTCAAGTTCCTTCGTCAACAAAATTTTTTAAAAGGATTAGAATGGCATGTATTTTCAAATAATGGAATCTCTTTGATCTCTTTGGAGCTTTTTTGGCGGGAGGGAAGATTCTTACAAAGAATATTTAACAATGTTCAATTTATTTCAGAAAAGTACCTCAAAAGCTCCAATGAAGCACCAAAAACAGGTTACAACAAACAGTGGTGAGTTATATTAAAAATACACCAAAAAAGGGCTTCAATATAATATTAAGCAACTTTTAATCTTAGGAAATCAATAAGGATAACACGCTAATGAGTCCTATCTCTTGTAAAGTTCACAATTAAAACATAAAAGACAGATTTTGTGCATAGAAAAAACTATTTCACCTCAATACACTCAAAAAATATTCTTGAATATCTGTTTGTTCTTTTTGATTTTATAATACAAAACAACCTCTTTCTGGGACACTACTCAAAGTTATAACTGTTTAATCTACAAAGTTTACACATAATTTTCTCTTCGCTCCTCACACTGGAATACAGTGTCCGCCACTACAGCGGTTAGAATGCCGCATTTCCAAACCAGCTCGAGCAGTTAATTTTCAAAACTGAAACCAAATAAATTACACAGATATTTGTGATTTAGGCACATCACTAGAGATTAATTAATCAGTTATCCACACAGTTAAAACTATACATACTACAAAATTAATTTTACAAACTAAGCTCCATAGGTAAATATATATATGTGCATGCACAAGGCGATTAGAGAGTTGAAGAGATTTTTTCACACTACCTCAAAGTCTCGAAACAACAACAAGAACTTATGAAAGCAATTAATTTTTTATATGAGCATCTATTAGACATTTCTTACAGAACATAATAAACATTTTTACAGAAATAAAAAAAAAAGCCATTAAAAACCCAAGGAACCTAATTGCTTTGGAAGTGTAAAATATATGTTTGTTGTAGCCTTGCCACAAGGGCTAAAGCGAATTGAAGAAAAAAGAAGTAGGAAGAGATATTCAACAGCCAAATACCAGAATGCTTGCATTAAAATAATAACTTTAAAAAAATAAAACCAACCAGGGAACTGAACTTTTTTATAAGCTATAGAAGTCAACTGTTAAGCAGAATATTATCTGTTATAGATACTCAGAACAGAACATTTCAAAGTCTCCACATTGTGGGAACCTGGATTCTTCTGTGGTGTAATTAACTCCAGACAAAATTCCTCCCTAGAACCAAGTACTGATAAAACAGAAAAAATTACACAAAACTCAGAATATTACTCCACTACAGATTAAGCTGATCATACTCTGAAATCGGGTGTCCTTGCTCCTCAAGCTGTGTATTTTTACCTTTTTCTTTGAATCAGCCCTATTACTTGCAAGGTAAATCAGGTGAGAAAGCTGAGTCAGTTGAAATTATTCCCATCAAAACCTCCACAGAATCCTAATTAGTTTACAGGTGCATGAAATACAGAAGTTAGTTGTTGCTAAGTAGTGCTTACATAAGTCAAGGACATTTCAGCTTCCCATGCTCTGCCAGGTGCACAAGAAGCTGGGAGGGAGCATAGCCAGAACAGTTGACCCAAACTGGCCAATGGGGTATTCCATACCCTATGACATCATGCTGATTATATAAAGCCGGGGGAAGAAAAAGGAAGGGGGTGTTTGGGATGATGGTGTTTGTGTTTCCAAGTAACTGTTACACATGATGGAGCCCTGCTTTCCTGGAGATGGCTGAACACCTGCCTGCTGATGGGAAGTAGAGAATGAATTCCTTGTTTTGCTTTGCTTGCATGTGTGGCTTTTGCTTTCCCTATTAAACTGTTTTTATCTCAACCTGTGAGTTTTCTTAGTTTTACCCTTCCAATTCTCTCCCCCATCCCACGGGGGGGTGAGTGAGTAAGCAGCTGTGTGGAGCTTAGTTGCTGGATGGGGTTAAGCCATGATAGTTTAAAAGAAAAAAAGTTTCTTCAAGTGAATATAGTCTTAAAATTCTACAAATAGATATTTTTAAACAGCTCTATATGTTCTTTTGATGATTATGAAAACTTGGATTTTTAGATTTTATTCTTGGAGTAATTTCTATAATTTAAACTCTGCATTTTGAGATGAAGAATGGTTTCATTAACAAAAGTTTAAATAAATTATTTAAAGAAAACTTTTTCAATCAACAATATCAGAAATAGACCTTTGGCTAGGAAAAAAGGTTTCAGGTTGAAAGATTAAATATTACTCTACAAAAAAATCCTGATTATGTTGCATCTGTTTTCATAAAGAAATTAAGCTTTACAACGCTGTTATTTTCATAATGACTTCGGAAGAAATTAAGCAATTAAAAGAAAGCAACTGTCAAAGCAACACTATTTATGGATTATAAATTCTGCAAGACACCTATGTAAGAGAAAAGAATTATGTTTACAGCTCCACTAAGCAGGCTTAGTGTGAAATTTACATCCAAAAAATACATATAGAATAGAATATTTATGGATGTCCCAACTTCATTTAAAAGATTCATTTTGAGAACATACTGCTTCAGACATCAAAGTCAATCAACCGCAACACACCAATCTGTAGCTAAGCAGGCTCCCTTAGTTCTACTGTTCATTAAACATTTTTCAAGGCTAGAAAAGGGTAGTCTGTGGTGTTAATAAGGTATGCAGTCAGGATATTCTACTTGTACCATTGGCCCACATTAAAATTATATTAGTATTTATCTCTATTTCTTAGAAAGAAATTGAAGTTTTAATAACAATACACTGCTTGCTAAATTTGCATATACTCTAAACCAACATGAATATCTGTAATAGGTACTGCAGACAGTTCAAACATGAGATCACAGACCTGATTTTTAGAAGTCAGATTTAGATCAGTTTGAATGGTTATGTTGAACTGAGATACTTATCCTAACAGAAATATTCCCGCAGTGTAAATAGAAATATTCTGTAAACAGAAATATTCCTACAGTACAGCTGTTGTATTACAAAATGCTGATTAAGAACCTAAGTCTTAAAATCTCAGGTGCTTAAATCTTATCATATCTACGTATAGAGTAGTATAGAATTATTTATGCTGCCAATATATTAGCGGGTGATGGACTGCATTCTCTTTTAGCTTCACCGGGTGTTTTCTCTAGTTGTAAATTCGGGGATGGATCAGAAGTTATATTAAATGCAATAGTTTATTGGTTAAATATTCCTGCTAAGGAGTTACATTGGGGGCCAAGTATCTACTTTCTAAAGTAATAGTATTCTGCTGTCACTGCTGTTATACTTCCTGATCCAATTTAAAAGTGTGTTCTCTGTTCTCCACTATTGCTTTTTCAGGAGAATTGCTAAACTTAACACTCTTTGCTGGCCTCAAATGGAATCACACAAAGCACTTGACAGGCTGATGTTTCTTCTTTGAGTGGCCTGTACAAATGAGAAAACTACTCCATGTACCTTGAACTTAAAACATCTTTAAACACAGAAACTAAAGGCAGAATATGGTAAAAACAGTTTACTGGTAGAAGATACAGGTGCTCTCTTGTTGCTCAATTTGCTACCATTTGATACCGAGCTTGAACCTGCTTCTATTTATTTGACTGCAAATTATACTTGTGTCATTGAACAGTATTTGACCAATTTTAGGTAGGGAATAGGGATATTTCACTTTTTTCATTATAAAACACCTGTTTGTTTGGGTTTTTTTTAATTCTGGAGTTTTAAAAAATTCTCCTATTCTTTCACTCATTTTCTTTGGTTTTTACATGACATTAAATAACAGTTTCCTTGAGGAAACCGGTGTTTGCACACATGATTACAAAAGTATAACTTTTTATGAAAAATAATGAGAAATATTTTCAGAGTGTTCAGTGTAACAGGTATCAGCATAACAAGTATTCTGCCCACATACCGAAAATATTCTATGCTCAATGTTCCCATTTTCTCAAAAGAGTCCTTCAATGCTGAATAGATGTGAAAACAGATAATTCAGTTGGGTGCCTACAGCAGACAAGATTTTTCTTGAAAAATCTGCCATCTGCCTCACACTACTGTGGCCATAACCTTCCCCAGCTGTCTGCTGGCGAACTTTAAAATAAGAGTATACATGAATGCAAAAATCATATTTTAGAGTTTAGGATATTTTAGAGAATATTTAGATATTTTAGAGAATCTCTAAATACTGAAAACTTTTGAACAGGTGATCTCTTCAAAGAAATGCCTTAAAGTAAATAATTAATTTCAGATCTGTTTAAAACCCCTCAAGCCAAAACCATAATGCTAATAAACAGCCTTTATGCATAAGTTTAAGGAGAAAGAGAAAAATGAAGGTTATCTAAGGGTGTGCCTACATTAGCAAGTAGTGAGGCCCAATAGGAGCATACCTGAAAAGTGAAATAGCATGGGTGTTGGGTCTACCAGCTATTTGTTACAGGAGCTTTAGTTCAGTCTGCCTCTGTTCTGATCCCATAGACAAAATGCTCGTTAGTGGTTGGAGTGCCAGAGAGTGTGCTCTAACATCTTCTGGTTTAGGTTTAGAATATGAGAGGATTTAAACTAATGTGTTCTAAGATGCTTACTCAGTATAAACCAAAATAAGATAAGGGGTTTATCATGAGTTTTTTAAAAGCACAGTCCTGATCCAATCTAAAATGCTTCAAGTAGACGCATTGTCTCTTGGAGGAGACACAGTGATAATATATAATAGCTCCAGTAACTGAGTACCTTCAGATTCTGTTTCTGAACTACATGCATTTTGTCACCGAAAGAAAACATGATGCTAGGCAAGAAGACTGTCATATTCTGATCAGGCGGAGGCACTGATCCAAATACCATGATTTTCTATGTTAATGACTGGGAAGAACAGTTTGTACATCAGCATATCGTGTTCATATTTTCTTCATATACAGACATACACAAATAAAAAAAAAAGTTTCTATTACAAAGTGAGCTTTACTTCAAGGATGAGATACTTTGCTCATATAAATATGGATCAGCAATCTTTCTTTAAACTATTAAACTGTTAATACTGAGGGCAGGCACTCCCATTGCCCAGATATGACTGTGTCCACAGACTGTAAACCACTGCTGTGGCAAAATGATCACTAAAATGTCATAAAGGCAATAAACAACAGAAAGTGGAATAAACAAAACTAAAATAATAGAATAGTCTTCTTTCCCTCTTCCAATGACTTAACTGGGCAGCTGAAGCTCATATACTTTTTAATAGTGAGAAAAGATATTTAAAATTTGGCAGTATCTGCAAGTAATCATTTCCATGTAAAGTGTTCCAAACTCGCTTTTAAGTAAGCTGGAAGAATAATTACTGTTAATGAAAAATGAAATGTTGTAGTGCACAACATGATCTCGTAAGATAAAAGTGTTTTAAATGGTAATAAACACCAAGTCTGGGGGAATGTGATGGTGTTTTTGTTACAATACATATGTGAAGGTTCTACTTACATACAGCAATGACAAATTATAATTTCAATTCGTTCTGTCAGATTCCTGACAAACAAATGGCAGGTTGAACACCAGGGGTTAGGATCAAAATTTTAGGGAAATCAGTCCTACACAGAAAAATAACACTGACCCCCAACATTTTTCAGGACAACTGTATTGTCCCAAAACCACAAAGCTTTCAGTATAAATGTAACAAAAATTATCAAATTGCACTGTTTTATCCAGTTCAATATCTGTACCTCAATTCCACCAAAAAGAATCCAAACATACAGTTTAATGTAAAAAAAGTTTGTCCTTGGTAATATTTCTTGATAATGTTTCTTTAATGATGAGCAATTACAGCATAAGGTTAACAGGATTACCATTATTACAGTGTTAAAATATTGCAGTTACATGTGAAGAAAATATTAAAAAGTTCTATAGCCAGTACAGAAAAATTTGTAGACTCACAACAAATACTATTCACTACAATTCTGCCTTTTCTCTTGCTGAAAGATTTTCATACCTCGCTCTGTTACCTGTAGTCTCGATTTCTAGATATCTCACCTTGGATTTTACCATTTTAAAACTGGGTTTTAATTTTACTGTGTTCTCAATCACTCTGTAAGACCCTGCTGGTATTTCATCTTTTTTCATGGGTTCACTGTTTTCTTAATTTCATTTACAAACTATCTGCTCAAGCTTTATTTTTTTATCTCCAAACCTTGTGTACACTAAGTCAATAATAAAGTGATGTGACATCCTTCTAGAAACACCTGCATTGAAGATTCTCTACCAGAAATTACTTTTTGACATTACCAGTTAGGTCTTACTCAGTGCTACACTGATTTTTGCATAGTCTATTTTTGCTAAATCAGAGTATCATACAGTTCTAAGTCAAACAGCTCAAGGAATTTGAAGAATAAAATAACACACTTCGGTAGCCACATTTGTAATATCATTTAAAAAATAATATTAGTTATATAAATATAGAAAGGAAAATAAAAATTGTGAGTATGTATCATCAAATACCAATCAAGATATAATGAATATCCCACAGAAGAGTTAATAAATCAATAACTCACATATGAGAATTTCCTCAAAGAGATTAAATCATAGACAAAACTTTGCAAGAAAGCAATCTTCAAATGAAGACAAATAATTACCTGCAACCTAAATTATATTTCATTTATATAGTGTAACATCACTTTAGCTATCCACTCTAAAGTATCTCAATCTCTAAGTAGTAAGATTTCTAAACTGTACTACAATAAAAGCATTAATTTAATTAACCTGAACTACAAATTATAATTCTGTGCTCTCATTCCCACCAGATAGAATTCTACATTTAGAATACCCCTTTGTTCTGTAGGGAAACATATGGTCTTGAGTGCTTAAGGAAATATGAGTCACACGATAAGTTGCCTTCTACAGAGCTACACATATGAGTTTATGGTAAAAAACTATTAGAATCCAGTATTCTATAGACTTCTGTAATTACAAATATATTGCATCGTCACTCTTCCTTAGACACTTTATTAAATTTTATAAATGTTTTATTACCTGATATTCCAAAGTAACATTTTGATGAAAACTATAAAACTATAAAAAACTATAAAAAAGCTGTATCTCATTTCACAGTTTAGTATTTTACAGTTTTATTTTATACTCTCCTATGGAATATCTAGATCAAAATGTAAGATACAGAGCTTTCATTAGCTTTTAAAATTACCTAAGGTTAGCTTAAGTACTGCTTTACCACCACCTAGTTACAAAAGTAACCTCTGCCATAGCTGTCTTCCTTTGTAGTTGGAAACCTAGAAAGCTTTTTACAGGAGATTTGCAAAATTTGTTTCATTTGAATAATGTGGTAGGTAATTTGACTTTACAAAAAGCAAAGCAATATGAAAGGTGTTCTTCTAAGTAAGGTACTTCCTCTCTAGTTTTCAAATAGCATTGCATACCCTTTCCCTGTACTATTTAGAATACCTCACAGTATGCATTACTGTATCATTTGCCAAAACTACCAGTGAAACAGGATAAGTAGTGGATCTCAGTCCAAACACATAACTAGTTGTGCATAATTTTATAAAAAATGTGTCCTGTGATAAAAAACACAAAATGGAGTACACATTTATTATGGATATCATAATATACTTCAGATTTTGGAAAGGGGCAACATCACTCTCTCTTAAAACTCTTCATCCTCTAATCAAGGTGACTTCAGATTACCCAGCTACAGTTAAATTTTTGGTCAATTCCACATTAAACAGCAAGGAAGTGAAGAGTGATCAAGTTCAGGGCTTACTATCAAAAAACAAGGTACAATTCAGAAAAAACCCCACATTCATAGATTGCAAAACTGGCCATTCACCTGTGTTTTTAAAGGAGTTTTGTGCTTCTAGTGACACTGGTGGAAAAACACTGAAGAATAAATTATCAACACCATATTCAAATAAGACTGGGACTTAAAGCATCCTTTCATATATGCATAGGGCCATATATATATTGAATAATAGATAGCTTGACAGGACCTGTGTTTGATAACCATTCTCTGAGTAGATCTCTCTTGTATTTTCTAAGGAGAAACAGAAAACACAGGATTTATGCATGTTCCAGCTTTCTCATTACTTGTGGGAATTCATGTTGTGAGTTTAAAAAGTAAGAATTTCTTGCTCATCACTTTGATCACTATAGTTGTGCATAATTTTATAAAAAATGTGTCCTGTGATAAAAAACACAAAATGGAGTACACATTTATTATGGATATCATAATATACTTCAGATCCAAATGATCAAAGCAGGGAATAAAGAGAATCCCAGTATTTCCCCAATTTACAGTAAATTCATTTTACAACTCTATTCATCAAACTGGTTATTTATAAAGTAACTGAAAGAGTAAATTATATATATGGTTTTAAAATTGAGCCTTACAGAAAAAACTTGTTTTCACTAGACTTCCCATCTAGTGAAATTGTAGAACTTTTATGTCTGTTAAACCTACTGCTCTATAAAGTACTGATTTACTTTATTTCCGTTATCTTACTACTATATTTTCTCATGTGCATACTTAATCCCCATTTTAATCAAGGTGTCACAGTCATAATTAATGTACATTGCTTAGCCTCACGGTATTTCGTATTTAATCTATTGAGTATTACTGAGTCTCTACCTTTCATGAAGTTCTATACATAGAAACAATAGAATGTCCTCGCTTCATACAGATGCAGACAATGAAAGCTGTGCAATAAGCCTTAGTAGTAACACAGTAACTCTTTGTACCTGCATTTAACTTATTTTTACAACCTCTCTGTTGCTGGTCTTTTTATCTATTTTCAATAAATCACCAGAATCACACATGCACATGACTGTTCAGATAATATGTTTACATATATAATTATTATATATTCACCGAAACTTCAAATAATAACAGATGGAAGAGATACATTCCAAAACTTCCTGCCAAGCCTATCTACCCAAATATTATATATTTCAAGATTCACTGTAATGAAAATTATCTCAAAAGATAGATAACGGCCAAACAGCCCAAATTTCTGACCTAATTTTTTTTTAATTTGAATGAATGCAGTGCTTCTGAAGGTGAAGTGGTATTTATGTGCTGAACAGAGTCTGTATGAATAGTACCATACAGAATTACCACTAGGATCCAAAACCTAAATATCTGTTATTTAGCCATTGCATAACACTGTATTAACTAATTGCTGGGAATTAAACTAACATATAAAGCTTATATTGCATTAACTAACCCAAACTAGTTCCTTGTTTTCAACCCTAACCTCATAGAAAATGTGGAGTAGCTTATTCCTCAGTTGCAGTTTTTCCTCAGAGTTGAAAATTATGATCTCCTCAGTGAGAAATTATTCTGTCTTAATTCTACAAGAAACTTTAAATTTCTACACAAGACAAAAATTTTATTTTGTGTGACCTTCCATTTGAGCTGGCCATCCTTGTGCAAGTAAATTTTATATCTTCAAAATGGGAGTATTGTGAAGGCTTTATGAATAATTGAAGTACTTTACATGTTATAGCCTCTACAATGTGTGCTAGAAAAGTCTAGGTTTGTAATCCCACTTCAGGCTACAACACTGTAAATGAGTTATTCACAGTTCTTCCCCCAGCCAAGTGTGGGGTTGTACATTTTTTACTATATCAATATTGTGGAAATTCCCTTTCATTTCCCTAACGCTTTTGTATTTCCTCCCAGAAGTTCTCATATTTTTGGTCATGATCCTTGTAAAAGATGGCTCTATTGCCACTTTTTAGAAAGCTGAAAGGGTCTACTATGCACTGGAACACACTCCAACATTTCTCTTCGCATTACAACTTAAAATACATGTTCAGACTTTTTGGTGTGCATCGCTCTGCATAAATTCCAGCCTGTTTCCTCACTGTCCCGGCTCTAAGGCAAGTAGTTGAACTATGTTTTGTGTCTTTCTGAAGTCTGAGTTTTCATATATTTCTATCAAAATCAGTTAAATAACTAATGACACCTAATATATAAAAAATATTCAAAATATAAACACCATCACTCCAAACATCCCCCCCTCCTTCTTCTTTGCCCAGCCTTATATGCTGAGCATGACGTCATATGGTACGGAATAGCCCATTGGCCAGCTGGGCCAGCTGTCCCGGCCACGCTCCCTCCCAGCCCCCTGCGCACCTGGCAGGGCACAGGAAGATGAAAAGTCCTTGGCTATGTAAACACTACTTAGCAACAACTAAAACATCAGTGTGTTATCAACTTTATTCTCATACCACATCCAAAACACAGCACTGTACCAGTTAATAGTAAGAAAATCAACTTCCAGCTGAAACCAGGACATGATTTTATGATGATCTATTTTGTGAAATTAAAAGAGAAAGGGTGGCAACATTAGACTGGATCAAAAACCCCACTGCTTTTATCTATAAATACTTGAACATACTGAATGCAGGGATGACTTCTCTTCTTGGTGTAATAGAGGACACATGCCAAAAATGCCACAATGTCAACAATGACACCACAACTGGACCCGTTGGGCATGGATGGCCCTCTGCACTGAGAAGTGTAAGAGGATGTAAGCTGGAGTGCTTACGGCATGTCCTCTATTCCACACAGCTATCCAAGTGTACTGAGCTAAACATGAAGTAGCTTCATCCTCAATAAAATTTCCTGTGATGGCACAGTGTACAAATACGTGGTTATCACAAAATCGCTGAAATTCAGCCTGCTTACACCTATTACTTCCACATAACCTCCTTTAGGGGTAATACTCTTCACTAAACAGGGCAAGAAACTGCAGCAACTATGAGTTCATTAGCAGATGGGGTCAGTACCTCTCAAAATACTATATAGTCCTATATTTATATGGTAACAATAATTTTGCAAGCAACGCATACTTTGGTAGGGCACAACCCTCAGGAGAAACTGAGAGTTTCATTCTTAACCGTTTATCTTGATCTTTGTTGTTCTTTAACTAAACTCCCTGTGCTACAATCACATAAATTTCCATCTAAACTGTTTGGCCTGTGGTTTCAAATGCTGGCTGTTGCTTAGTTTCCTGGAAAATCACAGCCCTAATAGTAAGTAAACACACACACACACACATACAAATAAGACACTTCTGTTTACACACCCATGACTAGCTGATACCTTTTTAATCAACTTCCAACCATACAATTTTATCATATTGCCATCTTCCTGTTACAATAGACTTGTAGGAATTGGTATGAAACTTCATTAGCCTACATACAAAGCATATCTTCTGTCAGTTATATTTTTCCTCCTTTGATTTAGATATATATATATTCATCTCTGCCTTAAGTGAGTTTTGAATTATAGGTACCTACAGTTTCAGGCAGAACTTACTCTCTCTTAATAGATACATCACATTTCTTAATATCTTATTAAAAAATTATAGCAGACATGAGCCTAGAAAATTAGTGGGATTGAGTAATTTGAAAAAAGATGCAAATACACTTTTTTTCATGAAATAGAAAATTGACCAGAAAACATGTGTAGAGAGCTAAATTCATCACTGGAATCTGGTCAGAAAATATTTGAAACTGAATACATTGCAATTTGCATTCAATTTGTAACATCATCATAATTCAAAATACATTAGGTATTCTGTGGGATCAAGTTACATCCATGTGAATAGTTACTGAATTCTCTTATTGCAACTATTGTGATCCATGCTTTTCAGTCATTTTTATAACTATATTCTGTCAAGAAAGAATGGGAAAATATCACTGAGAGCAGAGAGTAGTGCAAAGCAAAAAATTTTAAAAGGAAGCACAGAAACCAAACCTTTTATTACAGTTCCACAAATACGTCCCCCTGCTGTTTTTTTCCCCTTTCTATATCATCAAATACAAGCTGCTCCTTCCAGGTTGTTCATTAGTTATCCCCACCTTCTTTCTATCTCATTTCCTGTATGACAACTCTCACTTCCAAAGCAGTTCACAATGCCAACCCTCTATTAACACTTGTCAAATTTTCAAACAAGCTGAAAATGTTCTTTTCTTATTGCTAGGGATAAATCCACTAGAAAGTAATTTGCAAAACTAACCCATTATTCTCTCTTAAATACCATTGGAGTGGCTGCTTTCCCATGATATTTGCAAAAACATTGATGATATTCTACATAAACATGACTTAAAGTTATTAAGCCTGACCAGTCAAACAGTTCAGCATGGCATCAAGTACTGTACATTTAATTGCAAACCATACATCCTGCTATACCTTAAGCCTATTCAGATGACAGATAATATGCAGTGTTAGCATCTCACATAAAATAATCCTTCAATATCAAAAGTAAGGGCTGACATGTCCTGATGAAAAAACAGAAACAGAAAAAATATGAGTGTCTTTTAAAACAAAAAGACTTAAAATTAGCATCTGCACCACTTGTAGCACACACAAATTTCACTGGTGTTAGATTTTAATATTTTCCCAAAGGTCCATTAAGTTTCTTCCAAGTAGTGGGAAAAAAGGCAATTTTATCTGACTCTACCACCTTCCTCCCACTTACATGCCCTTCTGCTTGTCCCAAGAGAGAGAAGTGCTGACAGATCATACAGAAACAAATAAAACTCAGAAGCATTTACAAAATCTGTGGAAGCAGAAATGGAAGTTCATATAATTTAAAAACTGCACAGTACAGGAACAGTGCTTATGGGATGACTTGGAAATATGCTTCCTTTCTGAGAATGAACATAATCAGTTGCTGTTTTTTCAGTACCAACCCTTGTTGGTGTTTTACAACTACACTTCCTTATGTAAAAGCTAAAACACTGGTTTCTTGTGCTGATCCAATATTCCGAGATACTCCAGCTGAGATGCTTGTCTCCACAGTTTTAAGTGAGCAAGAAGCTTCATATATGGAAGGAAATCTTTTTAGGGCACTTTGGAATTCTGATCTAGGTTAAGCTGCCCGTAACTACTGTCTCTTTTCTTTGCATTTCTGCATCTGCAATCTCCTATCATATACCTGAATTTTTGGATCCTTTGAATAATTACTGGATGGTTTGATCTTTGGCATAAGTCACCCTTCTCTTTAAGGCTTCAACACTATCAAAACCAAGGCAATGAAAACATAACAATAAAAGATATACAGAATGGATATAAATAACCACTTTGTGTCTGAGTCAGTTAGACAGTAATACATATTTTCCGGTTTTTACAGCTTAATATTGTACCTCAACAAAAGAATGCTTTATATCACTTTGAATAACCAGCTACATCCTATTTGTGTAAATGAAATCTATTTTATATCCACAAGGTGCCATACATATCAGAAATCAGTAATCTTTCCCAGGAAAAAGGAGAAGAGTTTGTGCTAGTTTCAAAACTTAATATGTAATAATGTAAAAGATACAAATAATGTTGTTACATATTTTTAATTTTCAGCTATGTAGCATTTTTATTAATCAAAACCAACATTAAATGGTTTTCATCAGCCATGTATTTATTATATTAGTTGTTCTATATAGTAAATAAGTTATATAATTAGAATACATAAATATAATTAGATCTCAATTTATGTAGGATGAAAACACAACTTATAAAATCTCTGGATTTGATCCAGTTCCTTCCAAATCCACCAAAATAACTTTACCACTGCATTGGATTTTATTAATGTGGATTTCAGCAATTATCCAGAAAGCAGTTATTTTATCTACAGTTTTCAGAAATTATTTTTTTTTTTAGGTTTAGAACAGCATTATAAATATGGAATTAAGTTCTTTAAAATAAATAAAATAAGATAAAATTCAGGAAGCTTAATGTTGAAGAATCAAATTTAATAATGGATAAATGACAAAAAGCGACACTAAGTATGTTGAAGATGATATAATCACAAGTGAAATTAAAGTGCCAAGATCCAGCTGGGAAATTAAGTATTGTGAAAGTAACACATTCTTTTCTCTCTGCTAACATCCTTAATGTTAATATGATCCATGTCATAAACTAAAATAGCTATGTAAGTCCTAGAACAAAGTCATTTTTTAGAAGCAAGGAAACTGGTGTACGTTTAATATACAATTGGTTAATTATCATTACTACCTAGAATAATAGATAGGAAAGGAGAATTGATCACTTTCAAATTACTCAAGATCCGTCAGCTGTGTTTCATTTGTTTTACAAAGTCTGCTCAAATGGTGTACTTTTACAAGTATATTGTAGTAAGAACTTTGAAAACAGAACAGTAACAGTACCTTAACCTGTCTTTAAACATCTTTTTTCATGCTGAGAAATACATATTCACATATATATTTGATATTCTTACTGGGTTTTCACATATGGGGTAAGAGTTGATACACATGGACATACCCTCCCTTGTAGCCAAGAGACTATAAAAGTAGGGATCAGACACCAACAAACTTAGCTCCATTCTACCGAACCCTTTGCTCTTAGGAAATAAACACAAGGCACAGGATGCCTTGGCATCTTTATGTTTTTTCTGCTGAAAATGGGACTGCAGAAGGGTGGTCTAGCCTTGAAGATGCTGTGTGCTTTAAACTTATTTTGGCAAATGAGAAAATTTGATCCAGGGTTTTTAAAATAAGCACTTGCTAAGTTCGGAATACTTCCAACTTTTGGGAATATGAGGAAGTTCATCTGGAGATATTCATTACCGATTTTCACTAATGATTTTAATTTAGAGTTGTGGGTGGTTTTTTCCATCTAAAATAATGATAATCTCTATTTTTTTTAAGCTTTAGGGTAAAACTGGAGCATCAAAAATCTGGAAGACTGAAATAAAAATTCAGACTTCAGTACATTTGAGGTATAGCAAGAATGGGGGTAAATTGGTATTAGAATTTGATATCCTACATATCAAACGTGTGTTCAGTCCATCATATCACATTGCTAATGACTGTACTCACTGCTGTCACAAAGCAGCATCTTGAAAAAGCATTCAGCTTATCTGAATAAAACTATACAGTTGAAAAATTTTAGGATCGTTTGAATTGTATATTGCATACCTCTCTTCTGTTTCTCTTTCTTTTGTTGACAAGGGCAAACAAGTCATGAAGTTGAACTTGAGCAATGTTAAGGATCATGTTAAGCCGAAGATCTCTTTAGTACTAACAGAAGAGTCTTTTCTCCTAATAAATATGCTTGTAAAGACAACAATGTTCTGGGATCTCTCGGCCTTCCTGTTGCAAAGTCTAAGAAGGCAAAGTTTAATGAAATTCAGACTTGAATTAGATTAATATACATAGCTCAAAGGGGAGGCAGAGGCAGAAGCAGAAGCAGAAGCATTTCTCTTTCACTATTTGGCACATGGTAATAATGCATAAATATAAACTAAAGGTGATATATTTAAAACAAGTATCAAAGTGATTAAGTTCTGTGAATCGAAATTAATTGACATCTACTTATGTGTAATTTCCCAGCTAATTACCTACTTATGCACCAGTGCAAAACATTATATGGTTGGAAGGGCAGAAAATGTACATGTGGGTTTCAGTCTGCTCATTTCTCTAGGTTTCTATACCAGTATAATTTCCTTGTTCTTTCAGTTTTGCCACTGTCAACTCAAACCAAATATTTTTTCTCTGACCTGTGTTTCAAATTACACTTTAACATTCCTTACCCTTGCTAAATGCAGATATACTTTGATAAAAGAGGGGTTCTTTAAACAGAGGTAGAATCAAATATTAAAATTCACATTTTGGGTATCAACGTTTTCTAAAACAATATAAAAAATATTTGCCAGATCTGATAATTTTCTTCTTCTGTCCTTCCTGGATCCAGTCATTAATTTTTCAACCACATTTATAGTCATTAAAAGTTAAATAGGTCAGAAAAGATTTAATGTACATTCTGGACAAGTGTATAGAAAAAGTTTACAATAGAAACTTCACTGAGACAGTTTTGCTTCTGAGTGTGATCCAGGTAAGGATTAGTCAGTTGTTTCCACTTATGTGGGTTATGCTATACTGCTGCATTATTTAACAGACATAAGAATTTCACAATGAATAATTTAATTATTTGCTGCATATTTCACCCCAAGAAAAGAGGCACTTTAAGTTACTTCCTTACCTTGTTTTCTTGGAGTATGCATCTGTCACTAAAAGAAACCCCACCCTATATTTTATTTTTATACTATGCTACACTTTACATTACACTAACATGTCTACTGCTACTGCATCAATGTTTGCTTGTTATTTCAATGGGACTATTAAGTCACAAGCTTTTCTTCTAGCTGTTTGTAGAACAGTAAATGTTGCATCAAAAGTTTTGGCAATCTAACAGGGCTTTCTACTGACCCTATACTACAAGTTACATTATAAAAACAAAGTTGTATAGTCATTTTTCGTGCTTCATGAGCTCAAGGAAGTACTTGATCTCTATTTATTATTATAGGATTATCAGAACATACAACTGGGGGAAATTGCACAACAGCAAGATAACAATTAGACAGCAGTTCTGTTGAAAAGCATTTGGGGTTACTGTGCATTAGAAGCCGATTATGATACAAAATTGCAATGCTGTTGGAAAAAAGTCAATCATCAAACTAGGATAAATGAGCAGCAGCATAACCTGCAGAACACTTAAGCTATGCCTCTGCGCTATCCACTCTTAGCATTTCCTTAGCTGAAGGCTTTGATCAATTTTGGACATGTTATATAATGAAAAGTACGGATCAAAACTGGAAAGAGTGTAGAAGAAAGGAGCAACTAGGTTAGGATTCTAAAAATATGGAATAAAAAGAAAAATTGAAAGAAAAGAAGAAAAGATCTGACATAGGTGTAGCTAATTCTGCTATGAGATCTCTTCCAGCTTTATGATTCCAAGACAATAAATAGAAAACAAGATATTTTTGCCATACTGTTCTAAAATGTATATGTAAAAGGCATCTGCTATGCCTTTCACAGAAATAACTTATAGGTTCTGAAATATTACAGAATTTTTTGAGAAGAAAAATAGACTGTAAATATGAAATCCTCCTTAATTCAAAGATCTCTGCTACTCTTCAAAAGACCAATATGGGAAACTAGCTTATTTGTATTTTCACAGTGACACGTAGCGTTTCTGGCAGTATGAGATGAGAGGAAAAGTACTTTGCTTAGAACAATCTCCTGCCGAACACCTAAACTACTCTGTTGGCAACCCTGTTAAAATCTACATTTCCCAGGTGACCAGCTTTCTTGTTACTGGTTTATAGTCAGAAAGCATGAGTATGAATTTAGTTTAGTTTAGTGAGTTTAGTTCCTAAGGGAAGTCAATGAATCACTGTAGAGATAGATTGATGGAAGCTAGTGAGAAAAGTGGTTAAAAGATGGTGAGACTTGCCAAATAATTTTTGTGAAGTCTTAGTGGTGGGCTTTGTTTGCTCAGACCAATTTCTATCTCTCTCATCCAATATCTTTGTTTCTTAGGGTCCTCAGAGTGTTATTATTTGTTAAAATTACTAGTTCCTTTTGTATTTTTTAAGCCACACTAATGGAAAACAGAAATTCAGGTAACCACCTCAGTAATTTTTTTTATGGTATTCAGTATTTACTCCTTGTTAACTAATGAAAATAAGATGGATCTTTAGTGAAATTTCTGTAATGTTAAATATCAAGGAGGCATTCTTCTCTCACATATGGGAAAGCCTATAAACAATGTAGATATATCAAAACACCTATCTTAAGTGTAAACTGTTTTTATTCTTACAGCCAAGCACAGATTATGCCTAAAAATTTCTAGAACATTGGTGCATAGAGAAATGTGAGTTGCTGATAATCTACGGTTTATAACTGGACAGAGGGAAATGAAATGAACATCAGTTCCTGAAGCTTGTGTATACATGTAGCAGTCCTTTATGTCATTATCCTATCATTAGATGGGATGTTACTACTGTTTTATTTAATCATATCTCAAGTGTCTGAGAGAGAGAGAGCATACACATGTGCATCTGCAAAAAGGCATCTCGGTCTTAAATCGGTGATTTTTTTTTTTAAATATTATGAAAACAAGTAGAACAGTTCAGCAGAATATTTATCCTTCTTCCATTTACTACTAGACTTTCTTATTAGTAGCACCTCTACTCACTTCTATAAAATTCCCTTCACTGTTTCTTGAGAACCCGGCTGTTGCCTTGAAATATTTGGTGCTATTTCATTTCCTAAGCGGAGAGAAAAGTAAATAAATAAAGAAAAGAAGTTGATGAGTTTAACCTAAAATTACAAGTTTAGACCTAACAATTGAAAACAATGATGAACATGTCCAAAACTTGAAAGGTAACAGCAGCTGCTCTCACTCTCACCACTTTTTATGGTCAGCTGCTGTATACAAGTGAACATGACCACATCCCAAAACATAAGTGTGATAACCTGTGGTGATCTGAGTGATATCCATCCATTGATTTCTCAGTTTCAAAATTTGACTGGAAATTTTCATCCCTCTATTATAACATATTCTAGGGGAGTGGAAAATGCACTTTACTTCATGAACTTGCAGATCGCTTGAGCACAGCTTTGCAGCACTTCATATTTTCCTGAAACTCTGCTCTCTATATTTAAGATAAACTTATATTATTAATTGACTCCCCTAACTCTAAATTCAAGAGCTGGACTTGCTTCCTTATGACTGAATGTGTTTTGGTTGTCTTTGCATATGTATATTTAAATACACATCCAAATATTTGTTTACACATAGATTTTTAATGTGGTGATTTTGATTAGCCCCCCTTATGTATGACCAAGTGCTCATTTTACACATTTACTTCTCTGTTGGAATGAAGCTCTAAGACTTTGGTTCAGGAGGAATAACAAAACTCAGCCAAGCTATCTTTCCAAATATATTGAAGTTTCTAGTGATTTTTAAGACCTCAAAGATGGTATATTTTTGCTTTTCTTTCCTCTATAGTCTTCTGCTGTTGTTTGAAATGAGCTTCCCAGCAGTTTTTCTACACTGTACAGTCCAGAAGAAATTTTCCAGGGAGACCAAATTTGGGAACATCTTTTGGAAGAGGTTATAATGACAGCAGCAAAAGTAAAGAAAAGAATTGGGTTTCAAGGCTCATTTTGCAATCTCCAATCTTCATGGCATCCCATCATGTAATGGTCTCCATCTGAAACCTTAGAATAGTAGAAGTAACAGAAAGTTAAGCTCAACAGTCAGAGGCGTAAGTTCAAGTATTGGACCTAGAGACTTATGTATGAAGTGTTTTAATTTCTGCAATTGGAGGGAAGGTTGGCCATCCCTGGAGAAAACCATTCCCATCATGTCTATTTTTTCTGTCTGGTGCTGGATGGCCTTAGATCAGCTTGGGCCAAGGTAGGAGGGGCAAGAGTGGGAATGTTCACAACATCTCTGAAAGACATTAAATTCCCCAACAAACTATTTGATCAGAAGGCACAGTTCTTTTTTTCCCTCTTTTTTTCCCCTGACTATTCTTGCAGCCAAGCTCTTCTCCTGAAATCTGAGAGAAAAGAGGCAACAGGTCCCTCCCATGGAGAAAGAGTGTGAAGGGATAGTCTATGCAAACTGATCTGCCTAAGCATCCAGTCATTCCTAGAATAGTGTATCTAATAAATAGCAGTGGAAAACAACACTTCCAGCTCTAGACTTTCCACTAGACCTGTGGAATTGCTAATTCAGCACTTGTGAGACTGCATCCAGAGAACTATGCTCGGTTCTGTGCTACCTCCCTGATCAGAGAGACGATACAAAGACGATAGAGCCAGACTCTTGGAGGTACACAGTGACATGATGTGAAGCAAAGGACCCAAGTCAGAACATAGGAAATTTTGATTAGATATTGGAAAAATGTTTTACCATGAAGTGGTCAAATACTGGAACAGTTTGTCCCAGAGAGGCTGTGAAACCTCCATCCTTGGGAGTGTTCAGGACAGAACTGGACACAGCCCTGAGCAACCTGTTCTGAACAGACTGGCTTTGAGCAGTGGTTGGATCAGGTGACCTCCAGAGGCCCCTTCCAACCTAAGCCATTCTATGATTCCATGATTCTATAATGCTATATGTCTTTATTTTCTCTTTGGCCCTTTCACATTTATATGCACGTACTAAGTTAACTGAGCATGTGAACTTGTCTTATTTACCATCAGTCTGTAGTTATTTTTCTTCAATGTACTAGAAGATACTCAGGAACTATGGTGCAAATACCGTAGCCTAATACTGTAATACAGACCTATTTAAAATAACTGGAACTAGGCAGGCACTTATGTGTAATAGCAGCCACATTATTAAGCTAAATGGTTAGTTTGAAATTTTCACAGCAGGACATGCTAAGTCATTGGGAAGACACAGGACAGAGGACAGATACAACTGAAAAGACTTTGGGCAATGAACAATAGTGGGGCATCTCCTAGCTACTAATAACTGAGATACTGCTCCCCTCCTTTAACCCTTGGTATACCTAACCTAAGGCCTTAATATGTCAAGGAAGAGATGTAGATAACAAGATTGTTGAATTCAAAATAAATATCAACAGAATTTAATATCTTACCTATACATTTTCATTCCTACTAGAAAATGTTATCACCACCTTTAAATATGCAGTATAAACAAGCATCACTCAATGCAGTTTCTCTAGATTACCAGCAGAGCTTTGGATTTGATCCAGACATGGTGGTGATCCACTATAATACCAAAAAAGAACCCTTGTTCTCAGAAATAAGCTACATTCATATACCTCATACTGGTTAAACTGGCAAAGGAAAGTTTACATGTCAATTAAATCATCTTGCCATGTCATCTTTCTATGTTCTATTTTTCACTACTGAAATTTCAGGCTGGAAAAAATAGAGAAGTACCATCAGTCTTCTAACAGAGGAGCACTGTGTAGTTAAAATGATTTAACTCCATTTAAGATAACTTTCATAAGAAATTCTCTAAGGTTCTTTCAGTGTTTTATGCAAAATTCCCATCTAAATTACCCCCCAGCTGTGCATCTGGTGTCCCAAGGAGAGACATTTAGAACGTCAGCCGAGTGCCACAGAGCTGACACCATGGCTCTGTGTGTTCCTTCACATAACCACTACTTGGTCAGGCATCTCTACTAATACTTAAATAATGTTGCTATATTAGAAACTATTTTAAAAATACTAAAAGAAAAACTGCATTACGTAGTTCCCATTGAGAAATATATTAAACGTCAATAATTTTAAGGTAGAACTTCACATGGCTATGTCTTTAACGCAAAGTGTTTAAATCCTGATTAATCTCTGTTTGATTATAATGGGCTTGTCCTGCTAAATTTACCAGGTTTATATACTCACTAAATTAGGAAACTGGCACCATTCATTTGCAGCAACATTTATATTAAAATAAACATATTTTAATATGTGAATTTTAAAAGCTTGTATTTTTACAAATTTCAACAGCATGAAAATTAATGCTATTGTTCAGGTCACACAACTCTAACAATCCAAAGATGTAAGTCTTTTGAAACAAACATGAGGCCCTTATAGTCACTTATTTAAAATATTTGACAATATGAGTTTCTTATTTAATTTATCTTTATGGACAACTCATAAAGAACATTAATCCAACAATGTTTACTAAGTTGTAAAAATTATTTATATCTTTAAGGGAGGGCTAGCATATGCCAATTTTTGTAACATCTTGGGTGCCAGTACCACTTAGTAGTAAACAAAGCAATAAAACACTGCCAGACAAGTAAACAACAAAATTCTTAGAGACTGCTACTAAATTCTGAGAGCATTTTCTATTGGCCTGTAAGTTGGAAAACACTCATCTTCCTTTCCTTAGGTTGTGTGGAAGTAGTTAGGACATAATAGATTAAAAGCAGTTTTTCAAACCAAGCAGGAGAACGGAATGGGGTTTAGGATGGAAAGAAGGGTGCATTTTACTGCAGCACACAACAGACTTCTGCCAAGATTTGCAAAGGCACCATTATTTTTCCTGGTGCTCTATTTGTAGCTACAGAAACCAAGGACTTACCTAGCTAAATGATTACAGTGTCATACAGTATCCCAGACTTCAGAAAGTGGAGAAACTAACACATAAAACTCTTTCTTCTCCTGATAGAGAATAAAGCCTCTGGGCCACTGAAATATTACACCGCATTCAACCTTGGATGTTATTTTTGTTTCTTAGCCCTTTACTGAGTGGCATAAGGACAAGATTGACACTTCAAGAAAAAATTGATACTTTGGAGCAATCTCCACATGTAAGCATGCAGTGGTGGACGCTACCTGGTTAGACCTAGTCGCATACAGGGAATAGAAAGGGAGAGGAAGTAGATTTTTTTGACAGCAACACATTTTAATGGCCACTTATCAAAGTACAGTTTTAAAATAGACATCATTAGGGAACAAGCACCAGGATTACTCAATTGCAAAAGGCTAATGTTGCCTCACCTTTGTGCAGTTGCTTATGTATAAATGCAGATGAAAAGCTGGTTTTGTGAAGAAATCACATCACTTGAGATAAAATTTACAGGAGACCTATTGTAAAAAAATGATGGTCTGGGAAACCTGATAAAAAGAAGTCTAAGATCTAAGAGATTAGGATGTCTCTTAAGGATACAACGTCTTGGGAAATTCTATAACTAGTGGAATTAGGACTGATGGTATTTCTTCTCTATTTTTTCCAGCCTGAAATTTCAGTAGTGAAAAATAGAACATAGAAAGATGACATGGCAAGATGATTTAATTGACATATGACTAATGGCCTTTAAAAATGCTAAGTTTTTTTTAAACAACTAAACTCTGAATATAGACCATGCAATAATGATAGTTATGTGAGAAGCAAATAGACATACCTGAAATTTTTCAAGATAACCAGAACACCAGTTCCATTTATTACACTGAATGTTTTTGCACTATTGACTGGAAAATTATTGGGGTTGAAGTATTTATTTCTCAATTCCATTAGTACTATTTATTATTACATAGTACCTTTTATTCTGTGATCTAAACAATCACTTTAACATGAACCTGTAATGACTCTATTTCTGTTTTTATTTTATGAGGAATGAGAAAAGAGTGCCAGAGAGAGATTAATTGACTTGCCCAAGACCACAGCAAACAAATGGCAAAAAAAAAAGATCACAGATAGTCCCAGCTATCTTCTTGACTCCTCTGGCTTTTGTATAGCTCTTGTGTATACAAATTCAAAGCACTTACCTTCTTGTTTGAAAATATAGGAATAATCTTGACTTTTAAGAAAAAGATATCAGTCAATTAATCTCATACATTGTTCTGTGTAATGAAATGCTATTGTATTCCCTGAAGGAAATATACCGCTGTACTAAATAAGTTGCGTACAAAGTTACTGATGACTATACGGAGCTAGAGTAAGCATTAAAATGGTTATAAACAATATTTCATTTTCCAAACTACATGCACATTCAGTTTAAAATTTTTCTGGTTGTTTTTGCCTTTTAAATGTTAATTCTCTTCAGTCTGGATAATAAAGATGTACTAGTCTGTTCTAACTCTGATTTTAACACATGTAATTCCTTGTCGTACATTTTTTTAAGAAATATAACTGTTCATATTTTTAAGTTTTCTACAAAACTTAAAATAGAAGAAACTTCAAAGTTCTATATTTGGCTTTTTAACTGTTCCTTTATGGTTTTCTTTGAGGTTTTAAGAATTAGAATATCTTCAGAGAAAAACAAAACAAATTCTGGAAATGCAATTCTATAGATATAATTTTTGCACATTTGAGCCATTAATTTTTAATACTATCCCTAATACATGATGTGTTTTCTGTACAGTTCTATACACAATTTTTCCCACCCTCTCATATTTAGAGTAATTTGGAGTTTTCTGAAAGACAAGCTTATCACCCTAGACCATAATAAATCCATGCGAATCCATTAAGAAATGTTCTTCTGACAAACAGGTTAAATAAGGGAGAAATATTAAAAAGTCTTAAAGTGAAAAGGGAACTGAAATACTTCAAAAAGGACTGGTGTCTCTTTCAAAAGTATTGGGGTTTTTTGCAAGTTACTGGTTTTACAAGAATACTAAGAAAATGTTTTGCTTTGCTTTCCATGAAAAAAAGCAGCTGACCCAGAAGTTGAAATGAAAGTCCTGGAAAGACGAGCCTTTTCTGATATTTCTTAAACAGATTTGTAAAGCAATTTGTTACAGTTCACTTTGTGTTTCCATATTATAGCTGTTTGCTTCATTCAAAATGTTTAACTCTGAGAATTTGTTTTTGATAAGACAGTCATGGAATGGCCAATTTTATTACGCTTCTTTACTCCGCTTTGCTACTGTACTTGTAAAAACGAGGCACATCTGAAGCATTTTTACCAATCCCACAAAATGAAAATAAAATCCACTGACACCCCACCCTTCATTAGAAAGCAGCATGTCTTGTGGAAACATTGTTGCACTTACAAAAAGAATGGAAGTTTAAAAAAACCCATACTGTTCACAGAGAATTTTAATTTCCTATTTAAATAGGCACCATAGAATTGTAATTTAAAATTTTAAAATGGTTCCAAAATCCCTAACAAAAAAAAAAATATGTGTACTTTCCCTTCCCACCTGGACTTGTCATCCCCTCAATAACTAATCACTTATGGAATAATGCTGAAAATACTCAAACTAACCATTACGATTTACAAAAGTTAAACTTCTTTGCATTCAGAAAACAGAAATGCATTCAGTCTTAAGATCAAAAACCCTACATGCCTCGTGTTTTTCCTATAAAAGAAACAGGAATGTATTGAAAAAAGCATTAAATTGAACATTTGTTCATTTTGGAAGCATATGGTTTGTCCTTTCAAATCTTACATTGTGAAAAATTTAACATCATTAACTTCGGACAAGCATGAGTTCACAAAAGTGATACAAAGGTGTAGCAACAGAATGGCTGTGTAAAAGCCAAAGATATTAAAAGACAAATTTTAGAGATTACTGATGTGAAAGTGTAGTTCTAATTTAGAATTGCTGAACCTCTTTTTATTTCTCAATTATATATGAAGTGGAAATGAAGCCAACATTATGTAGAAATAGAGCAAACGCTGCCAGAGAATATTCAAGTATGTCTTGCTCAGATTTATGGCCATAATAAAGGATACAGTGTGTACCACAGAAACACACAAAGCAACCTTCGTTCAGAAAGGATTCTATTATTTATTCATCGAGCACATCATGCTATAGAAAACTGATTATTCCAAAAATCTAGAGAGTAACTGAGTATTAAGTATTGTCCCTCTGCCCACCATTCTCTCCATGAATCCTTTATTCACAATGTCCGCTTAATATTCAAATACAAGCGTGTGGCTTTCCACTAAAAAGAAGGGGTTCCAGCTACTAAAAATGAAGACCGAATAATATAGTGATCAATCAAATACAATCTCCTACTGATTTTGACAGAGAATTTGATTTTAAAACAGATGCCTGTGATAGCCATCAAGGGCAAAATAGGCATCGGTGATCTACACACTGCAAAATAAATCTACAGCTCATTTAACAGGGAACAATAGGCTAGTAGATGACGGACTCCTCCCTCTGGCTAAGAAACCATTAGCCTGTTTTCTCATATCAGCCCATTCAAACTAGCAGGACCCTAACCCTGGATTTGCCAGACTGTTTCCCACCTCCCAGAGCTCTCGTTATTTTAACTTTGTGCATACGAACAGCATACGAATTTCGTCCTTCCCACTCGGCACCAGCGCTGCGGGTTCCCGGGGAGCGCGGGCAGCGAGGGCAGCTCCAGCGAGGAGGGGCAGCCGGGGTGGCAGCGGGGCGGCGCGGGGCAGCGGCGGGAAGCGGCGCGGCGGCGGCAAGCGGGGCCGGGGCGGAGCGCGGGGCCGGACCGCAGGGCCCCGCCATGCCGGCCGCCCCGCGCTAGCCACCCCGCTCACGGCTCCTGGCACAGACGCGGTCCCGCTGCCACCCACGTGTTCTGCGATTGCTTTTCCACCCACACAGGCGTGTGTGGGACGACGTGCCGCCGCCCGTGTCCCCGTCGCGCCCGCCCCAGGCGATCCCTGCCCGGCGGCCGCGGGGAGGCGAGCTGCCCCGCTCCCCGCAGCCTCCCGCCCCGGGCTCCCCAGCACGGCAGCCCAGCCCAGCCCCACCTCCCTCTCGGAGCCTCCGCAGCCGCACGGCGTCCCTTTCTTCTTCCCGCCGCGGGGAGCGCGGTCGGCCGGACGGGGATCCCGCTGTGCCCACACCTCAGCGGCCCCCGCCGGCTCTCCTCCCCGCGGCCGGGAGCAGCCATGGCAG
>VZTQ01005999.1:0-48015 GCA_013400755.1 Pelecanoides urinatrix
GCACTTGGCCTTGTAGAACCTCAAGACGTTCACACAGACCCACTTCTCGAGCTTGTCCAGGTCCCTCTGGACGGTATCCTGTCCCTCAGGTGTGTCAACCGCACCACTCAGCTTGGTGTCATCTGCAAACTTGCTGAGGGTGCACTGGATCCCACTGTCCATGTCATTGATGAAGATATTAAACAGTACTGGTTCCAGTACAGACCCCTGAGGGATACTACTTGTCACCAATCTCCAGCTGGACCTTGTGCTCTCTGAATGTGACCATCCAGCCAATTCCTTATCCATGAAACAGTCCATCCATCAAACCCATATCTCTCTAATTTAGAGAGAAGGATGTTGGGGGGGGATTGCATCAAAGGCCTTAAGCGAGTCCAGATAGATGACATCATCCATAGCTCTTCCCTTATCCACTGATGTAGTCATTCCATCATAGAAGGCCACTGGGTTGGTCAGGCAAGACTTGCCCTTGGTGAAGCCTTGAATCACCTCCCTGTCCTCCATGCGCCTTAGCATAGCTTCCAGGAGGACCTGTTCCACGATCTTCCCAGGCACAGAGGGGAGGCTGACAGGTTGGTAGTTCCCAGGGTCCTCCTTTCTATCCTTTTTAAAAATGGGTGTAATGTTTCCCTTTTTCCAGTCTCCAGGGGCTTCACCTGACTGCCATGACTTTTCAAACATAGAGAGTGGCTTGGCAACTACATCAGCCAATTCCCTTAGAACTCGGATGCATCTCGTCAGGTCCCATTTTGCTAGACCACAGATTTGTTTGTCTACTTCAGACATTATTGAAGTGTGGTTTACTTTCTTAATTTGGATATCAAGAGAGCTGATGACAGTTCAAGAAACAAATATTCCTCTAAGCTGCTAAAATACCATTTTTTGCCATTAAACCAAGCCCTAGCCAAAAACCAAACCAAAGAATCTTTACAGAATCTAAGCCAACGTAAACTTAGAGGAACTACATGGATCTCTAACAAATTTGCAACATCTAGGATTTTTTTCCACCGAAGTTCTTAGCTCTGATTTATATAGCTAAAAGCTATAGCCACAGCCTCTGTGGGCTGAAGGCATCAACAAGAACAAGTTTGAAGGTTATTAGGTTTTGCAAGGGGGGCAGGAGGGTTGCCGTGCTGTCCTGGGATATGGAAGCTAAGGTGGGTGGAGCTGAGACTGCCTTGCTCCATAGCCCGACTCAGGTATTGCCTTGGAGCCCCTTCCCCAGGCTCACGGAGGGACCCGAGACAGAAGGATTTGCCCTCCCCTGGCCCACTGCCTTGTCTGTAAAATGGGAAAAAGAACCTTTCTTGCTTCAAAACCACGGCAAAGGAGCTACTGTTTGCCATGTGTTTGCCTGTTCAAACGCCCCTCTTGGTTTTTTCCCATCTGATACCACCACCTGGGTGTCCAAGCCTGGGTGTTCAATACCGTTGCGTCAACCTGCAGACTTGCTACATCATGTGAAAACCGCCCTGCATCTAGAAGACCTTTTTGGTGCATCTTGGGATCCACGGCTTGTCTCTGCATTGCCCCTACTGCTGGGGGAGTCTGAGACAAGGAACAGCACCTGCGATAGAGCTTCCTTGCTTTCACCACAAAACAATTGTGAGGACAGCCCCAAAACTCCCCTCAAAGGAAGAACAGAGGAGCAAAGCTGTGTGCAGAGCTGTGTAGGGTCTGCTATTTCCAGCACAGTGCCAAACAGTTACCCAAGTGCGCGAGTTCTGCGCGAGTGATGCCTCGGAGTCTTTCAGAATTCTCTTGTTTCCACTTTATCTTCTACCACTGCCCTTTGTTTCAGATCTGCTGAGGGTTTTCCTTGTTGGCTGCTGCCTGGGGAACGTGCATTGAGACTTGGGAGCTGGTCTTTTATGACAGGCCATTCATTTGCTATTGAGCGCTGAAGGCACCCTCTGCAGTGGCTGGAGGATGTCCTTTGAGCCCTTCTGGAAGAAAGGCTCGTTTCATGCTTGCTGCATCTGCAGGAGATGAGATTTAGGGATGCGGGTAATCCCTGGTTTTGTCTTGCCACATGCCTAGGATTCAATGGAAGTGGAGGGCTATGTGTGCCATGAAAAGCGTAGATCCCCTTGAGGGGTGAGGGCCCGAAGAGGAGGAGGCACATCCAAGTACCAGGCTAGCCCCAGTCCCCCTGGGGTTTTCGTCAGGACTTCAGAACTACTTTCAGTCTAAGCTTATTGGGAATTTGGCCTCTACCAGTACACACCGTAGGTATCACGAGGACGGAGGGTTTTATCATCATCATTACGGCATTTATGGCAAAAATGAATGAATTCACCATTTTTATGATCTGTGTATGTTAACTTCAACTGCTTATCTCTTTTCTGGACTCATTTCAGCAGCTTGTGTGTAGTCGTCATTAAAGTCATCATCCTGCTTTTTATGGTGCAGAATATACACATTAATTATGGGTTAGCAGGTTTTTTACTCATGTTTGGTTTCCCTTCCCAACTCTTACAGTATCAAGAAAACTGTCTTGCTGCAAAATATCTTTTCAAGCTTCTATTTGCCACCACAGTGTCTTCAGACGGAGCTATTGACTTATCTTGCTGTGTTAGCAAACCCAGTGAGAAACCAAGGTAAGATCAATGTGACTCTTGCACTTAGATTTTTTTTTTAATCAGTAAGCATAATGATACATTTTTGTAAACCAAAATGTCAATACTATCTCTCCTTTTGCCTAACTGAAAAAACCACATATGGTATATGCGCATAGCTGGTACATAAATACACTTCTAGTCACATAGCCAAGATTCAAGCTCTCCTTTAGGTTTGAAACACCACTAAGAACATCTTTAAAACTTACTTGACTGAAACAATTAAATAAGTATCTGTCTTGCCAGAGGTGAGGCATATGTGATGCTTTATAAATATGTAAGTCAGGGTCCTCATGTTGCAGTATTTTAAATCCTTCTTCCCTTTTTTTTACTGCATGGATTTCAGGTATCTGTACATTGAATTTTGTCATGTTATTGCCTGTCATTCAGGCTCATAAAGCCCTGGCACTGTTCTTCTGACAGCCCACATCCTTACTAGCCCGCCTAACTTAGCATTATCAGCAAAATTGCTAGTCTCACTCTTCACTCCCTTTTTTCACAGGGTTACACGTAGAAATGTACTGGATAGCCCAGGTCCTAGCACTCATCTCTGCAGAACTGTACCGGCAACTTTCCTCCATTGCAGGAGTCAACTATTAACTCATTCTCCCCTCCCCTATGTCCTATCTGTTAATTATTTTTCAGACTTTACTATTAAGTCATTCATTTAGGCTTAAGGCTTCTTTTAAGACTTAAGGTTTCTTTTAAAAGCTTTTAGGGGACTTGGTGAAAAGCCTTAGACAATCCCGTAGACAATATTAACTAGATCTTCCTTGCTTATTGATCCCTTTAAAATAACATCAACAGACTCAAAAGGCTTTCAAAAGCCTTTCCCACATAAAGTAAACAAAACCAAAGTTTGCAGTGCATTTAAAATATTTGTGTAACATGGAGCAATCCAGTAGCAGGTAGTTACTGTGTATGGTAGGTAATGCAAAAATCACTATTCAGACATCTGGGTCATCTATGCTATGTTAATTATTTCTATTAGAGGGCTTAATCTCTTAACTAAGGCTTTACCATCCAGATTAATTAATTTTGCAGGCTATGTAATACTAACTCTGTGTAATAAATACACAGTTGACAGACAATAAGGATTTCTTTTTCTGTGGAGGCAATCTGTAAATATGTCTTGGTAATGTGATAAACACTTCAAATATATATAAACTATCTTGGTTTCCAAAATAATAGAAATATATACAGGACCACTTAACTAAACATATGAATTATTTATTTTCCAGTGTCTTTAATTCTGCATGCATTGTGATATACCTAATGTGATGCTGGTGATAATTTTTCTCAGCTCAGGCTGGTTTTATCGAAGATGTTGGGAAGCTACCACTGGGAGGTAAACTTGACATGTACTTTCTTTAACACCTTCTTTCCTAATAAATTAAGGAAAAGAATCCTTTCATACAGAAAGTCTTTAATGTACATCTGTAATGTGGTATTTTCCCTCACTTGCAGCCTTATAATTTTGTATTTTGGCTCTTAAAACTTTTTTTCAGTTCAAATTTACTTACAATGACAATGTTAGTAGCAACATTTTAACTACAAGCTTGTTTTTAATCCTTGTTGAGCTTTCTCTTCCATTGTATCAAGTATTAGTTCTCTGACCTAGGCATAGGTCTGTTTGTCCAGTGCACTGGATAAAATCTTTGGTTTTGCAAACAAAAAGATTTCAGTGAGAATAAAATTGAATTCATACAGAGGGTGTGGTGCGCTTTGGCCATTGTTTATCATGACACAAAACATTCATCTGGAACTGTGATAGAACATTCTCTGGTTACATGCAGTGTTAGTGAGAGGTGTAATAAAGAAGATACAGTGGGAAATTATTCTTTTTTCCTTTGAAGCAGTTGCACACCTATGGAACCACAAAAACATTTTAACGAGTGCTTCTTTGGAAATTAGACAGCAGCACTGATTTTTATTTTGTGGAATTTTTGCCTGTCAGACTACTTAGAGTACAACTTTGTTTAGAATGAAGTTTTTTATAAAACTACAGCTACTTAGACGTTAGAATGCTGAAAAAATACTAATTTTGTTCAATTGCGAGACTGTAGTGCTCTACTTACAGACTGTATAGCACTGATAAGGTGACACAGCACGACAAGCTATACTGTGACTCTAGTGAGCCTTCTGAACCACAGGAATCATTTATACAGTAAAGCTTCAGTTACATTTCTATAACCTTGATATCTCTGAAATCGAAAAAGAGACTTAATTGTGATAGTCTTTTCTAATAACAGATTCTGATCACAATTAACTGAAACGAGGCTTACTTTTCCTCTTCTTAGCTGAGAGACAGAGTTTGTCAGGGCATCTGACAAAATATTTCATATTTGTCACTGTACTATTGCCGTCTGAGTTTAACTACCAGCCTGTAAGATTAAGGCTGTATTACCCAAGAACCACCCTGTTCCCCAACAGATGTATTAAACGCTATTTGGGTTGCTAGTTAGGAAGAAAGAAAGGTATCCTGAATGGGTGTGTTTCTTTGCGATCTCCCTAGTCTAAGCCAAAATGTTTATAACTTTACAAATTAATTGTAGACTTCCTTAGGCCATTGATTTTGTCTGCAGCATACATTTAAATACTGGTAAACCTTTTGTACCTGCCTTAATAAGTTGGGTGTGTACCGTTTCAAGCCTGTGTACCTGAGAGGAGCTTCAATGTGTTCTGTGGGTTCTCATGTAAGTTATGTATCGTTGAGTTCTAGGCACAAATACCTATAATTGGAATATGTGCACAGAGCCATAAAACATAATACTAATGGCAGTGATGTAAGACAAGAATGTGTAAGGCTTGAATTAGTGGTGGTGAATAGAGGTTATTAGTGCCAGAAAATTGGAAAGCGTTTATTACTGACAGAAAAGTTGAACATCAGTGAAGGGCAGAGACTTGTGTAGTGCATGGGGAGTCCTGTATACTGCAGTTCTGTGCTGAGAGAGCAGGAAACATTTTCTTCTGCAGTAACTTACCGTTGGTATGATAATTTTACAGGTTGAAGTTTGAAACACTTATAATGAAGATCATGGCATGCCAGAATTATTTGTTAGTTACGAGGGGGGCCCTGCTGATGTGGATGCTACGGAGGTTGCTGTACAGAGGCAGAAAAGCAGAATGAATGAGAACGAACGGGATGGATTCCATCGTGGAAATGAGTGGAAATGAGCTGCCTCGCAAGGCAGCCTCTGCCTGTTGCAGCTCAAGCAATCACGGAGGAAGATGAATTAAAAATAGAGGAATAGGATAGTGACGGAATATAATGAAGTATCAACCGCTAACTCACCAGAATAGATTAATATGCTGCAAAGACCTTTGCTAAAGAGGGCATAGTCTGTGCAAAAGTACTCCTTTAGCTATGTAGGTGGGCTAGAAGGCCAAGTCAGCATCAAGACAAGTTTTCTCAGCTTCGCCTTAGCTTTGCAGGATCAGACCCGAGCTGAATACTAAATCACAAGCCATAACCCTGTTCTGAACCATGAGAGCCACCCATATTTATAAAAAGGTAACAATAAATTAAGACTACTAGAGTTAGAAAGAGAGTGTAGATAGGTAGTGTCACTCTTTATTTTTGTATTTAACACGTTTTTATTTATTTCGCATTTGTACAGCATGTTTCTGGCATCTACATTTGGTAAGTTGTCAGCATTTGAAGGTTTTATTAAAATCCGTATCTTCATAAAAAATGCTGTTTGGAAAGTTGATCCTTCTGAAAGAACAGACTGTAGTGCATATGTAAAAAGTTTGATATCCTATACTGATGATGTAAGTAAAACTCCTACTGTATTAATGCTGTTTTGTACTCTGCCACAGATACTTTCTGTGAGCACAAAATATAAATAAAACATAAATAAAATATTTAAAAATATAAATTGAATACATGTTGTATGACAGGACTGTTATTATCGACTCCATTTTTGAAAACACTTCCATAATTTGTGAGAGGGGAAATCTAACAATCAAGCAGAGGTCCTCGCATCCTTCGCATTCTGTAGAAGTTGATGGTGTAACATGCCGTTTTCTCCCCAAACCGCAGTTATGCTGGGGGAAAGAATAATCCCGTGTTCAATAACTGACACGGGAAAAGCGGTTTTCCTTCCTCCGCACAGGCTGTTCAATGCTTCAGAGCTCCCCTGCAACCGGGACGGCTCCAGACCAGTCCCTCTCAAGAGTCACGACGCTTATCGGTACTGCGGCGCCCCTCACCGCTGCGCCGCGCCCGCGGCGGCGCCGGGCCCGANGGCCGGCCCGCGCTCCCCGCTCTCCCGGGACGCGGTGCCGGGGGCCGCCGCCCCTTTGCCGCCGCCCCCACTCCCCCTGCAGCCCCCCTTCGGCCCTGACGCCCACCCCGGGGAGGGCAGCCCCGGGCCGGCCGAGCTCAAGCCGGTCCGGCGCTTCATCCCGGACTCGTGGAAGAACTTCTTCAAAGGGAGACGCAACAACGGCTCCAGCTGGGACAGCACGGCCTCCGACATCAGGTACATCTCGGACGGGGTCGAATGCTCGCCGCCGCCCTCCCCGGCCCCTCCGCAGCCGGAGCCCACGTCGGTGCCCGGCTCCTACAAGGATCCTTACGGAGGATCGGGCGGGAGCTACAACTCGCGGAAGGAGGCCGAAGCCATGCTGCCCAGGGACCCCTTCGGGTCGCTGGAGCACCGCGCTGCCACCGGCCAGACGTACAGCGAGCGGCTGGAGGCCTACAACCAGCGGTACGCCTACATGAAGTCCTGGGCCGGCTTGCTCAGGATCCTCTGCGTGGTGGAGCTGCTGCTGGGCGCCGCCGTCTTCGCCTGCGTCACAGCTTACGTGCACAAGGATAACGAGTGGTACAACATGTTCGGGTACTCGCAGCCCTACAGCTACGGCCCTGGCAGCGCCTACGGAGGCTACTCCTACGGCGGACCCAAAACGCCTTTCATCCTGGTGGTGGCGGGAATGGCATGGATAGTCACCATAGTGCTGCTGGTGCTGGGCATGTCGATGTACTACCGGACTATCCTCCTCGATTCCAGCTGGTGGCCTCTGACCGAGTTCGGAATCAACATGGCCTTGTTCTTTCTGTACATGTCGGCTGCCATAGTGTATGTAAACGATACCAACCGAGGTGGTCTCTGCTATTACCAGTTGTTTAAGACGCCGATAAACGCATCTTTTTGCCGTGTAGAGGGAGGTCAGACAGCAGCAATCATCTTCTTGTTCATCACGGTGATCATCTATCTAATTAGTGCAGTGGTTTCTCTGAAGTTATGGAGGCATGAAGCAGCTAGGAGGCACCGGGAATTAATGGAGCGAGAGGTAAGTTGTTAGTTATTGGGTACGGATTGATGGGGAGCAGCTGTAAGATCCTTCTGTGCTGTAGACGGAGTCATACCAGGTGTCTTCTCCGCAGCAGGCCCATAGCCTTTGAGGGTGAACTTTCACCAGTCTTAAGAGTATTTGAGATCGCCAAATGATCGGCTTTCTTAAGATGTCTGATCCATATTCTTGGATGACTTTTTTTTTTTTTTAATTTACTTTGGTAAGGAGCTGGCTCTGTTCTCTCTGTTCTCTACTCAGCTCTTCCTGCATCAGCTGATGAAGTACTTCCTGGTGTGTATTTTCCAAACAAAGGAAGAAATGAACAATGTGGTTGTTCAGTTGTTCAGTAGGGTTGGGCTTAAAGCCACCTCACATTTATTTGAAGACTCTGCTTTCAGCACATGAAGTGCTAGTGTGAATGACCATAAGAACTTGAAATACTTATTGTTACTTTGCAAGCAAAACTCCAAGCTACTTTATGACTTTTCAGTTTTCCTTACAATAGGTGTTGGAAAATAATAGTAATAACAGAGTTGGCAAAATTTTAAACTTCACCTTTTTCCAGTAAAGTACTTTGCATTCTTGCTGACCTTGCCCTTACTAGAAGCATTCGATAGTTAATGATAAACTGTAATAGTAGAGACTTACCACTGTCAACTAGAGAATTCAAAGTCATTTGTGTAAAACCTCTTTCACGTGAAAACACCACCAAAAAAACCTTTAAAAATCAGTAGAACTTAATATAGCATAAAAATTAATGTATGTGAAGCCTACATAAGCCTAACTTAAGGAGGGGTCAGCATTTAAGTGATTTGAGTAGGAGAGAGCGAGTTTAAAGTTGCATTTTCTCTGCTCTGTGACTGCAGTCTGATTTGCAGCATTTTCATTCAACACTGGTTTCCATTCCACCATCTTGCATGAAACTGAGACTCCCCTTTTGGAAAGTACATTGCAGCTCTTTGATAAAAGTTTTTTAACCAACTTTTAATACGTCCTGCAAGAATGAGGTGATTGCTGGAATGACACAGATGTTCAATCACTCTTCCCTGTTAATATCCATGTTCTTTTATGCCAGTTACTTAATATTTCTAAAGGGAATACTTTTATAATATAGGCTAGGCTCTGGAGAGTGCTGTGCAAAACAGCTGCTGGTTGAGCTACCGGTTAGTGCACTGTTGTGTTTTCTAGGCAATGAATTAGGCTGCTGAGTGTCAGTGAGTTAATACGGGCTGGAATGTGAAATAATAAAGGAGACTGGGAAGTGGATGGAGTATTTCCTGCAAGCTGTTCCTTACAGCTATGCTCTGGGAGAGCCTGTCGTTGTTCTGGGTTTTGGGTGGTTGGTTTTGTTCCACTGTTCTTAAAACAGTCTTTAAATCAATTGATTTGAAAATATTCCATATGCTAAATTTCTTCATACCTAAATATAAAGGTAATTCTCTGTACAGCATGACTTTGAAAAAGTTCAGATTTTAAGACTGTGCTTTTGCATACTATATTGACTGAAAATAAAACTTGCAGTTCTTTCCATTTTTTGATAGATGAGAACACAGTCCTCTTTTCCAGAAAAGAAGGTAGGAAATAGGAATTTATTTTTCTATTTACTGGTATTTCCAAATGGTTGTTTTTTTCTTGTGACTATTTTGATTGACCTATCTATTTATTTAATTATTTGGCTTGGAAGAGATTAGGTTTAATTCTTTAATGTAGTCCAGACAACATTATCCTACCTAAAAGATTCTGAAGAAGCTTGTAAAGAAGTTACTACTAGTTAAGCTAGGTTATAAAATTCACTGGAAATAGCAAATCTGATGACTGCCTCTGTACCCTCTATTATGAACCCTGCTTATGTACTTACGTATGACTGCTTATGTACCCTCTGCACTCTTACCCTCTTCTATGAAGTGACAAGTTCTGTAGCATTTATCACAGAGTTTGGCAGACATGGCTACAACAGCAGGTCATCTGATGCGTTGTAGGTTTTAGAGACTCTCTTTTCTCCTGGCTGGCTGCTTAATTTGGGGGAGAGCCAGCGGAAGCACAGTGGTAGGTGCTCTGTGAGTTGAGCTGGTTCGTGTGTCTCTGAGGCTGCTCCAAAGATCTCCTCGCTGGTTTTGAACTATCAGCAATTTTAGTGCTTCTGCTGCAGAAAGATGCCATTGCATACGCTACAAAGATTGTATAGGATCTTAACAGCAGATGTTGATGATTTCCAGAGAATTTATGGTGTATTTATTTCAGTCTTAAATGTCACCTGTCAGATACTGTGAATTTCCTACCGCTGTTTTCTCTGTTGCTTCAGTACTGGGTCAGGATCCTTTTTTATGTGTTCCAAGAAGAATCCATGTGCTTTTAGTTCTGGACCAAGGGATAAATAGTGCAATAGGAGACCAGGGGAAAAAGGGAACTCCAGAGAATTGAATGATTCCTGTTCATTCACAAATTAGATGGATATCCAAGGAAACTTCCCTAAATTATCTTTTTAAGACATACAAGACAAATCTTTCCAAGCCCCAAGAAGTATTTATCTGTCACTGGTACCGCTGTTAGGACAAACTGAAGATAGATACCATGTATCAAACATTACTGTAACTCTTTACTAATTTTCTAATTACAATAAGGGTTATAAGAAATATCTATGATTTGCTTCTACTGGTGCTCAATACTTATATCTCTGTCTTCAAATGAGTTGGGTATTTTGTGGTTTATATATATTGTATTTGAGGTAAAACTGGCTTCCTTAAGAACTAATTTTTTTTTTCCTTTAAAACAGTATGAAAGTGATGACAGACCAAGAGAAGAGTTCACTTACAGGCAGCTTAAATCAGTGGAAAGAAAACCGGAACTGCTTAATGGTCATATACCTGCAGGCCATATTCCTAAACCTATAGTGATGCCAGACTACTTAGCGTAAGTGACTTGACTTTGGTGAATGAACTTAACGGAGAATACTTGAATGATATTTTTCACTCAGCATTTGTCATATATACACTCATGGTTTCTCCGCCATGCATGTGCTATGGGAACTCATAATTCCTTATTAAGTTAATGTTAAAAATAGAGAGGATAGGGGCTGGTATAAATGGCATAGGACCAGTAATATAAATAAAGAATCTTAAATTTTAAAAACCCCACCCAAACCTCAACTGTTAAAGCAGAATGTTATAATCTAGCAAGTACAATAACTGCCACAGGAACAGAAGACTACCACACAGACAATTTAGAAAAAAATAAAATACACGGGAAAGTACTTGTCTTTTCAGCCCTTGAAATTTGACTGCTCTTGTACTTTCTAAGTGCTAAATCTATAACACGCCCCCTTTTAAAGGGTAGGCCTTTCCATGGTGAAGTATGAGAGATCATAAATTAATTTTTATACTATTTGCCATAGGCTAGGCACAAACTGAAACACGGAAGGTTCCACCTGAATATTAGGAAAATCTTTTTCACTGTGAGGGTTAGCACAGGTTGCCCAGAGAGATTATGGAGTCTCCATCCTTGGAGATATTCAAAAGCCATCTGGACACAGCCTGGGCAACCTGGTCTAGGTGGCCCTGCTTGAGCAGGGCAGTTGGACCAGATGGCCTCCGGACATCCCTTCCAACCTCAACCATTCTGTCCTTCTGTGATTTCAATGCTTTACATACATACAAATTTCAGCAGGTTATAAGATTAGCAAACAATACAGAAATACACTATCAATGTGAAGGGTCCATGTGTTTGTTGAAGTCCTATCTCTAAAACTTGTCCTTGGTAACTTTTTTTTTTTTAAAGGAAATACCCAGCAATTCAAACAAATGAAATGCGAGACCGGTATAAAGCAGTATTCAATGATCAGTTTGCTGAGTATAAAGAACTGTCTGTGGAAGTTCATGCTGTATTAAAAAAGTTTGATGAGCTGGATGCATTGATGAGACAGCTTCCTCACCATCCAGAAAGCATATATGTAAGTACTTGCGAAATGGGCTCATGGAAGACAGGTATTAGGCAGTTTCTGACTGTCTTTAGCTAGAGCACTATGTCTTGTAATGCTGGCAGTGGCCGGGTGGGAGAGGTTTCCCCAAATGTGTTATCTCTTGTTTGGTCATCAGTCAAGCGTACCAGGTTGCAATGAAGTTGTATACATGTTTTTCGGTTTTGCCCCTCTCCCCCCCACCCCCCGCTATGCTAGTAGCTTTCAAGTTTGAGTGAGTTGCAATTAATGTGCTTCCACTATTTCTCAAGTACAAGATTTACAACTCAAACGTTGCAACTAGAGTGGATTGATTACATGAGAATTTTACTTCTGACGAGTATTTTGTAGAATTTACATTAAGATATGGAGTACACTCAAAGTGTTTAAAAATGTGTGGTCTCTCATTAGGAACAGGAAAGGATATCAAAAGTTCTGCAAGAATACAAGAAGAAGAAAAATGTGAGTGTTTTCAGCTTTACATTGCTAGTGAATCTAATGAATAGCAAAGAGAGTGTAAATAGCCAACATGTCTGACACTAGGTACAATTTGCTGGGTCAGGGTATCTGTAGCTACTACAGGGCTTTGTATATTTTTGTCATTTAAAACTTCGGCAAAGTTAGGATACAACCCACTCCACTCATGCCAACAACCTGTTTTGAGAGTAATGATTCCATTAGCCAGATGTGGGGGAAAAAAAACCCCAACGGTTAAGTATTTTCATCTTCTGAGAGTATGTTTTATCTCTTAGCATTCTGTATTCAGAAGACTGGTTATTTTTTGGGATCCAGTTCATTTATATTCACTGACTGACATAGCCAACAGATAAGTTAACAACAGAAGACATAGTCTTACCCTTGAAAATAAGTTTTGTATTTTCTTTGTGCCATGGAACTTAGTCAGACTCTCAAACAGTAATTTTCAGTGTAATACAAGAGGTTTCACTTTGTCATTTTTAAATACAGGCAGTAAATGTGTACCTGTGTTCCATTAAAAACAATACATTACAAATAGCCTTTTTTTTTTTCCCCCTGTGGAATTCAAATTTTGTGTCCATGTTAGTTAAACTTCATTGCTTTTTTGGGGGGAGGGATTTATTAGACATACCACAACACACCTATAAAATCTAAATTATGTAGTAGGATGTCATTTATATTTGCAGATTTCTGTTAAAAAACTGCTCTGTTTACTAAGTGACTACAGCATATAAAAGCAGAACCTCTTTTTACACCCTTTCATGAAGGAAGGGAAGTAGGAAATAAGAAATTGTGGCCAGGGAAAAAGAGTGTGATTTTGGAGAATATTTATATACTGTCCTTAATCAAGAACATAATTGATAATAGACTATTCTTGGAAGAGTATGAAAGTGTAATATATTAATGTAAACGGTTTTGTATTTCTGGCAGGATCCTGCATTTCTGGAGAAAAAGGAGCGTTGTGAATACCTAAAGAATAAGCTTTCTCACATAAAACAACGAATTCAGGACTATGATAAAGTTATGAATTGGAATGTAGAAACTTAGCTATGCCTTCACTTTGTGGATACTATTTTCTATTTTTTAAATCGATATGCGTATTTTAAACTATTTATTTACACTCAGAAGAGTACACCTATGGGGATTGCTTAATCACTTTGTCACTTATTTAGATGTTGTACATTACTGATAGGTTTTGTATGCAAATTCAATTTTAAATCAATGTAATGAAGGTATCAGCTAAGTTTAGAAAACCTGTGCTAACATTCTGCTTTTATTAGACAGTACACAGCCTGGTCTCTTAAATATGAATACTTAATTTGAAAATTATGTCTTTGCAAACTTGCAAAGTCCACCAGAGAAAGCAGTTCTAAATACCATGTCAAAAGTTTGCACAGAAATGCCATTAACAATTTCAGATTTTATTTATAGGTGACATCTTAATGATACCAGAAAGAGTTGAGCTGTTCTTTCTGGCTGGAGTTTGGTGGAGCGCTTAATCATGTTGAATAATTTTGGCAAGTCAAAAATGAGTTTAATAAGACTTTTTGTATTGTATTTCCAAATGCTCTGCTGTATTTTAGAAATTAACTGGAATTTCACCCAACAAGAGGTGCAAAATAACTTCCTATTTAAGGCAACCATAGTATAGTGGGGGTGGATGGTTTTGGGGTTTTTTTATTCGCCTCTTTCGAGGAAATGCAACAAATTCATATATTGCCTTAAAGGAATAGAGGTACAGGGTGAGACTCATGTTAGTGTTCCATTAATGTTCCATACCTTTTCTGGGTCATCTTAGTAGGAATCCAGTAGGCAAAACACTTTATTCTTCATCAGCAAGTAACAGGACTTTTTGTCTAGGCAGCAGCTGTTTGCGAACTTGGCATTCAGAGATAAGTACAGCAAAATTAATTCTCATTCAAAGTATAAATTATTAGTATCCTTTATAAGGCCAGGTAAAATGTTTTAATAGACATGCTTTCCAGAGCATATCTGCATAAATTCAGTATATATTTTTATATTTTATCTTGGGGATACGTTTGTATATGCAAATGTTTTCATAAGCCAGTAAATTTTCTCTTTGGATCTTTTTTCACATCTTTGTTTACTTTTTTTACTTACTAAAATTGTTAGAAGCATTGATAGTTTCTTTGTACAGTTTTCTACTACTGCAATTTGTCTGTTCTGAAATACATTTTAAATTGAAAAAAAAAACCTGTAGCTGTGTTATTCTATTGCTTATAAAGGCATTTTCTTAGAAAAACGTGCTCTGATTAAGGTTATTTCAAATTTTGGTAGCAATAATTTTTTCTTTAAAATAAAGTTTTCAACTTTGTCCTTAATTTAAAGGCAAGACATCAGGAAAGCTGTTTCCAATTTAGAACAGTGATGGTAGTACCACCTCCGTTCTTCAGTACTGGAAATGCATTAATATACCTTGCTCTGGAAGTTTTATCCTTTCTGATTTTTGAACCCTTATCATTCACACTGCAATCCTGATGGCTACCAATCCACTTTCACATTTATGAAGTTGACATTCCGATTTTATCAGCCGCTTAATTCCAAGAGTTTTAGTGGGTGAAGTAAATAACACAAGACACCATGGGAACACTGAGAGAATTTGAAAACTTGGCACCTCTTCATTTGAAAGCTTTCAGTCTCATCTACCTGGAAGGTGTCTCAATATTTTCATAAGTCTGAAATCAGATGATACTCAGTGGTATCCCTTGTTCTCCCTCTCTTTTCAGGTGCCTCTTTCTCTGATTCAGGTTTCTATTCTTTCCAAAGAGGAGGAAACCTCTCTATCTTACAAAGGACCTGGGCCAAGTGTTTTATACCTATTGTGCTGTATACTTGTTAAACTTTTCCTTGTAAGACAGGTTCTTGTCCAAATCCCTGCAATCTAAACGACCTCTCACTACACCCAGGTTTCTCATTTTTTCTCAGTGGGAGTTCTGGGCATTGCATCAGTACCAGGAGAAGAAGGTTAATCCAAGTTTAAGGATCAACCGATGTTTATAGAGTGCTAAAAAGAATCACTGACTCTGACGTTTTCTTTGGAAGATTCACAGTCTGCACCCTTAATAGGTTTTCCTTCTGTGGGGTGCTGAGACCTAGCTCCAGGTGCCCTTTGACAGTGGTCTGAGTTTCAGTCCCTGAGAAGCTGGCTCCTGGCCCCTCAGACAGTGCCTGCATAGCCTCTGCAGAACCATCGTGCTTCTCCTTTCCTGCAACGTTTCCAACAAATGGGTTGGGTAAAGGGGACACCATGCCTGTGCCTTGAACAAGGAAATAAACAAAGGGGAGACAGCTGTGTGTGGATAGCTCCACGTTTCCCAGTAAGGTGCCACAGGTGTAGCTGAGTGGGTTTTCCAAAAGCTGGGGATAGACGATATCTAGGAATACTCAGTTCTGCCAGCCTCTTGGGTTTCAAATAGGATTAGTGCAGTGCATGGCAGTGGGGTGTGCTGAGCATGGCGCCCCAGGAGAAGGCATTTACCTTTGCAGTGCAGGAAGTCCAACAGCGCAACACGTTGCAACCATTACAGTAAATTACTTGCTCAGTTGTGGACCTCAATACTGCTAAGCAGGCACTTTCGGTGCATACAATTGGTGAGCTGGTTTTGCTCTAACCTATTAATGGAGGACTGAAAAGGGCCTTGTCAACAGTGCTCTGAACATCCCAAAGGAAAAACATTGTTCTAAGAAACACTTTTATTTGAGATTAATGAAATAAGAATTAATGGTTTGCATTTCAAATGCAAGGCAGAAACTAGGAGGAAATAGAGTGAGAATTAGTTACAATCAGAACTACCAGAGAAAGTAGTCTCCTGATATCCTTGAAGAATAGAAGGTATACTTCAGACAAAACTAAAATTATTAGATTATTATCATCTCAGTCTCTCTCTGTAGTCTCAACTCTGTGAATCTACAGTGTTGCATGTACATGCGAACAGTCTGCTGTACAAACAGTCTGCTGTGTGGTCTTACTCATGTGACTGGGTTTTTGCAGAAGGTAGTTAACATTTATTTTAATCTTGCCAGGTAATACTGCCCAACATCAATGGGCATACAGCATCCACTTTCGACTACAGCCTGTCCTCAGACACTGAGTGTATATAATAAGAACTTTTATCCTTCAGTCTTTCTCTTAGAAAATGCCTGCCTGGCTTCACAGATTTACAAAGGGAAATGTCCAAGAGACTTACAGTTTCCAGGAATATAATAGTTTTCAAACTGGACTTCAATAAATCAATAAAACGGCTTTTATTTTTGTCTTGATATCCTTGATCAAGATAACTGTGGCAACATCTGCATACTCTTTACTAATCTGTATGTTTTTGCATGGCAGATAAAGCAGCGCCTAACAAATGTAACCTAAAGTTTATATCGCATAGTAGGGTGGACTAGCTTTCATGACAGTGTATCAACTAAAAATACTCATGGCAATGAAAAACCTAATTGACTTGAAATTGTAGAAGAAGCTATCCAGTATTTAGTTTATTAATCTCAAAATTGTGGTGGGATTTGAAGCATTTGGAAAATGATAATCTACAAAATGCATTCCTGTCCAGCATTGAAATTCTTGGCCTAGACAATAAAAAATATCCCTGTTCCTCTCTTCTCCTATTAAAATTGTCAGCTTGCAGCCATTTTTCCACTTTGACGTTTTATATACTGCATTTCTTCCTTCTTAAAAAAGGATCTACTCTGGGAGTAGATCAAACTACAACTTTATTTCAGTTCCTAGAAGCAAATCTTGATTTCTTAAACTAAAGAATTCCCCTTTTTTCCATCTTCAGTAGTTTTCATTGCTTTCCTTCAAAATAGCTTGGATTTTTCCCAGGTATGGTTTAATTGAAAGCTAATTAATTTCTCCTCTGTTTCCTCTATATTTATAAGTTGCTCCTGATCAGTGCGACAGGCTGAAGGATATAGAAGCAGTAAGTTTTTCCCCATGCCTGTTTAAGGAAATGTTACTACTGTTTAAATGTTTTCTTCCTTATTAAAACCATGACATTGTCTTGCTTGGATGCAGAGTGACACCCCTTAGAAACGGATGCTCGGCAATTTTCCTGTAATTCAAGAGGTCAAACCCAGTCTTGGCACACTTCCACTGTATCCAGTAAAGTTACGATTGCTCTGCAGAAATTGGCTAAAACTCTCTCTAGCTTTATTGACCTAATCCTTGCTGTGATGCTTATGAAATGGAAACTCTTGGTGACATGAGATGGATCAGTGCTGCTCAGAATTATTTTAGGTAGAAGCAAAACATAATCACATAACATCAAAATACCCAAAACTAATTTGTTAACCTCTTTTTGTATTTTGATGTTAATCTGAAAAGATCTCAAATCTTTCTGCACATGAGAGTACACTTCTGCGTAACTGCATTTTCTTTTTGCTTGCACTGTGGGAAAGTGCAATATTTACAAGCTTTTAAAACTACATGTAATTTTCACTCTAACAAAATAAATCATTTGAGACATTCATAAAGTTTTAGAACCTGCACTGTAATCCTGTTTAGATATAGATAAAGACCTTGTGGAATTACCAGAACACATAAAATAGTTATGATGTATTCTTTCATCCCGAAAGATTGCTTCCCTACTATTCCTAAAATATGTGCACTCTGTAGATGTCACTGGATTTCTTCCTCTCTACCTACAATTAGGTAGTTGCAGTAATTTTCCTTTTCTACAACTGTATGTAATATTCTGTTATGGAGATACATAAAAATTATGTATAGGTATGTGTAAATTATATGTAAATAATTTTTTTTCTTTTTCACAGCATATTTCAGAACTTGGTAGTTTTGAATTCTGATCCTGTTTTTCTATCAGCGAGTTTGTTCTGCTAACAAACCTGTCCCTTTCTTGTCCCTTTCTTCCCTTGTACTTTTGTATTTGTGTTTTTTCTCCTGCTGTCTCATTCTCATGAAGGCCAATCCGTCCTGTGGCAACATTTTGTCATGTCTTCTTCTCAAGTACTCTGACATTAATCCATACAACTTGAAAATGCTTTTCTTATGTTTAAACAAATGATCCTCTAGGTTTAATAATGTGAACTAGTTGCTGTTGTAAACTCCTGAATGTAGGGACCATGTTGTGCTTCATTTGGCATCAACTAGCATGATATTACTGCAGAATTGTTTGTCAATTTCTGGGCATAGCAAAGTAAGGGTAATGGAAGAAAGTTACTATTACGTAGTTAAACGTAGTTTTATGATCTTTACTACAGTAGTTGTGAAAGGTGCTTAGTTATCATCTATAAATACAACAGTGCATTTTCAGTGTGAGTCGCACAAGCTGTTTTCTGCCTGCATATGAATATAATCACTATTATAAGTGCTTGTGATTTCTTCTTTGGAGAGAATAAAAACCCCTCCCGGACCTATGTACCAGCCAAAACCCCAGTATTTCTACTGGGTGTGAAAAATGTGACTGATTTTCTTCTTGACGCTTTCTTTTAGTGTCCAGTCAGAGTTTTGTGTGTGCAAACAAAACAGCCTGTTTCCCTATTTTGAAAAGCAAGTGAAAAGGAAAAGCTGTAGCTTCAGGAAGTCTTCATCTCTAAGAAATCCCTACATCACAACATCTGCTAGTCTAAACTTGTGCTGTTTTATAGATCAAAAATAAACAAAAATAAAAAGTTGCATTGGCATGTATGGTTAGAACTCATGCAGCCCAGTGTCTTGACCAGGCACCGCTCTACTACATTAATCAGTATTTCAAAATCTCTCTGCTATAATCTGCAATGCCAAGAGCTGCTGGATATAAACCAGAGTCCTTCTCGTATCTTCCAGGCCACCTTTAAAAATAAATTGTATCCTTGCAAAGGAGACAAACAGTAAATGTAAAGATATCTCAAAAATGGAACATACACATTTAGTGAAAAACTACATTTCCTTTGGTCAGAGCAACTAGCACACTCACTCAATAGAATACAAAGCATCCCAACCCACTTTTTAAATGCAATTGCCAGTTAACTGTTCACAGCTTTGTAGTAATAGTTCATTAAAAGAAATCTGCAAAGAAAGCTATCACAGCAAAACAAGAACCCAGCCTGAAAGGGCGATTCTGAATACGGTGAGATTATTCTACACATTTGCAAAAACATGTGTTACTCCACTACTCAGTTTACTCCCACGAGCACATTAAAACCACAAAAAATACGCCTTAAACTTTGCAGCAATGAATGAATTCCGAGGTCTGTATTTTAGAACAGAGTTAATGCAGTGCTTTTGCTACCGGGATAATAGGCAGTTATTTTCATTAAGTAACTGATGAGCATAATTATGCATTAAAATTCAATGCTACAATATATGTAAATAGCAGTCTTTTTCCAGGTTCCTGGATTTTTCTCTTAATTACCGAAATTACTTCCGTTAGTTGCAGAAACGCCATGTAAACCCAGATAGTGTCTTAATCCTCTCAACTGGTCCCTGAGAGATGATCGAGGGCCGGTTTGACCCGACAGAAACTTACCGCGGGCTCCGTGCCCACACTAGTGATGTATCCACGACGCATTTTTGCTACGCTACCATCTTTTTAATAATTTAATTGGAGTATTTTGATGTCGTTGTGAAAAATACCCTGTATGTAACTGCAGCGGCAGCAACAGTTTCCTCGGTTTGAGATGCCGAGGGTCGCCCGGTCACAGGAACCGCTGAGGGGCCGGGAAGCTTCGTTCCCGCCCCTCCCGAGGGTCCGTTTCCCGCCTGACGGTGAGACTGGGCTGGGCGGGTGCGGCCTCAGAGCGTTTTGAAGCTCGGAACAAGTTAAACCCGGCGTTACCGGTGACAGCTACCGCGCCTCCCCTCGCCTCGCCCCCTCCTGCGAGGGGACGTCAGGCCCCGGGCTGCCGGCGAGTGCCGCCTCTCCTCTCCGGAACGATCGCTCCGCGGCCCGGGCAGCAGCCGGGAGCTGTTGGCGGCGCACCGAGGCGGAGGAGGGCGGGCGTTGGCGTTTCCGAGTCGGCGCGACGGGACGGCTGGTCCTGACGGCAGGCGCGGCGGGAGCGCGGATCCGGTTCCGGTCAGCCCTCCCGGTCGCGGCGGCCCGCCTGGGGCCGGTCCCTTCTCACAGCCCGCCGTGCGGCACCGTAACGGGGCTTCCCTTCGGGCGGGAGTTGCGCCTCCCCGGCCGGGGCCAGCGGCTTTCGGTGTAGTCTGGAGCGCGGCCGTCGTTGCCCTCCGCAGCGGCAGAGCGAAGCCGCGGAGATGGATGACGAACCCGAACGGACCAAGCGCTGGGAAGGAGGCTACGAAAGAACATGGTAGGCTTTCCTTTTGCCTTCTTGTTGGTGAAAGAGGAGAAAACTCTCCCTTCTGCTCAATAACGATCTATTTTGCGTAGGGAAATTCTTAAAGAAGATGAATCCGGATCGCTGAAAGCTACTATCGAGGACATTCTTTTCAAGGCAAAGAGGAAAAGGTATGTGTTGCTGCGAGCCTGCTAATAACACTGGTTTAGTCAGTTACGAGGACTTAACCATTCTGAAACTGGGTCATCTAGGTTGAATAAGCATATTGGCACACTGCAATATATTTTTGTGCCCTTACCCCTCCAGAGCTCCAGATGCCTGCTTCTTGCCTGCTACGTATTAATTGTGCCAGAAAAAATAGTAAAATTTATTTTATCTTTAATCTAAAGACTGAATGTATACAGGCTAGATACCCCAGATGTATGCTAGCTAAAGAGGTGAGGCCTTGATCTGATGAAACACGGTGCGAAGCACTGCAATTGCAGTTTGTGCTGCTTAGGGAAAATCCTTCAACATTTTTGTAATATACAAATCATGCTTCAAGCTGGGTTTTGGCATCATGGCATCAGATTTTGTGTTTCAAATTGTCAGAAAAATTGCTAAGTAAAATCTAGATTTATTTCAGATTATGTTAAAATACTCAAATTCGGATAAAATTTTAAAGTTCTATTAAACGTGGTACTACAAAGTAGGTTTTGTTTGTTTGTTTTCTGAGAGGCATGAAATCTGTTTGTAATTGAATTCTCTTTTTTTTCAGTGTAAATAAGTGTCAGTGGTTTGTTATTGCTTCATGTTTGCCAGAAGTCTAGTATTGGATTTGTTCTGGACTTTTGTTTTAGGAACCATTCATTCATTTGCGTCTTACTTAAATCCTTTTGTGTTTTGTTAGACTCTATGAACACCATGGACAAGTTCGACTTGGAATGGTATGTTAATGTCATAACCCTTGTCTGTCCTGAGTCCAAAACTGCTTGAATAGAGGTGGTATGCCTAATCTGAAATACACTTTTGCTGACTTAATGTGCTTGAGACCAAAGTTTGCGTTTGCCGCCAAACTTTTTGGGTTTTTGAAAACATTCTTTGTTCATTGGCAGTGTGGGATGTGAAGCATGAGTCTTCAGAGGTGGAAGTTTGGCATGTTTGCTGTATCAGGGTGTGTTTTGCAACAGCAGTCAGATCCCATACACTGGCACTGTCGATTTTTCTTGATGTGAAAAATGGACATAATTTAAATGAGTTGTAAATAACATTACTTTATACAATGCTGAGCTCTTCAGATGAGAAGGTGACGGTGCAAACGATGCATATTTTGTAGCTTATCATGAGAGGAAAAGAACAGTGCATTTTTCAAGATAGTCTTTTTCATTTTGAAGGAAAAGTGGAAAAAATGCATTACTTTTTCAGTCGCTGTTGATTGCATAGCTCATTATACTGAATTTTCCCTCTTTGAGGGAGGAAGTAGTTGCTTTTTTAAGTAAATGGAATAATGAACAGTTAATTTAAATATCTGTTCTGTGAGTGATTATCACTTATGGTGAAAATGCAGATGCGTCACCTTTACGTGGTTGTTGATGGATCAAGAACTATGGAGGACCAAGATTTAAAACCGAACAGACTTACTTGCACTTTGAAGGTATTTCTATACTCAAAAGTTTTCTCTTGTTAATCCACCGTTTCTCTGTATATCAGTTCCATTTTGCATTTAAAAGAATGGCAGCCTCCTGTGACTAGGTAATGTGCATAGCCTCATTTCTTCTCTCATCGCCGCTTTTTTTCCCTTGTTTCTGTTGCTAGTCTGTAATTTTCCTGGTTTTTTGAATAGTAAAATCTGTGTGACATTAGTTTGCCTTGCACAAGTACTTCTGTACAGTAAAAACACTTTGTAAGGACATATTATAGAAAGACACATTATGAAAAGTATGTGGAAATTAAGCTGAAGTGTTGCACGTAATAAGGGATGAAAGAAGAACAAACGTGCTTTCATTACACATCTACAATTTTTTTTTTCTTACAGTTGTATTTTGATGCATTCTGGTTTGAATGGATGCTAGACAGGAGTTGAATGGGATTGCTGCTTCAGACTGTGGAGGTCTTGAACTGTACATCTTGTACTATATGGTCTTCTCTAATAACACTAAGCATTGAAATCCTGGGTTTTGATGATTTTGTACAGATTAGTGCTTTTTGGTGTATCGTAAACCTTTTGCGCCAACAGTAATCCAGAACTATAGCATACGAAGTGAATAAAATAAGGGGTGGCTAGTTTCTGAAATTTATATTGCATTGGTAACATGGAAGGAAGGAGAAGGATGGAAGGGTTAGGATGAAAACAATGGAAAGGAAGGGCTTATTCCCCTCCTTTTTTTTCCCAACTTTTTTTTTTTTTTTAAATAATACTGGATGTTTTGCAAGTACCACTTACTTAATGCATGTGGAATAAAACTGTATTTAATTTTTAACAGTCTTAACTTTTCTTTGTAGTTACTGGAATATTTTGTTGAAGAGTACTTTGACCAAAATCCTATTAGTCAGGTATGTACAACCATGCAAGAAAAAAGTAACTGAAAACTATTTTAAAAATTAGTTTTAGTTTTAACACTATCTAGTAAACTGTTTTCAGTTGATGTGTTCCTTCACATCCTTTCCTCATTAGTCTGGTGAAATTCTTGTTTCTGTCTGAACTAATGAAAATAAGAACCCATCTATTCCCTTTTTTATAACTATAAATTGTAACACAGAAGACTTATTATATTTTTTTTCAGGCATTGAGAATTTTAGAAGATTTCTATTTGTACCTTGTGGCAAAAATACTGTAAATACAGGAATGTATGTTAACTGATGCATAGTGGTGTGCTGCTGTTGTCACACGTACAAGAAAACTTGTATAGTTAAGTTCCTTAAAGAAATATTAGGCAAAATATAGCAAAAATGTAAATCAACCTATTTTTAAGCTTGCTAAGAAAAGTTTTGCCTTTTTTTTCCTTCTCCAGATTGGCTTAATTGTAACCAAGAGTAAAAGAGCTGAAAAAATGACAGAACTTTCAGGTAGGAAGGTAGTATATTTTTTTTAAATTGGAGATGTTTTCATCTCTTGCTTTGATGTTTTAAGTTCTACCTGGATGACACTGCTGCAGGTGAAGTAGCGTTAACATATTTTTAATTTAAAAGAAGTTATGCAAGTTATCTGAAACCAGAGTCTTTATTTAGGTCTGTTTTGATCTAGAATTGTCATCACATGCTTGCTCGTGATCAAGTCTTATCCAGATTGCAACTAAAATATGTTTGGTTTCCCCTATAGTTAATTTCTCACCCTGTTCGTTAATTTTGTATTTTATGACATCTGTGTGTTCTGTGAGATCTGATCAGATGTTAAGAAGCAAGGTTTCTTTGGTTCCTGTCTTCTGTCGCTAGTAATCGTGTGGCTTCAGAGGTGAAGTCTTAATTTTTTTTCCTTTATTCACCTGCGAAACTGGAGCAAGTTTATTGAGGAATTTGAGGATCAATCAATCCTTGAGGATAACAGAGGAAACTAAACATTGTTTCTGCTGAAACACTTTGTGAGATACTTTACACTCACGTTAAGCGCTTAATGATACACAACAGTGATTTTATTCTATTTGACTTCTTAAAGTTTCTAACAATTGAGTGCCTATGGAGTGAATATCTTGCTGTTAATATATTGTTTTATTGTTTTCTGCATTCTGATCAAGAGGTCAATTTCTAAAGAGAAACATAGAGTTACAAGTTACAGTTTGAAAACTGTTGTTGTACAAGTACACCATTAAATATGTATTTTAAATATTTCAATTCTTTTAACTTGCTATTTCAGGTGAATTGTTTTTTTCACTTACAGGTAACTCAAAAAAGCACATAACTGCTCTAAAGAAAGCAGTGGATATGAACTGCAGTGGAGAGCCGTCTCTATATAATTCCCTAAATTTGGCCATGCAGACTTTAAAGTTAGTATACACATGGAGATTTTTTTGTTTTCTTTGTTTTCCATAATCAGTATAGTACTGATTTATGTCCTCTTACAATACAGACTGGTAAATATGCTAGTAGTGCAGAAGTTAATTTTCTAACACAAGATGCTTCTATTTAGAGGAATGCTGTTTATAAAAAGCAACAATAATTTAAAACAAAGTAGGTGATTTTATGTTGTGTATGAATATAGTGATGAAAGACCCTGCAATTATTTTTTGCTACGGTATGAGAGAGGGCAGAGCTAAGGGTTAATAATGATAAGAGAACAGGAAAAGAAACAGCATTGGATCACAAAAATCTGGTGGGAGTTTTGGCATACTTTAGAAAGGCAAATTTTCGGGTAGGATAGATTTTTAAAACTTTTTTGCTATCTGAGGTATAAACATTTGCGGAAGACTGTTTTAACAAATAATTATACTAGAAACACTGACAGAACAAAGCTAGCAGTCGATGACTAGTTGGAAGAGAGTTTGCCATTAAGAACTAAAAGACACTAGTTGAAAGTAATGGATTTACACCTATAAACTGATTAGAGATTTTTATTTTAAGAAGCCAGGAAGACTTACTGCAGTGTTACTTGTTTGAAGGCAAATTTTAACTGTGAGAGTATGGATAAGGTACAGGGATAACTTAAGCATTAGAGCAAACAAACAGATAACAACTACACAATCAAATACTGTATTTTAGATACTGGAAAGGTTTGGCTTTTGAAATTCTGGTGCTCAGAGAAGGATCTTACCAGTCTTTTATAATTTGTAGGGGACTTCATATCATGTTGTCTTCTCACTTTAGTATGTTGAAGTCCTTGGAAACTTCAGCATACAAGTAGCTTAGTGTTTAGAAGTAAATTAACTATATACTTTCTTTAGGCACATGCCAGGACATACAAGCAGAGAGGTTTTGGTAGTCTTCAGCAGTCTGACGACATGTGATCCAGCCAACATCTATGATCTAATTAAGGTACAAAAGTGAAGTTTGACTACTACATTGAACATCCAAGCTATTAGACTAAAAACAGACAGTTGCAGTGTCATCGCCAATTAATTTTCATTTAAAACTTTGAACCTTTTTACTGTTCTATTTTGCATATAAATTTGAGTATGCTTTCTTTTTTCATTTGAAGTGTTTAAAAGCAGTTAAGATCAGAGTATCTGTCATCGGCCTAAGTGCTGAAGTTCGAGTTTGTACAGTACTTGCCCGAGAAACTGGTGGTATGTATCTGAAGTTCAGTAGTTATACTACTAATACAAGTTTAAAATTGAAATTAAGTAACTAGTTTGTCATATATTCATTAATGCATTTTGATATTTAAGGATGAATATTTTGTTGTGCTGGCAGAAAATTTAAGAGCTTCCCAAATCTACAAAATACACAGTATTTAGTAAAATTATTATCAGCTGGTAGCTGCATCACTAGAGAGAAGAAATATATATGTTTTAAAACCTAGTGTTCCAGTATGAAGCTATGTGACGTGGAGCTTAATTAGTATAACATGTTAATATCAATCATTACAGTTACAATCTTACAATATCATTTCTACAGTGTAATGTTGGAGCAAAAGGTATGGGCATTCATATCTGATTAAACATTCTGGTGTTACGAATTTTAAAACTTGTCATTTTCAGCAGCATTAACAGGATTGGTTTTAGGAACAGGGTTGGCTAAATTATTTTTTTTACTTAAGTTGTTCACTGTTATTTGGAGAGTATGTTTATATTCTTATCTGCTCATAACCTGAGAGTAAGGCATTTCTTTCTTCATTACAGGAACATACCATGTTATTTTAGATGAAAGTCATTATAAGGAACTGCTGATGCATCATGTTAGTCCTCCACCTGCCAGTTCAAGTTCTGAGTGCTCCCTTATTCGAATGGGTAAGATACGGTTTTGTAAAAGTGCTAGCACCAGATTTGCAAATCTTGTCTTTTTCTTTCTTTGCATCTTCTGTGTTAAAGCCATACAAATAGAAGCATAATAAAGACATTGAACAGTTGGGTTTTTTAACTTCTATTTTGCTAAATAGGTAGCAATTTTCTTTATGTTGTTTCTGCAAAGTAATCAGTTTTTAAATAAAGTTAAGAATTAAACCAAATAAGATCAATTACTCAACTGCAGTTGGAAACAATAAAGTGGAATGATACCGCTTGTACAGTAATTGGTAGAAATGTAATATGTAGAAATGAAGGGTGAAAAACTATTTTGTTTCTCCCTTGTTTTTTTTTCCTTGCAGAAAGCAACTATTATAAGCTCAACTGACTGTAAGATCCATGTGTTTGGCCATGTAGTACATGTTTGTTAGGAGCACTGTTCTGGTGTTCTTTCTACAAATGGATTAGGTGCCTTTTCTTCTTCTGATGTATTTCATAATAAATTTACGCGTAGAGTTAAACCAGAATAGGAACTCTAATGCCACAAACTAGAGCACTGATTTCTCACTTCCATCCACCCATTTTCGCAGATAAGAATGTATGTATTTTTATGTTTCAATTTAAATACTGAAGAGATTTACTTGTTATAGTTAAAGCCTGAGCAGCAGTCAGAAAATTAACTGCCCACTTGACATGAGCTCTAAAAAATAAGTGGTAGAAAGAATGGTATCTGTTATAGTCTCCGTAAAGTATTATAGTCTCATCTGTCATATACTGCACTTGGAAAGTGAATATTACTGCATATAAAAGTATTTTCCCCTGAATTAGAAACCACTGTTCAAGTGAACATTCACATAGTGCTCTTTCTGCTTTCCTACCATTGCGAATAATTTTCTTGTAGCTGTTCTTCAAAAATGGAGTTCCAGTGAGCTTCAGTTGATATGAAGTCTATGAAAAGATATTTTTCAGTTGGGGGAAATAAAATGAGGGATTTGTTGGTGGATGTGGGCAGAGACCTTTAGGAAGAATTTGATGCCTAGTGAGAACGTATTACTTCTGTAATAACAAACAAACAAAAAAGACATAGGCCTTAATGTTTAGAATAATCTTTAAACTTCTCCATTGAAGTAAGAAACCAAAAGATGACTTGCATGTTGAAAATCGGTAATATGGGATGTTTTTCTCTTCAGGTTTTCCTCAGCATACTATTGCTTCTCTATCTGATCAAGATGCAAAGCCATCCTTTAGCATGGCGTAAGTAGAATTGATTAGAATTCAATGAGCTGATTAGAATTCGATAATAATTAGTCATATTTAGAAAATCTGCTTGTCAGTGAAAATATTGCAAAATAACATGAAAAAAAAAGTAAGTAATGTCCTGTGACTTCTCAGTAGAAATTTTATTTCCATTTGCACATTCAGTATATAGCCATAGTTACCTCTTGTTAAATATGCTTTTTAAAATTTCTTCGAAGGTAGTAAATGGTTTTTAGTTGTGTTGTGCAGTGATTAGAACAAAAGGGTGCTACAAAGTGTTAAAGTAATTACTACCAATTTTACTTGCATTTCTTGATTCAAGTATTTTTTATCACTGTAAAGGTAATGATGAGGAGTATTACCTGGAATAAAGTATTTTGTATCTATTTACTAATGTGACTTTAAAGAGAAGTTTAAAATAGAGGCCTCATTTGATTAGTGTACCAGTGCTCTTCTCAGTGAAAGGAATCATAGTTTGCAGGGATGATAAGGGAGTCAGAATTTTCAGAAGGAAACAGTGTCTGCTGTTTGAAAGAATAATTACTAATGTGCATCTTAAAGTCAACGCAGAATATTTGTGTGTGTGTGTAAGTAGAAATACTAATGCTGTTATTTTTCATAACTTTACTTTTTAAAGATATATTGCCTCCTTTATGTGGGAAAATTTGATCTTTGTTCTGTTTCTGTGGGAAAATGTGGTTACTGATACATCAATTGCTTTTTGACGCTTCCATACACGTGGAACTGTTGCATGGAAGCTACTTAAACTTCTGAAACTATTTTTTGTGAGAACTATGTAGTATTTGTAGTTATGTAGTATTACAGTGTTATCTCTTAGGTATAAAAGTGTCTCTCTTTACTCTAGGCAATTGGAAAACAACAGTGAGCCAGGTCTTACACTGGGTGGATATTTCTGTCCCCAGTGCAGAGCCAAGTACTGTGAACTTCCTGTGGAATGCAAAATCTGTGGTGAGTAGCAAGAAAAAGTGAGCAGATGAATTATGAGTTAGTGGTAAAAGAGTTAAGGGGTAGAAAAATTCAACTATACTTCGGAATTAAAAGCCAGCTCTGCTTTAAGAAGCCTGCATTCCTGTGTCCTGGGATGTTCAGCTTCATACAGGGGACTTTCAGGACTACACCTGAAAGCTGTAGTGTTCCCTAGTGTAATATTATAAACTAAAAGCTCTGAAGGAAACGGGGGAAGAAGGGTGATTCACATATCAATGGTTCCTTAAGAATCCTGATTTAACAGACACACCGTTTCAGACTCCTCAGTGCAAGGCCATGAAGATAAAGAGTGCTTTGGAGTAAAAGGACAGGAGTACCCCCTCACCTCTGGGAGTATGTGGATGAAAGGTTTCAAAGTTGAACCCAAGGGCGGGCTGCGCAGTGACACATGAAAGGCTGTAGGGTTGTAAATGGAAGCCCTTCCGGTCTTGCAAATGTTAATGGACTGTGCAACCAATGGTGTGCGTGGCCCATCCCCCCCACCCCACCCCTTATGAGGGTGTGAGGGAGGATTAGCATTTTCTATAGTATTAATATTGTCTGAGCGACAGCTGTCCTCCTGTTAGCTTCTACAGGCATATGACTAAAACGTGGTCGGTACTATGAAGACGTGTGTATTTAGCAAGAGGATGAAATAATTCTACTTTTGGATCACCTTGTCCTAGTTTCATGTCAAGGTTCTCACATTAGCATGAGTTTAGTTTCAGCAAGATAATAGTGTAACTGGAGATATCCTGTGTATCAGCAACAGATTCTTCACAGCTATAGCTGTGAGCAGAACCGGAGCTCAGAAGTTTACATTGCATGTGAGTGAGCGATGCAGAAATTTGTGCCAGCCCATGCCCCAGCTAACACTAGCCTGTTGTCACGGTTTAAGCTGAGCCCGCAGCTAAGCCCCACACAGCCGCTCACTCACTTGCCCCCCTGGTGGGATGGGGGAGAGAATCAGAAGGGTAAAAGTGAGAAAACTCGTGGGTTGAGATAAAGACAGTTTAATAGGTAAAGCAAAAGCTGCGCACGCAAGCAAAGCAGAACAAGGAATTCATTCCCTACTTACCATCGACAGGCGGGTGTTCAGCCACCTCCAGGAAAGCAGGGCTCCATCACGCTTAACAATTACTTGAGAAGACAAACACCATCACTCCGAACATCCCCCCACTTCCTCCTTCTTCCCCAGCTTTATATACTGACCATGACATCATATGGTATGGGATATCCCTTTGGTCAGTTGGGGTCAGCTGTCCCAGCTGTGTCCCCTCCCAACTTCTTGTGCACCCCCAGCCTGCTCGCTGGTGGGGTGGGGTGAGAAGCAGAAAAGGCCTTGACTCTGTGTAAGCACTGCTCAGCAGTAACGAAAACATCTCTGTATTGTCAACACTTCTCAGCACAAATCCAAAACAGCCCCATACTAGCTACTGTGAAGAAAATTCACTCTGATCTCAGCCAAAACCAGCAGACCTGTGTTAGCTGAAAGAGGGCTATGGCGTGGCTTCAGCAGTATTATAGCAGGCTGCAGGAGAGCTTTGTAGTTGGGCACCTTTTTAACTGGTGATGTGAAACCGCAGAACCATTGTTGCCAAAGAGGAGTTGTGCATTTAGATATAATCGGAGATTCTTCTATGGTTGCATTTTGTTTATGGCATGAGTACTTTTACAACTTCTAAAGACTGAGTTAAATCTTTTAATTAGAAATTTTGGCCATTTGTTTGTTCTTTAATTTATATTTGGATCTAATTCTGAAAAGGATTACAGGTGTGGATTATGAAAGCTAACAAATAATTTTATGATTTTTAATTCTTAAAAGTGCTGAACCACTGAGTAATTAAAAAATCCTTTTCCTTTTTGCTTTGTTTAATACAGAAAACTTTTTCAGTAAGTCCTCTCTTGTAATAATTTTGATGTCTCTTTATTTGCAGGTCTTACGTTAGTGTCTGCACCTCACCTGGCTCGGTCTTACCATCACTTGTTTCCTTTGGATGCCTTTCAGGAAGTTCCCCTGGAAGAATATCAGGGGGAACGGTATGCAAATCATATTTGTGATAACGAGTGTACTTGTGGACCCTGTAATTTTTTTGTCAGAAAGTAAGAATAGCTGGCAGCAGCTTATTTGCTGCTGGAGACGCTGTTGAATGTTTGGGCGTTTTGGGGCACCTCTGGCAATAAGAAATACTTGTAGTTCCCATTTACGGTTATCCTGTGTGTTCAGTTGAATAGCTGAAATAATTGCCATAAATTGTTACTATGTATGAGATGTTTTTTAAACAGTTTTACACAACCTTGACCCTTTTTTTAATTAAAATACACAATTTTGCTTGTAGGTATTGTCAAGGCTGCCAGGGAGAAATGAAAGATCAAAATGTAAGTATGTTGAACTGCATTGGAATTTGCATTGAGGCGTGTCAGAAGTAGAGATGATCCTTTCATATAGTCTCCTAAAGACCAGAACAGTATTTGTGCAAGTTTATCTCATGGTTAACTAGGGTTCTCTGTTATAGACTCACGGCCTTTTAGACTGCAAAGTCTATAGAAGTGTGGAAAGGGATTTCCTAGAGAGTTGTATAAATAAGCTTCCACTCTTAGCCATTTGGAAGCATCTACAGTGACTCGAGCTCAGCCCTTAGGACATACTTGCTGTTAGAAACTCCAATTCAATTTGGTTTCTGTGATGTTAGCAATACAGTCTATTTACCCTGTCTTGATGACACGACTGTTGCCCTACTGTACTGCTATGATGGTGACAATTTTTTTCTAATTTGACTTGGTTTTCTATCTTTTCCACACAGGTTTACATATGCAAAGTGTGTCAGAATGCATTTTGTGTGGAATGTGATTTGTTTGTTCATGATGCTCTGCATTGCTGCCCTGGCTGTATTCACGAGCACCCTGCTCCCATATCTGTATGATCTCTTTTTAGAAATTGTCGCATCTGTGTCATTCTCGTGTAAATCCGTTTTGTTTATTCAGCCATAACATTCACTGAGGCACCTCAAAACAAGAAGGACCTAGATTATTACAGAAGGATAAACACTGGCTTGGGAGTAAACTTTAATTTTTACCTAATGTATTAATGATTTTGTTACTCTTAATATATTCTTGAATTATCTGTATCTGATTTATTGTCTATGTTCTTGTCTGAAAAGCTCTGGCTTTTTCTGAATGTTATTGTGAATAACATGTATATTTGTAAATGAGAAAGTGATAAAACTGGTTTGTATCATAATGTGGTGATTGATCTTTGTTTCATTAGTTGTTCAAAAAAGAATCCCTTAAAATATATTTTATATATCTATTGTTATTAAGTTCTTGGTTTTGGTGGATGGTGGAATTCTATAGACTAAAATGATTTTTGTAAGAATTTAACAAAGATTTGAGCAATTAGTTGGGGGACATTTCAAATATTTATTTCAAGTATTGTGGTTGCTCACTTTGGCTTTCAGAAAGCAACTCAAATACAGCTATTATAAATGTACTGAAAACATATTTTAGGTTTTAATGGTACAACTCAAAACTAACTGAATTCTGTTACTGTTGTGTCTGCAGTTGTGTGGTTTACATTTCACTCACTTGTAGGAGTGTAAGGTTACTGAAAGACAATGAATTTGCAAAGGTGTAAGACCTGAGTTTGTACAAACTATTGTTTGATCATGACAGTATTGAAGACAGTGATGCTGTTTTGATTTGGAGGCTACAATGAATTGCCAGAACTGCAAGTCATCTTCTCTCCTTGGCTAAACCCGCAGAGCAACAGACAGTAAGATGGGGGAAGGAGGGGAAGAATATGTCTTCATCTGAACATTGAAGAATGGAAATCGAGACAAATGCAAGACACTCTTTGCCATTTTACAGCGTCTATTCGACGTATGATTGCAGTTTGAACTTGTGAGAATGTAACATGCTACACCTCAGTAAGAGGAGGTTGTGATGGTGCAGTGTCTAAAGCAGTACGTCGCGTCTGGTTTTCTGAAGTAATCTTGTGATGTTTGTAATACATCCAGAGTAACTCAGTTGCTGATGTATCTGACTTAATTTTTAAAACTGTGAGCTTTGTGGTCAGATTAGGAACAGCAATAATCTAACCTAACCATTGAGTCTTAAAAGTGCAAACAAACAAACAAAAAAAGCAAACCCCTATCTTAAGTTAGTCTCCTGTTTTTCACGCTCACCACATACAAACAATACATGCTACTTTTCAGTTTTCACAGGCAGTTTTCACTTCAAGTCCTTTAAATATGCAAATTCTCAATTGTTAACATGGCTCCTTCTGTGCTTTTTCTACTATTTATGCCTGCAGCCTGGCTAGAATGGACTAATTCTATTCTGTTGGCAGAAAAATTACTGTTTTGGCATCTGTGTTTCATTTTGTGCCAAGTCAAACAATCCATATAAACCTTTTTTGCAGCCAGCTGATTGCAATGCCTGTTACTGTAAAGATGTCCTAAAAACTAGCAGGAAGAGGACATATTTGTGGGTTTTGGCGTGGTCTAGTAAGCCAAAGGAATGCCCTAAGCATCTAGCTCTTAGATATTCTGATACTGGTAACAGCACCTTGATACGGTGTTTTCTGATATTACTGTCGTCTTCACAATCAGCATTTCCTAATGGAAAAAAGGTTTTGTCAAAACACTTCAAATCTGTTCTAGTTTTTTTTCTTGCTAGATACCAAAATAACATTCTTGGAAGTAGAAGCTGTGTAGAAGTTGTGGCATATACTCCATTATCTGTGTGTGGTCTGAGTAATAACTTGGCTTGTACTTTTCCATCCTTCTCAGTCGATAGGAAGAACAGTTCAAACTAGGTCCTGAAAAATCGCTATTGGGGCAACATTTCTCTGACGTGTAAAGAATTTCAGCTGTGGCCTTTTTATTTAAAGCAGCATGGAGGAAATGCTTCCTTCATCTGTACTGTTTGACTGGGATTCACTGGATCTCAAGTCTCCTGTGCTTGTGGGAAGCTACAACCTGCTTAATTCTTGTTCCTGTATTTTCTTATTTACTGGATCTGCCACAAGATTAGTCAATCATGAGGTTATTAGCAGGCCTGTGAGAAATTCTTACACTTTCTGAAGATGTTGCGTAATATGGTTTGGACATAAAGCATTGAGGGAAGAGGCAAAAAGACAAAAACATCCTGTTGAGAACACAACTGTGGCAGGAAGTTTGAGGCTGAAAGGCACAGTGAGACTAGAAAGGACACTGCCGTGTGGAGTGAAGGGGATTTCGGAAAGGTGAGTGCCCTTGCTTTACTGTCCACTTTATACTTTCCTTGCAGGACTGAAAGTTACTATCTGCATTAATAGTCATAACTAATTTCCAAGACTAGAAAGTGCTGAAAATATATTAAAATATGAGTAAAAGAATGTCTGGGTTTAGTTTTGCATAACAACCGCAACTCCTGAAGAACTTACCTGGCATCCTGGTCTGTCTCGTGCAAGATGAGGAACAGTTTTAATTCTAGATTGTGATGTAGCTTATGGATGAAAAAATGCCGTGAAGTACTAACTCTAAAACATTACTGGATTGTGCAGAATCCTGGCTGAAGAATGACAGTATATGACTTTTATTTTAAAAGTCATCGAATTTGAATGAGAATCACGTTTCCATATTTAGCAAAAATAAATGTGGTGCCTGTAGTGCAATTCATGAAAGTAATTTTTCAAAATATAACAGAACTTGAGGACTTTTGTAACTTTTGCAGTGCTTTTTGCTTTGTGATTTGAACGGACTTAAATTGTTTAGTACACATTTTCCTATGAGGAGAATGTGGTTTTTGTAACCAGTGAAAGAGTAAAAACAACAGGTTGGAGATTCTGAATTTAGAATCACTTTCTTAAGGATGAATTTGGTAAATGTTATAAATCTCCTAAGATCACTCAATTATTTGAGAAAACAAAGCAAAGCTCTTTGGAGGTGAGGGGAATTTGACTATATGGAGCTGACTGTAGACGTGTTTGCTGTGTACTGAACCATCACATAGTAAGATACCTCCTATGGTTGTTTTACCACAGTACTAATAACAACAAAAAGTTATTACTTCTACAAGATAAGCTATATTTGAGAAGACCTGTGTAAATACCAAGCATTTAATAAAACTACTTTATAGGAGAGAAGTATTGACAGTTTGAGTTTGCAATAAATTTCATTGCCAAATTAATTTCATTTTGTGATGATGAAATCTTACTTCCTTTTCATGAAGGATTATGCAATTCCTGCTAGTCACTACTTATACTGATAACTGTTGTAATTTAAAAATACTGCAATAAAACAATTGCATGTTTTGATTTTTTTTTCTATTTTTCACTTCTACTTCCCATCTTCCATTTGGCATTGTATGTTTTGCCACCTTTTTTTTTTTTTTCCCCCCTGATTTAAGGAGAAATTCAAAATGTGCTAGCAACATTCAGATATGGCTCTGAGATGGAAGAATTGAGACAATAGAGGCGTATTGGTTTACTGAGGCCATTCTAGGCTTTTAAGCTACAGGATGAAGCTCTTAGGATCTGCCAATCTCTTGTGTCATCTTGCTCAAATCTCACCTGTTTATGTCTCTCTTTTCCCTCCATTTTGGTTGTAAAGGCTTCAGGATACTTGCTATTATCGTTATAAGGGCAGTGGTCAATCAGAGTTTGCAAAAGTCTCAATTTGGCTAATCAGGTTTAATAACACACCTGTTTATTCCAACTCTACAGTTAACCTTATGTCTTCTTAGTAAGGTGAAATCAAAAGTTTATAACCTGTAGAAGCTGTGTTATTAAGGTAACAGAGGTGATGACTGAATGTTATCTAAAAGATGTGGGTAGTGTAATTAGGTAGTCTTCCTTGTTTTTTCAGAAAATATCTGCCAAAGAGGACCCTACAGTGGAGATGAGTGACAATGAAATACATAAGCTGAATCCTGCATTGCAAGCTCGTTTCCCATGCGTAGCCTTTGATTTTCACAAGTTTGCCAAAGAAATGGAGGCAGAATTCCAAGTCCATGAACAGCTGCAGAAGAGTTACAAACCCTACCATGAGAAATTAGTGCAATATATTAAAGCCCTTCTTGTCCTATACATATCATTCATCATGGTCTTTGACAGAAATGGCAGCTGCTGCGTTTTATCACACACTTGTTAAATCCAGTGTGCAATGGTTTTGCTGTGGATTAGTTTTACTTTCCACGAAGGTTAGATGCACCCCATACGAACAGCAAAGAAATTTTGTCCCACTTATGAATTTATCCTGGGCAAAGAGGTGGGTAATGCTTCGAAGTACGACATACATGTTCAGAAGTTGGAGAAGAATCCAGCAGAGCATGCCTACAGGTACAGCACAGAGGACACGAGGCTGCCGTCCTTTGATGGATGGCTGTTCTATGCCGGAGGAACAAAGCCCGATTTGCTTGCCAGAGCTTGGTTTTTCTTTACAGGTAATTGGAAGTGATGCTTGGAGAGATTTCTGTTTTGGTTTATAAAACAGTGCGAGTCTACTTAAAATACTTGAATGGGTATAACATTTTTTTTGCGTGCTGCTCATCATTTTGCGGCATTGTATCCCCCATAAGTGCTTTCTTTCCCAGGCTGAGGAACATAGATAACTCAACTGTCCTCATGTGGAAGATGTTCCACATTTTTGATCATCCTTCCTGCTGTTCCCTGTGCCTTTTCCTGTTCTAATACAGTATTTTTTGAGTTGAGGAGACCTCAATCACATGCATTGTTTAAGATGTGGATTAATCATGGGTTTGTACAGTGGCATAATTATACTTTTTTCTGCTTATTTGTGTGTAACAGATGCCAGGCTTACAGATCTGATGTCTCTTCCTCTCCCCCAAAAAGTGCAGATGTCTTTTTAAAGATTGGCATTATGTTTTCCCCACTCAACCATAATCTACTGCATAATTGCTTTGATTTTGGATCCATTTTCTGCTGTATGGCCTCTCTGGTTTAAACAATGGGAATCTCCTTGAATTCTTCTGCAGTGAACATTAATGCAAATATTGCACAGAGTGTCACTTCAAGTCCTCTGCAATTACATTGTCCCCTTTGAATGGTTCTTTTACAGCCTGGTTAGCAGTTGTCTCTATCAGCTCTCTTCACTGGGTTTTTGTTCCTGCTATCTGAAAGAAGGTTTAGATTCCTTTAGCTTGTTACCCTTGGACTTTTTTTTTTTTTCAGCCTGCCTGATTTTATTTTCACACTTCATCTGTCAGAGCTTTTGAGCCTTCTGTTTTCTTTGCTCAAAAGCTTCAGCTTTTTGAATGATACCTTCTTAATTCTTGTAATCTGATTTATTTTCCTATCAGTCATACTCCTTTCCTGCAACATTTCATAAGTCTTTTCTAATAAATAGCACATGTTGGTGTTGCACTTCCAGTAAAACATCTTTCAGGAAATTCTCAAATGCTTGTAATAGAGTTGTTAGGGGCTTTTGGTTTGTTGTTTTGGGTTTTTTTTGGTTGGTTGGTTTTATTTAGTCAGCCATTTCAGCTTCCTTACCTTTACATAGTTCCTGTTTTTGAAGTTTAACACAGCTTTAGTAGGTTCCCTGTTTCTGGGGGGGATGTTGCATCTAAGTAAATTGCAATCATGGTTACACAGTGACACTTCCACAATGAGACTTTGAGCTCTTCCCAGTGCGTTTTGCAATACCACGTCACGTAATCTTGTAGACTTGCTAACCAGCTGCTCCATGAGATTATGCCTGATAGCGTCTTAAAAAAAAAGTCATCTCTACTTTGCATCTCCAGGTGGTATCTGTGCAGTCCAGTGGAGGATAACTGGAGTCACTGGGTACAATTCTATTTCTTGCCCACAGTGCCTGTGTCATGTCTTTGAGCATTATGTACTCAGTTCTGTCTTCCTGGTTGGTTGGCTCGTAATATGGACAAAGAACTGTGTTATTCCAATAGAGGCCTGAAATTCCAAGCTGTAGAAAATCTTTGCTCTTTGATTTTGTTCTAAGATATCATTAAGATCTGTACTCCTTTTCCTTCTAGCACTGTTTACTCAGTTTTTCCTGGATATTTTATGCACTGGCATTACAGCATTTGACTGACCTATCTTTCTTCCATCACGTTTATGCTGACTATCGATATGTTAACTTAGGGACAGAAATTCTAGTTCCTCCATCTTATTCCATTGGTTTCTAGAATTACTCATTTACTTAGCTTTTACAAATAAACTGATTAGCTAGAATGCAAAATTTAAAAAATAGTCAGCAAAGAAGACAAGTTTATTCTATCAAGCCTGTAAAATTTCTCAAATATTTCTGAAGTTTTATTTTGGAAGATCTATTTATTTGGAAAGATCTACCTTATCTTTTCACTTTTGGATCTGCACCAAGTTTAGACCCAGACTGACCCAACTCAAATGGAAATCTAAACAGTTTTGTAAACCTTTTTAGTTTCAGTTGCTATAATCTAAGAAAATTTTGGACCAATGATATACACTGGTATACTTGTGGTCACATGGCTAGAGTGTGAACAAGTGAAACACACAAATGCATGATTATGTCTGAGATCTGTAACTCTCTACATGCAGGCAAGAAAGATACAGTGCAGTGTTTTGCTTGTGGTGGATGTCTGGGAAATTGGGAAGATGATGATAATCCTTGGAGATAACATGCTAAATGGTTTCCTAAGTAAATTGGTTGACTGTCCTAGAAATATTTCTGTATGTACAAAAAGGTTGATTTATTTTGTTATGTCTTTTTTTCCTCAGCAATGATGTTAGAAAGCAAACAAAAAAAAAACCCCACATTTTTGTCTTCAAGGTTGTTATATTCAGACAATTGATTTCAGCAGATCTTTATTTCTGAGAACCGAACAGTATACGTCTGCTATCCCTAACCTTATAATTATTCTATATATATTGTTTTACATACTTTCTAGAGATCTCCTATGGGCTTTTCATTGAGCAAAAGCCAACTGATTGTTCTCTCAGATAGTTGCATGAACAATGCTGACAGCACCAAAAAGTTTGCCTTTGTTTCATTGTCTTTCTGTTGTGAAAAATCCCGAGTATGCACCTCTTAATAACTGAAACACTGCTTCCAGAATTTTTATTGGACTTAATGCTTACTAATAATGTTTTGGGTTTTTTTCATAGGTGTGAATTCCTTCAAAGTAAGAAATCAAGTGAGGAAATTAAAAAGTACATTGAAACCTACAGTAGATTTGTTGGAGTGGTGGTGATCTTTATAACCTATTTCAATCTTCCTTTATTGTGGAATACACGCCAAGGACTTGAAGATAGACAAATCAGGCCTTGATCCTGATTTCCACCCTCTTCCTTCTAAAAAAAACCCCAACAACCCCAAAGCTCTATATAATTGCATATGTAATTAACACTATGCACTCTAGGTGGAATTTGTTTCATGTAAGTTTATTTTGATGTGTGCATCCAAGCTGCTTGCCTAGGCAGTACCTAGAAAGTCCGTTGATGAAAAGCAACATACCTCTAACTGGCATTTATCCTACTCGAAGGCAGACAGATGAATTAATGCCTCATGGCACCTAAATATATATATTGATTATCAGGAAGATTGTAGGTGAGTATGCTAAACTAAGCACTTCCAAATGGCTGAAGTCAGGTTAGGTGAACTCTACTTTGCCAACTCTTCTTGTATGACTTCATCTTTGCTTGGGGGACTTGCTTTCATCAGAAAAAATATAATATATGTAAGATCTTCCATGATTAAAACCCCTATGCCTCAAACATCTCAAAAAATCTGGAAGCTAAACCCATTAGCTAATGTAAGATGAGAGAACTGCAAGTATCGCTCGGAAAACACCATCTCAGATATCTGAAGAGCATCAGTACTGTCTTCCTTTCTTTAGAGCTGCTACTGTCTGAGGATAGCCATTTCTTCTCAGTAATAGTAACCTGTCATTAGTGAATTCTGTTTCAGAAAATTCTTTCTTTCAAACTGAAAGCATTTAAAATGTTGATACTTAGTACTAGCCCTGTTTATATATTATAGTTATTTCTTTCATTTAGCTGAAAAGTGAAATGAAAATAGAATGCATAATAGAAATAAGTATTGATTTTCCACTTAGGGGAGGCACTTCACAGCTTCCTTTATCAAGGAGAATTTATCTACTGCAACTTAGGTAAAGAGAATATACTGACTGTTAGCTTTTCATTAGAAAATAATGCCTTCGTATTTTTATTGTACATCACCATTAACATTGAAAGCTGCTCCAGACTGTTGCTTTTTTTTTTTAAAGCAAGATTACATGTGTGAAAGATTATTGGTTCTGTATTTCTGGAATTTTAACCGCAAGAATAAATCTGCTCTCTTTAGAAGCTAAATATAAAACATGTTGCTTAAGTAGATCTATCTTACTTCCATTTGCCTGTGTAAGAGAGAGGTGAGAAACAAATGAAACATGAAGGCTTTGAAAGAAAAACAGATTTTCGTCTGTACTATAAATCAATAATATACATTTATAATTGTCTGAAAGATATGATTCTGTAGTCATGGGTTTGGTTTGCTGTAAGCCTGACATATTTGCAATCTAGTTCTGTTCCTGCTTTGAAGAATCCGATAGCAGGCTAAAGCTCTCCTAACTAATCAAATATCTTTGATTGCAAAGGTGATCTCGTCTTGAACATCTTTGAGGATGAAGGAGTTTGACTGGAGTCTTTTAAAACTTGGCCAGCAGAAGCCCATGTTGAAGCCACTGCTCTTGCTAAAGCCGGGTTTTTCTATACAGGTTTGAACCAAGTTTGTTAGCTAAATAAACATAGGACAAGTAAAAGATCCACTTTCCAATGCAGGTGGGACAGAGGTTCAGGATAATACTGGTATCTAATTAAAATCTTGCTTTAGCTTTCAGTAAGGAGAGTAATGCAGCTGCAAAATGAAAATGGCTTTTGCAAAAGCCAGAGAGAGGGAATCAAAAGAATGACCCTGTCTGAGGTGAAAGCCAGAGCAAGGAGTTGCAAGGAGGATATGTTTTTAGAAAGGAGAAAGCATTTATCTGGGCACTCGTATATTCATTTTTCTGGTGTCACTAAAAGAACAATAATGGCACATCTCTCAATTCTGTGGCATTTTCTTTTCCTTGATTTTTTGTGATTTAAAAAGCATGTAATTCCGATAGAGGTCACTGAAGTAAACTCATGAAACAACTTCATTGTTGCAGTTTTTATGCTGCTGGCATGTTAGTAAGGAAAAAAATCATGTTCACGACCATTTTTGAGGTGTGTAATTTCTTGCTTGCAGGAGAAGGCAATAGGGTACCGTGCTTCAACTGTGCAGGTTGCTTACAGGAATGGGAAGAAGGTGAAGATCCTATGGGAGAACACGTAAAATGGTTCCCTGCGTGAGTGACAGAGTATCTTAAGACAATTTCCTGCTGTGTGATGAAAGCTGCCATACACTTTTGCTGTTGTTTTTTTCATACTACTTTAAATGTGTATAAATAACTATATGTTTCTTGAGTGTATAGGATATTATGCCTCTGTTAAAACCTTTTTTTAATTAATGTTTAAATATAGAAATACAGTAAAAGTTTCCCAACACAAGGAATGTTTGTGAAATAGTTTGATCTTTCTGCCAACTGTAAGCATTTGAAGCAATGCATTGTGCTAACTGCTATGCCATTTGAAAACATCATTCTAGTTCCACCTGTTTGGAAGTACTTGGAAAGTCACTGGAAGAGGAACTGGAGAGCCCATCAACATTGCAGTCTGCACAGGTTTGCGCTAGTCTGCAGTATTTGCTGTTAGTGAAGCAGTATTTGTGCTTTGCAATTTTAAATGATAGTTCAGTAACAGAGAGGCTGGGTGTGCGTGGGTGTGCGTGGGTGTGCGTGGGTGTGCGCAGAACGAGCAGCAATGGCAGCTTATTGCAGTTCTTCATCCCGGACAACCTTTTGAATGCACCGCATTTCAGAGGTGGCTGAATGGGGAGGGGGTATGTGACCTGTCTTGGCGCGGAGCAGGCAGGGCAGCTCCCCTCTGCCTCTGTGAAGGTGTTTCTGAGCCCCGTGGCTCAGGTACCTGCAGTGTTCAAACTCGTATCCCCAAACGGCGGCTGTCGGCCTGCAGCCATTGACCCGAGTAGTTGAGAAAGTGCCTCTGCAGGGCGGCTACTGGCAATCAGCTTTTCAGTAATTTGAAACCATGCTGCTGAATTATTATATANAACACCAATCATCCTTTGCTGGCAAATTATAATGTGTGCGACAGCGCCTGTGCCCCTGGGCTGCTCTGTCGGTAGCAAAGTACCCTGGCCCGGGGTGCTGGGCATGGCCACGGGAGCCACAGGGCTGTCGAGGGGCCACTGCAGAGAGGCTGGTGGGAGGGGGAAAGCTGAGTCCCAGTTTGTGGCACTGCGGGAAGATAGTGGAGAGGTTTTGTGCAGGAGGTGTTATTGTGGGAGATCTCGCAGCTCCTGTCTTGGGTCGGTTTGTTCAGGCACCTTGAGGATATACACAACTAAGAAGGACAAAGCGATTATTTATTCGCTAACTCATGCTAAAGATAGCTGGGACGTTACAAGCTCTGCGGCCAAGCGTTAGTGTGCTCACCACCCCGCTCAGGCAAACAAGGGTCTCTGCTGGGCAGGCTCGTGGCAGGGTCCTCCGGCCATCAGCCACCCTGTCTCGCCCTGCTCCCGCTGCCTCTGGCGGTAGCTTCCCCGCGTCTCTGCGGACCGTCTCACAGCTTTCGGCAGTCTGCGTCAAGGTTATGCATCTGTGTCATATCAGAGCTGGGCCTCGTATCCTTGGTAGGCAGGCAGCAAAACCCTGGGATGGAAAAAGCTTTCGGGGGAGAGAGATAAAGGTAGATGGGCATTATGGCTGAGGTCCTGCTGCCGGGAGGAGTAAAAGAAATTTGCTAGTGTTGAAAAATACAGGTCTAGTACTGCATCTGTTGTAAATTGCCCTTGTAGCTGCTGGTGCTTGCTGGTACCTAAGCAACTCAGTTTGAACTGAATAATAAATATTTAAGGGAGTATAACAGGATTTGGTTTTGTTCTAGCAAACACCCTGTAAAGCAAATCTTGAAGAGAAAGCAGCCCTGCGTTCTGTAGGAGCTGGTAAGTACTGTGCAGCCTCACTTGAAAGGATGGCGGTGTTGAATTTATATTTTAGTTTGAGAGGATTGTTAATGGTTTTCTGGATTTCGCTCTTACTTGGTAAGACAAAAATTTCATTGAAGTAAGAACTGAGGATTTATGGATTGTCCCTATATAGGGACAACAAATAGCAGAGAATCTGTCAGGTACTGCTTGCTTTTGTAATCTATGAATATAAACCAGTCCCTTAGCAGGTGAAAGTCACTTCTGTGCAGACAAGGCATATAAGCGAACAAAATTATTTTGTGACAATATGGTATGATTTTTTTTCAGTCACATTTTGGAAATTGCAAATGTATATCAGCTGCGTGCTACATATGTACATGCTTTTAGATACAAAAGAAACTAAATTGGGGTAACCTTCCACTATCTTGCTTCTGATGCTTCCTTTTTCCAAATACTATGGCCATTTCAAGGGAGTTTTGTTGATACATTTGTGTGGATTTCTGAGGGAAGAGTTCATACACAATGCTGCAGAACAGTACTGATGTGCAAGCACAGAGTTGATAACTGAAGAGTAAATTTGCTATAGTGGTATTGCCCAGATTCTTTCTTTAGCAGCCTTCTGTTAATCCAAGAATGGCTATTACTGCCTCCCAGAAATGACAAAATTATTTGCGATATATGTATCAGATGGAGCCGTTTTGTAATTTTTGAAGATATACTAAAAAGCACATTTGAGAGCTCTGAAAGCATAATAATAGTTTCAAATCTCATGGTACTGAAATGGTGGAGAGAACAATAAAAGTCATGGTTGCCAGTTTATTAATTGAGATGTTTGTTCATTCTTTGTATTCACCAACATGTATGTCTCCATTTTACTGAACGTGACTGCGGCTGTTTCTGGTAGGAAGTCCTAGTTTCCCAGGCTATGGCATAAATATACCCTATCTTGTCTGAAATTCTTCAGAAAAGAGCTCTCTGATGTAATCTTTTAGTGAAGTGCAGGAAGAGCCAGTGAGCATTTCTGAGGTTCATTGTACTTTTGTTTAATATGCAAATAATAAAATGGTACTGCTTCATTTGATAATACAAATTACTGTGGGGTTTTTTGGCAATACATATACTGCATATCTGTATAATTACATCAATGTAAAAGTACATTTACCTTATTTCAGCTGTTTGGAAATAGCAAAGTAGAGCCCCCACACATTTATTTTGGGGCAGATTATCTATTTTGTGGACAATGTAGCTGGCTCTATCCAGAATTGATGTTCTGTACCAGAACTTAGAAACCCTGGCAGAGCAACAGCTTTAGAGATCATGGTGCAGAGACTCAACGTCTCTGTGGGAAGCTAAATGTGTGTCCAGAAAGGATGTTTAGATCAAGTTTAACACTGCTTTTTCTGCATGATCATTTGTCAACTGAATGTGTCTTTACCACTCTCTGAGCCTGCTTGCGAGGCTGGCAATTCAGTTGCTTATTGACACAGTGCTGCATCTAAGCTAATTATTCCTTCTCGACCATGGAAGGCTAGGGATCGTTGCACTGAGATATCTGCGTGTCTCTGCACAGAGCTAGGTCAGGTCCAGCAAAAGTTTTTAGCTCAAGTTTATCACTTGATTACTTGCTACACACAACTAACCCCACATTAAACCAGATGGGTGTAAAGCCAACTGAGTAGGACAAAGAGGAACTGTGGGAACTTGGTTTATCCAGAAGTGATACCAGTTTTTTCCATTATCTAGAAAATCTCGAGTTCTTATTACTCCAATTTAATGGACAGCTGACTATATTTGACTTATGTGTACAGAATCAACTGTTCACTAGGTTTTTTTATTTAATGTCATCCTTTTTGCACACATGACACTTGTTGAAAGTCAGTGCCTTCAGGAAGCAAAGAACTTGACACAACAACTTACAAAGGCTTACAATGATAACAGCTTCAGCAAATTGTTTTCCTTCGGGAATTCAAACCATTCGGCTATTGACTTGAAATTACTCTATGGGGGCCTATGACTTGTCTCAAAAGATATTAATGATCAGCCAATACAGCAGCTCTTTCTTCATGAAAATCCTTGAGAACTTTAACTCCACCATTGTGTGCTGGAAGGTGAAGCAGGAAGTGGAAAAACAGCATTGCTCAGGAAAATAGTTCTTCTTTGGGCCTCAGGCTGCTGCCCCGTTCTGAGCAGGTTTAAGTTTGTATTTTATCTCTCCCTGACTTATGCAAAATGAGATTCAGAGCATGGTTGATGATATATGCAACCAGCCAGTAAGATCTGTGGGACCATTAACAGAAACAACTCTAAGAGACATAATTCAGCCACTGAAAAAACAGGTCTGCTTTCTTTTGGATGACTATAATGAGATGAATTCAGTGCCCCAAATTGTAGAAGAACTTATACAAAGGGACTGTCTCTACCAGCATCGTTTGGTTGTTGCTGTCCGCACTAACAGGACAAGAGAAATTCGCAAGTATGCAACCACCACTTCAAGTGTTGCAAAGTTCTCCCTGTCCAGCACTCTGTATGTACGAAAGAAATTCTCCTAGAATAGTGACCTTGTGGAGCATCTTCTTTTTCGGCTGGAGTTTGGAAAGCCTATGCAGACCATTCTAAAGAGACCGCTTTTTATGGGGTGTCTCGCTGCGTATTGGGTACAGCACCCAAAGGGTAACATAATCAGGGATAAGGCTATTTTTAAAGCCTATCTGCACTATCACTTACTAAAATACAGCGAAGAAAGAGAACATGTACTAGCTATGTTTTCCTCATGTGGTGAGCTTGCCTTAACCTGTCTTTTCAAGCCATCCTTTGATTTCACTGAGTATGATCTATCTGAAGCAGGAGTTGATGGAGATGAATCTGTTAGGCTGGGTTTACTCAGCAAATTTACTGCCCAAAGGCTTCATCCAGTTTATAAATTCTTTTGACCCTTGTTCCAGGAGTTTCTTGCAGGGAGAAGACTGAGCGAGCTCCTGGTTTCTGATGGAAAAGAAAAACTGGAGCAAGGGTTGCAGTACTTGCAGCAAATCAACACATGTTGCTGGGTGCTATAATTTTTTATTGGTTTACACTTGCAGCTTTTCTTCCAAAGCAGTCCCCCAAATTATATCCTATTTATTTAAATTGATTGACTGCAAGGAGTCATTGGAAAGCCAATCATGACATGATCAGTCAATGACATGGCACAAAAAAATGAAAGAAGAAAAAAAAAAAAACATTAATAGCTTTCTTTCACTGATACGAAGACATCTATCAGACTCCATCATGTGTCCTTTCCTACTTACAACAGGATGCCGCTTTTAAAATGTACATTCAACAATATCCGTTCCTTTCAGGAAGCTGACCTCAGAAATTTGATGACACTGTTTTCCGTTTTAGATTACATTGAACTTCAGCTGAATAACAGCCCTGGATTCATAGAAGTTATCTGACCTGCTATTGATCAGTACGAGGAACGTTTTAAAAAATGTAGTCTACATCATCTTAACTTGAGTGTAGCAGAGCAAGAATTACTTCTTTTTTTGTCTTTTGTGGAATGTCTTGAGATAAATGAAAAAGAAATGCCAGGTACATCGTACTGAATTTTGGCAGAATGTAATTTTTTTCTCTAGTTCCCTTTTTCTTCCTCTCCCCTTGGTGCCTGACAACTGAACAGCTCCATATGCCTGAATAATAAACCTGTCTTCTACCATATGCATTTCAGGGGATAGGCAGCCATTCTACATGAACAGATTTCCATCCTGGCCCCTAATTTCGGACTATGACCTCGATACTGATTTTTGATCTAAGAGGTGTATGTCACTGCAGAGGGAGAACTGCACTTCAGCAGAGGGTGGTGCAGTACGGAGGACAGGCTCGTAAGCACCGACGGATGTGCATTTTCTGCTTGGGGCAATCTGAGTGGGTCTGCACTAGGCTTTCAAATTCGACGAATACTGGGCAGTGCAGGTGCATTTATGGGATCCTGCCAAGTGTATGCTCAGGCTGCAAGCAGCAGAAGCCTCAGCGAAGGATGGGTTGGCAGGGAAGGGCACTGGTACAAGGAGGATGGGAAACAGCAGTCAGGAGAAGGGAAGCCAAAGCTATTAGGATGCGAGATAGATAGTGAAGTTCAGCTACAAAAACTTGGCAAATTGTCAGAAGGACAGAGGGATTAAGCAGATCAACTCAGTTTCATTGTATGTTTGTCTGGCTTCATCACAGAACTACTTTTTTCAAATTTGGACAAATTCATCTGCCCAAAGGAACTCTCAGTGAGTCAATGTGAGAACTGCAATGTATTTGATACAATACCTGATGGCTTCAAAAATCTCTGTAACATGAAGAAATTGTTGATGAGCAAAATGAAGCTTGAAAAGAGCTCTAGGCTGGGTAAGGTGCACTGTAAAACTTTAGGTACTGTATTGCACTAGAACTTGTTAATATCAAGTAGCAGTTTTAATTTCTCCTTTAACAGACATGTAGCTTCTCTGAATTGTCTTCCCATTGCTTCTGCCCTATGGCTTCTACCTGGAGTTTACAACCGCAACAAAAAAAAGGAGCTGAACCTTTCAGGGCTGTAACTTTATTGATCTCCGTAAGTTAGTATGAAGGAATGAGCAGGACTGTGCTCTTTGTTTTCCTGGAGTGAGCATTTTCCCTTCTCACCACTTACAGTCCACTGGGAGGAAGAAGAGGGGGAGCACAATTGGCAGCTGAGTGCAGATCATGTGCATAGCCACCCTGACAGGTCAGTGAGCGGGTCGTGACTTCTGTTTTAGCTGCCTTGTTCCATGAAGAAGCTTACTTTTCAGTCTGGGGCCCCTAGATAACCAATTTTTCGTACGCTATGATAACAATTACCCAGCTCTACTTCAATATAAACATACAGTACAAACCAACAGCATTCAGTGAACTGTACCCTCAATATCTGGCCATTGGATAGGGTTTTACAATGTACCTAAAACTAACAACTTTAGGGGGAACGTGTTTAAAGAGTTTCAGTCCCACTAAATGTTGAAAAACTATAATATTTTTCACGTGTGAAATAAACCAGAAATTAATCTATAGCAAAACTTGCTTGCATTTTGAGGTCAGAATGATCCATCATGATTCTAGTTATAAAACACAGGCCATCTGATTTTAACATGTAAACAGAGGAATCAAACTGCTGCTCCCATTAATCTTTTTATCTGTCTCACTTGTTTGTGTTGTGACAGAAGATGCTTCCCTCTACAGTAAAGTTCACAGGTGGAGCTAGGAGAACCTTTGTCGTGGTTTAACCC
>VZTQ01006004.1:0-30833 GCA_013400755.1 Pelecanoides urinatrix
TTAGGTAGTTTAAATAATTTTTGGACTCTGAGTTAGGTTCTTGTTCAAGGTGGTTTGTTTTCTTCAGAGTTCAAGTGTTTCAGACACGTAATTCTTCTACCTACATACCTTACTACACTATCAAATGCATAAAGTGAACTGAAAATATATTTGATCTTGGTTCCAGAAATGTTGAAGATTAAACTCATTGAAGATAAGTAGAATCAGCAAGTGCTTTAAAATGTACAAGTTTAACACTGTTTCATAACTGTGTCTGTAGTAATTTCTGTTTTTCCGAGAGAAGTCTGGAATCAGGGTGGGGAAGAGGAATTTAAACACACAAATGCCTAGACTTTGTTCCAATTCTAGATCAGCTCTGGCAGGAAATCTGCAGAATTAATATTCATGTCTTGAGAGACTTCAGATGCCAATTCATGAGAGGACATCAGGGTAAATGCTAATCATCATTTAAACTAAGCCTTCACCCATCTTACAAGGCACTGCCTTGTCCCCCTTGGGGCTTGTTCAGTTAAGCCACATTCAGAAAGGTGTCCATTCTGCAACTTCAGCAACAGCAACTTGATGAATGTGCAGTGATTGATAGAAGAAAAAAGTGCTACCATTTTAATCCAGTAGATGCCTCCTCCAAGAGGGCTCTGTGAAGCCCTACTGCTTTTCTCAGACTGTTGCAGAAGCATTCTCTATTAAAGACTGATTTAAAAGATGCAGTATCTTCCTTACAGAAAACTTACTGAACATTTTCTCTTTATTTTCTATATACCAAATGCGTAGAGCATTAAAAGTAATTTTTGAACAGCTATAAAAGTAGCTAAAGTAGTGCTTAAAGTGTCAGCATGCATAAGCCATGTTGTCTGCATGGAGGTACAATCCAAACAGAAGTTACCAGTAACCAAGAAGATTCTGGTTGAATCTTGTGGCTTGAAGTTGTGGCCTGTCATCTAAAATTAGATATTTAGTTAGTCATGCAAGTTGATTTTCGTTTTTTCAGACCAACTTCTTCATAGTAGCAAGGATTAAGATCTAGATGCTTAGGCACATGTTTGTCCATGCCTATATTAAAACTTCTAGTGAAACATTTCATTAGATGATAGCAAATTTTTTTTAGTGGCCATACTAGCCTTCTTTAATCTGGCCAGATGCTGATGAGGGGCCTAGCGTATCAGATAGCATAAAGAACAATAATTTTTTTATTGATTGAAATAGATCATCCACTATTTCAGCTTAGTGCAATAGGGTGATACATACACTAAAATGCCGAGTTTCTGGACGTTTCTTCAACATCAAAATTCTTCAAAGAAAAATTAATATTTTTCCATTTCTGAAAATCCATTTGTGTCCCAGTTTCAATGTTCTCTACTACAAAGCTTTTGATTTTGATCACTGGTAGATTATCAAATGTCTTGTACTTCACTATGGTTCCCCACTCATGCTGGAAATTAGTTTTTTGGCAATGCATCTTGCTTTTTTTTTTCAAAACAATCATACAGGCCTGGTTTCTGGTGAGGCTTTGTTATGTAACGCTCCTTGAATGCATCTCCTAGGACAATGTGATGACATTCCTGAAACAACACATGCCAGAAGCACTTAATAGTAGAAACACCATTCCTCATTTTTTCCTGACATTCCCCTTCCCCTCACAAATACCATTCCCCTGGTGAGGTGCTTCCTGTCATTCAGGAGGCTCACCTTCCAGCCACCTTGGCTCATCGCTTTTTTTTCCCCCATTCATTAAATACCAGGTACTAGAAAGGCCCAGGCCTGAGCTTATCAAAACCAAAATTACTATATATCACCAGTCACTGGCTTATACATATTTGAACTTATTTAGCTTCTCTAAAAACCATGCCTGCGGTATTTAAGCCTTGTGCATAAAACTAACAGTCATCCAGACAACTTGAGAGATTCCTGCTTCCCACTCATTTTAACTATATGACCCCAGCTTTCCATGAGGGATGATGCAATTACTTTGGAGTGGTAGAAAAAGTAACCCTACCAAGGTAAAGGAGTTAACAGTTGTTGTTTATAACATATATAATCAAAGATTTTTAAAAAATTAACAATTTGAATNGATATCCCTTGTTATTTGTCAAAGAAATGTAACTAGGTTTTCACAAGGCTGAGCTATTCCCAGCTCCTCACCTGTGAACCTTCCCTGTGCAGAGGAGTAGTGAACTCAATCTACATTCCAAAAACATCTCATTAAAAAAAAAAAAAAATTTTCTTGATTAAAAAGGGAAGTGCCTGAAGGCAAGCACTCTAATGCTCAGCTGTGGCCCGAAACCCCTTATCACATTACAACTGCGCTTTTCAGAGCAGCACAAATAGAAGCAGCTTTGAAAGAACAAATTTCAGAACTAGAAAGCCTCAAAGTGCCCAGAAGAGGCTCTCTTTCATGATCACCACTTTCCACGTGTAGAGTATTGGCTTCTTGGGCCTACAAATAAATACTTCAAGTTCAGAAAGAGTGCAATAAAAATGTCCCCATAAGATACATAGAAATAATGTGAACTACCTAAAGAATGGAAAACAAAGTAATATTGAAGAATTAAAGGGCTCCTCTTGTAAAACCAGATTTTTGCCTTGCCTTTCAAAACAGAAAACTGGCCCGTAAGCCAAGGAGCTAAAGAGTAAGTTGATCTCAGTACTTTCTACAGATAATCTTCAGTCAACAGAAATGGTGGGAGAAATCGCTCAACTGCAGGAAGACTTCCAATCTTATGCTAATCGGGGAAGTAAACATCCTGCAGTTACACTAGCAGGTTATGTCAGTGAAGGTCACATGGTTTTCCACAAAATTCATCCATTTCTAACAGAAGGGGGTTCAGGAAAACTGAACTGATTCCTGTCATATCACATATTTGCACACCTTGGACATCATCAGCTACGATCATAATACACTACAGAAGTAGTTATGACTGGTCCTGTGGTTTACTGATTTACTCAGAATTTTTTTCTGCTCCAGTTTGCACAAAACAGCCTACTTTCCACACTGAAATACAATGCTGTTAGTTCAATAACACTGATTTCCCTGGTGTTCCTGGATGTAGGTTTCCATACAGAGGCATACCTTTATAACTGATGTCATCTGTACTGCAGGCATATGCTTTGCATTTTCCACACAAATTTTTTCTCCCTTCCACTACCATACGTCTTGTTTCTTGTTTCTTTCTTCCTGGAATCTCATAATACCTTTTCCTTCATTTGCAGGTCATGTATATTTAAAATAAATGAATAAAAAAAAATCAAGATCATTATGAAAGTAAGAGAAACCCCAAAGTCTATCTAAACATGACTCAGGATATGTAACATCTAGGAACCTATTATTACTTAAAAGCAGACAAACAAAACATGCCTTGTTCTAGCAACTCATACCAAAGAAAGAACATGGTACGTTTGTCAGGTTAAGAATGCAAGGCTAGAATAAGACTACGTGACACCCACCATTTATGCTGTCTGTTCCTTACTCCTTTCTACCCCGCTATGGCCCCTTTGGTCAATGCTATTAAGTCCTTGTGAAGACTAAGACATGTGAGACTCCCTACAGCAGAAGTAGCGCTGCTGCTCTGGGAAGCTCACAGTTTGGAAAGAAACCACAGAAACTGCAGGCAGAGAAAGAAGCAACAGCCACAACCTGGAGTTGGGAACCTGCAGCTCACGCAGAAACAGAATCCTCTGAGAAGCAGGAGCAGCCAAACCAAGCCTTGGAAGAGGGAGAAGAAACTTCACAAAGGCTAGAGGGCCTTGGACATCCTTTGCTGCACAGCTCAGTCTCTGAAACCTTGCCTGGGATGATCTGCAAATCCACAGGGATATGGCAGAACTATGTACAAAGCCTTTTTATTTGTAGTGGCTGCCACTGGCTTATTCCAGTCTTCTCTGGGAAATTTGTTACGAAGTTCTAGGAAGATAAAATCATAGGACCATAGAATCATTTAGGTTAGAAAAGACCTTTAAGATCATTGAGTCCAACTGCAAACCTAACACTACCAAGTCCACCACTAAACCACGTCCCTAAGCACCACATCTACACGTCTTTTAAATACTTTTAGGGATGGTGACTCAACCACTTCCCTGGGCAGGCTCTTCCAATGCTTGATAACCCTTTCAGTGAAAAAATATTTCCTAATATCCACCTTCCCTGGTGCAACTTGAGGCCATTTCCTCTTGTCCTATTGCTTGTTAGTTGGGAGAAGAAACTGACACCCACCTCACTACAACCTCCTTTCTGGTAGTTGTAGAGAGCAGTAAGGTCTCCCCTGAGCCTCTTCTCCAAGCTAAACAACCCTCAGTTCCCTCCCTTCTGTACCAGGGTGGGAAGTTTTCTCTTCACATCCTTAACCGGGCCACAGGGAGGCAGCAGACTTCCCTAAAAAGTCGGTCTGGTTGGCATATTGGGCCTTCTGTTCCCTGGAGAAGAGAATCTCCTATGACAATGACCCATCTGTTTTTTCTTTATGGAAGTGGTTTTGTTGCAGGGCATCAGCTGACTTAACCTTGGTGACACTTCCAAGCTAGATGAACCATCGCCCCTGTCGTTGTTCAGTTCCACTTGCAGAGCCTCATACTTATTATGCAAGGGCACCTGGGAAGGTGGGGTGGTCACAGAGGAGATGCACCTGCTGCACCGGGCAGGAACCTGCCTGACCAAAAGTCCATCATTGACTTAGCCCAAGACACCTCTTGCATGTCACCTCAGCACCAGAAGTTCTTGATGCTTCTTTCTACCCTCATGATGTTTTCTGATCTGGTAAGTGCGCAGCACACAACATGGTTAATGTAAAGCACTGAATGTGTACTGAGGTGTTCCACGAGGCTTCTTCATCTGCCAGGCATTGCATGAAGCAAAGATGAACAGTATTGTAGGCAGTACAAAAGAAGTAACCAGCAGAAGAGCATGTACAAGCCCAAATGTCATCCTGTTAATGTCCCAGGCAATGGTTTCTTGAAATCTCCCAGAAACCACTGCTCTGAAATCAACAAGCACTTGGCATGACAACAAACAACTTTAGAAAAGTGCTTGTACTGGCCTGCAGCAAAGATAAAGTGCTTCTGAATATGAATATGGATGGACATATTGCCACCGTATGCATAGTTTGCCATCTCCCTGTCCACTATCCCAAGCAGACACAGCAATTATTTTTCTTCCAGTGGACAGAATAGCTTATATTTTATTTCTAAGCTGAGAAGTTTATTTAAATTCTAACTCAACTTCTAAGTTTTTTACAGTTACAGTACAAATGACATTCTGCAAGCAGCAGTACACGCTATTCCTTCTCTGCTGATCTAGCTTTGGTCTGAAACCAAACACAGTGAATGCTTTCCTCAGGTTATCACTTGGTCCTAGATAAAGCCCTGCAGATACAGATTATGCCTGTGGATTTGAGTATGAAAATTCCACAAAAGTACAAACCTTTTTTGCAAATGTTGTTTCACCCCAATTTTGTAGCTTTTCAATAGCTTCATTCATCATTTCTTTCTTATAACAGTTGCATTTCTCATTCTCAACCACTTCTGTTTTGCTGGTCACAAGGATGCACTTGCTGTCTTTCACCCTTCCATGACCTATACAGCAACATATTTATCCTTTCTAGTTACTCTTAGCAAGATGTGTGAAAGTGGCAGCTATGCCATAAGAGAGCATTAAGGACTTCTTGTGTGGCTGCTTTTGTTTACCATGTTCAGATTCAGATAATGCTGCTTCTAAACAGCATTCTCTCAGTTCTTTCCTCTTTGATCACAAACCAGAACAAGATGCCCCGTCTTCCAGGTACCCTCATGGATATCCCCAGGTAGTGCTGTATTGCCTACTCTGTGGCCTGTCTCAGTTAAGCTCAGGCATGGTTGACACTTCAGTTATTGTACAGCATCTTGCTGCCTTCTTGTGGAAACAAAAGCTAGAAAGTAATCTTAGTCTTACTTATTAGTTTTCTGCCCTGCTGACTGGTATCTATTAAAAAAAAAATCTATCACAAAAAATCTGGGGAACTGGAATTTCATTATAAGAGAAAAATAAGAAAATCACAGGACACAAACTCTGAAAGCAGAGGACTAAGTACAATGGAGATCACTTCCCATCAAATTATGAAGTTAACTACTTGGGGGATATGATAAACTATTGCAGATGCACCCTTAAAAGACGTAGGCAGTTTTATGACATTTGGGAATGTTAAACAGAAACCAGTATTTAATGTGGCTCTTCATTCCCCTCTACTGGCCGTATTGTAAAATCACCAAGATTCAAGACCAAAGTCTTGACAGACTTCTTTAGACAAGCCAAGACAGAAACATGGTTTCTTTTTTTTTTGTTTTGTTTTTTTGTCTTGAATATTAGAGGCCTGCACATGCGAAGGCCTCGGGTACCTGTGAGTAGCTGGGTTAGGAATAAGCCACTGGGCAGGGGAAGGTCTTCAGAAGCCACAGCAATACATGAAACTCCATTGCAGCAGTCTTTAGTAAATTGTCACAGTCAGAACGATTTGTGCTATTTCTGACTACAGCTCTTCTAGCCATACTTCTGCTTATACGTATAATTTTCCACTTGAGGGATTAGTCCTCAACAGTTCAATAACCTTGTGCAGCATGGCTAATTTGCATGGCAAAAGTCACACAACATCAAGGACTCAGTTCTGTGAACAAATTTGTCATGTCCAGTGCCATCATTCATCTGACTTCACTCAGCAGCTCAGAGGAACAACAAGACATGCACATGTTACTATAGTATTTCCAAAGTGCCATTCAGTAGCATTTTATGTCCATTTCTTGGCCAAAACAATCTTCTAAAATAACAGCTCTGAAATTCCATACCTCTGACTTGGATCATTTTGGTGACATTACCAAAGTATTCATAGAGCACAACAAAGTTGCGCTCAGAAATATCAATGCCTTCATCAGCAACAAATGTAGCAATTAGCAGTCTGCTTTTTTTGTTGGTTTTGAATGCATGCAGTACAACCCTTCTGCATTGGGAGGGTCATACCTACAGCACCGAGAAATTGTGTCAGGAAAAAATGCTGAAGAGCAAGACACCTGCATTTGCTCTTACTTAAGTGATTAGAAATGAGCATGTCCTTTTGATCTAGAAAACTTTATGATGTTTAGCTTGCATATCCAGCTGACTGCATTCTATACCCACTGAGCAGGAATTCCCATTGATGTGCCACAAGAAGTGTTGTCCTGGGAAACACCATTTCAGACACACCAACTAGCTGATCTTTGTTAGAGAGACCCATACAGCTTAGTTATTTTAAGCCCAAGCTAACTCTTAAGCCATGCATAATTCATTTCGGCTGTAGCTTCAATTCTACCTTAAAATGTCTTTGTGCCACCAAGCACAAAATAAGAGAGAGAGATGTAAAAGGAACAGGGAAAATACCTCTAGAAGTAATCACAAGAAGCCATGATAGCAAACAGTTTCTAAAATTCTTTTGAACTAGCAAAAGAATCCTGCAGCAAAGGGTCACTGACAGAGTTACTGCTGCTTTAACCAAAGATTCTGGACAGAAGAAGCAAGCATCTCCTTAGGATTGGATAAAGGTCTTCTAGGTATGGAAGAAAGCATAGCGCAAACTTGCATGACCTTCCTCTGCTTAAGAGCAGTGAAGATAAACACAGGAAGAGTAGAAGAATTTTAGCAGTGTAGCCACCATACATCTAGCAACTGGTATTCCTCAGTGCAAACCTGCGTACCTGTCTTCTGATATCTTCTTCCATGACCCATCAACACACCTGGCTTTATGTGGTTAAGTAGAGTGTTTGCTTCTATTCACTTCTTCAAAGCCTGGAAAGCAAATCAGGGAATTAGATCCCTGTCCAGATGAAATGCTAGTTTGGGATAGACAGGTAGATCCTGCCCATGCTTGCCAAGACAATTAATACTTCCGAGAACCAAAAGGAGAAAAGAAGGCAGAACTTGTGCATCAGGAGGGAACATCTATTAATAGGTGAGAAAGCAAGGGTCACAGCCATGATGCCAGATCCAACCATGCCACAACTGATTTCCACTTTTCCCACCCCTGCAACTTAAAGGCTGGCTAGAGAGCAAGCAGCCTTTCACTGCTAAAAAGTATGCCTTTTGCTCTTATAAACCTGAATCACTGAATACTACACCTCTGGATCCAAAGGAAATGATTTGCTATTTACAAACTGCACTTTCTAACTACACAGTGAATGTAGCACCTTCAAACTGCTCTTGCCTAAGAACAAAATTCAGCCAAGCTACAACAGGCGTTTACATCTATAATGGAAAATTGCCAGCAGATGTTGGGTGTTGTTAGTTTAGACTTTAGCCTGCCCTTAATTTTTTTCTGGTTTGCAATTCATCCAACATGTCTATATCCAAGCATAAAATGAGGGTTGGGACTCTCAGCTGATAAATCTGTTTACAGTAGCCAGAGACTATGATACCTTGCAGTAAATGTTTAAGAGCTGAAGCTAATGATTGGCAGCACACTTCAAGCATGAACTTTTTCTGGGAACAAGGTATTGGAAGGGAGAAAGAAGATCATCCAGCCTAGATCTTTGATCCTAGGCAAGTATGAAATAGACCAGTGCATCAGAAGGGTCCAGAGATCGTCTGCTCCATGCAGTCTTTCCTTTTTTCTTAATCAAGATGCTAGGGCACAGACCTCCTTTGGGCCCATACAAATTCTCTGGGAAACCTATAAATACCTCCTGATGTGCAGTCAGTAATAGAGCAGAGCTGCTGGTTTATAACACTGCCACATTAAAGCCAAAAAACCTTGTAACACATCTTGTTAAAACTGACTTCAGACCTAAAGTAAGACTCTGACGGCTTAATGATCAACTATGACATGCAGCAAGAAGAAGTGATGAAGGACACCACCCCGTATTGCCATTTTTAGAAATAGAAAAAAAAACCCTCATCCTGTCTCAGAGCATCAGTGCTTTGGAAGATATAGAAAGATAAGTATTTTCTTAGGAAGATCAAATACATGCATATTTTACTATTTCTAGATCAAAATGGGAAGGGAAACAGATGAGGCATTATATTTTCTCATTTCCCATTTTAGGAGCTTTAAACAGAAGTGTCTTACAGCTACTAAGGCTCTTGTCTTAGCAAAGAGAAGAGTGCAAGTCTGTGGGTTATAGCGGTATGCTTCATCCAGGATGCAAGCAAGCTCTTCCAGCTTGGGATTGTCAGTTGATTCATCTTTTGAAAGGGCAGTCAGTTCTGGTTCTTTCTCTGGAAGAAAACAGCAGTGTCTTGAATAATTTACCTTCTTTAATGCAGAAAACAGAATTTTCACCCAAACCTACTTTCAAATGCCACCCAAATTCTCTTTAGCATCTATTTTTATTTTCTATACCATTCTTTCAGCTGCAAGCAAAGAAAGCTATTGGTTAAATGCAACAAAATCCCCAGAAGAAAAAATTCTGAATCGCTCACATTTTGTAGCAAACTGACAGGAGAACCTCTGTGACATACTGTGCATCAAAAGACAGCAACAAAACAAACTCAGTTCTTGCAAAGGGCAGTGCTATTTCTTCTTAGGAAAAAACTGACCCTGGAGGGCAGATAGCCCAGTGATTTAAAATTGCCGTTAACAGTGGAACACATCAGGTGCAGAGGCTGGTTTACAGCACACTGCTACTAAATTAGAAGTTAGAGAACAGTGCAACCTCTAACTTCTAATCAGAAGGCTACAAGGGCCACCTGCTTCTTCCCAGAAGTTTGGGATTCATCCAGGACATTGGGCAGGAGAAGGCTAGGCACTGCACTGAGCAGTCTATGTTGCCTTATCTGATACTGCCAGCATCCATTGTAGACCATCACCCCACTTGTGGGGCACACCCTTTTGGACACCGCTGCCTTACCTCCAAGTCAGGCATGTAAGAACCTATTACAACATCTACCTACAATTACTACTACTTCTTTAGCTCCTGCACTAGAAGCTTGAGGTTCCAGAAAGTAAGTTCCCCGCTGCCTACCCTAACACTACATCTGCACCCACATAGACGCTAGATACTCTGAAAAATGGAAAGCTTCTGGAAAAACAACCCAAATACTCTGAAGAAAACACATCCTACCATAAGCCCTCTTCTCCCCTCCACCTGTCACAGGTGCTATGTGAAATACCTTGAAATTTGGCTGTCAGTTGCTTCTCTAACTCTGTGTGTGGTCCATTTTTTACATTTGTGAAAAATTCAGTTAGGTAGGCTAAAGCATCTTTGATGCGGTCGTCTTCGCTGATGATGAGAGCATGTTGAATTTCTGCTCAGAAAGAGAGACATACACATTTAAATGTCATTTTCCATAGGATGGGATGAACACAAATTTTGTTTAGCTAGATAAAGTATTACAAACTTGTGTTGTTCTTCCATTTGCATGATAACACAAGCATTACAGAATCTCCTCTGTACTACATCGTACTCAGTGAGTGTCTTAAGACACAACTCTTATACACTATGCTTTAGCCTGTGTCAAAGAAGATGATTAGGTTCAAAAACTGCTTCTAGGTGAACATATCTGTATCAGAAGGAACAGGATGGCTCCATGTCTGTATGGAAGGAAAGAGGATATACACTTACCCGCATGTGTTCAGTGCAAATGAAAAGGTCTTTACAAATGCTCCTCTTCTCCTTATCTGGCAGTTGCAACAGTCTGCATTTCTTCTGAGTGGCAACTATCCAGTGTTCATACTTCTGTGTTCCAAAATCATTCTTGTTGATTTGAGAGATAGCATCTAGTAAAGAAGGAGGAAACAAATATTTGTTCATCTTGACTAACAAATAACCAGAATAGTTAGCTAGAAGATGACACATTTTCCATGAATTTTAGATCTAAAAAGCCTATGCAGAAGAACACTGTATGATACAATCACAGAATCACTGAGGCTGGAAGGCACCTGTGGAGGTCTTTAGTCCAACCCTCTGCACAAAGCAAGGTCACCTAGAGCCGGTCCCTCAGGATCATGTCCAAAGGGATTTTGAGTACTTCCAAGGACGGAGACTCCACAACTTCTCTGGGCAACCTGTTCCAGTGTTTGACCACCCTTACAGCAAAGAAGTTCTACGTCTTGTTTGGTATTTCTGTTTTGTCCTGCCACTGTCTTTTGTCCTGCCTCTGGGAACCATCTGAGAAGAGTCTGGCTCTGTCTTCTTCACTCCCTGTGTTTCAACGTATACCCAGATGTTAGGCTAAAATTAACCCAGTACAATTCAACTGCGGATCTGTGTATATACACACATCTGCAGAGTCTTTAGCAATAAAACTAGAGCTCACTTATCCTATAAAACGGCTACAGTAGTCAAGACATTGCGTTTGCATTGTTCCTTGAATTATCAGCCACTCAATAGTCGAATATTCATTTGCTAAACTGTTCATGGTACTTAAAGGCGTATTATCCAAGGACCTGTTCTTGAGGTAGAACTAGTCACATACATACTGTCTGAGTGCTTCACAAACTTCAGTATCAGAAGGTCCACAGAAGGGAAGCCAATCACATTCATGCAAGAGGAACTGTGATGCAGAAATAAGCTTCAGGAGTGTTTGCTTAATTTAGCATGTGGTTTGAAATTCCCACTGTATTTGTTCTTTGATGGGATTTCTTGGGTTTTGGGTTGGTGGTTTTTTTTGGTTGGGAGGGGGTTTTTTGTTTTGGTGTGGTTTTTTTTTAATTCTCCCTTCCTGCCTCAGAATATAGTTCACTCTCCAATATCTGCAAAGTGGAGGGAAAAAAAAAAGATCTAGAAAGTATAAACTGAGGTAAACAGGCTTAAGTCACCCTCGTCCATTTGCAAAAGCCAGTCTAAGCACAGACAAAATCCTTTCATTCAGAGCTGGACAGACCATGGCTGATCCTAAGCATAGCCATCCATGGGTCTCTGCTCTGTACCCCCCCTTGTAACTCTCAAATTTGTTGATAAGAACCACTTACTGGACACCATGTAGGAACCCTGCAAAAGCAGAAGAGATCAATTGATTTCTGCAGGGCTGCAGAATTAGGTCTCATGACCATGAGACCTCTTATCTCTTCTCACAGCCATGCATTTCCCTCTCTGCAAACCTAAGGCTGGAGCCCTAAAGACAAGTGTTTCCTTTCTTAGGCAGCTATATCCTCTCTCTGGTGGTGTTCATGTTCCTCCTCTGTAAAATGATCTTAAATGCTTTTGAACAGGAAATAATGGAGACCTGATAAACAGTGGAAATATGGGTACCCAGAGGTGTAAAGAGGATAAAATGCTGACCAGAAAAGGTGGCCAGGGCACACCTAGAAATAACTCTGAGTGCAACTCAGAAAGGCCAGAGAAAATATGAGAAGAAGTATCAGAGCAGCAAGAATGAAAGTAAACTTTCACTGAAAGGAAGAAATTACAATATTCAGAGTAACACCATAACTGAGAATCTTCTTGTTTTCCTTAACAGAGACAGATTTAGGTATGAAGCATTTGGAGAAATGCTTAAATGAGAACATACAAGTGTCTCTCATTGATGAAATCTGGCTCATTACATTTTGAAAGCAAGCCCTTCTGTATTGTTTCAGATTCTTTAAACATTAAAAATTATTTGATAGTGTCAGAAGCACATCATCCTTAGCTGTAGGAAACACAGGTTGAAATCCAAGCAAAAATATTTATGATTATCAAACCCACCACGTATAACAGGAAAATAGTTGACTCTTCTGCCTGTCATCTCTTAGTTAGGAAATATTGGTTAAAGGCAAGTAAAAAGGAAGGAGGAAAAAGGAAGTAGAAAAAGAGTGACTGTTCTAGAAGCCATGACAATTCACACTGATGTAATCAAAGACTGAATCCCAGTTACAGGCATGTTACAGTATCTTACCCACTGAGTAAATCTTCCTCATCAATGCCTCTGTCTCAGACATCAGACCTGAGAAAATGTCTGAAAAGTGATCCTGAACTCGCATTTTAACGTATCTGACATCTAGAGACAAGAAATGGAAGTCAGTGAACTGAATGAGTGAAACATTTCCCTTGGCAGTGCAGAACGAATTCTTGTCTAGAAGAATGCTACATATGATGCTCTATGCAATCATAATAATGTCTGTTGTTAATGAGCATTAGAGTTGCACAGAAAGACAAAGCCCTCAGCCTTCACTGGCAGAACTGCTCTGGCTTTTCTGCCTTGCTGAATAAAAAACAGGGATTGAGGAGCTCAGCAAAGAGAAAATTTGCCCAAATGGGCACTGCCTTACTGTGGGGCAACAGTGAAGTGCATGCTTAAATTCCTTTCAAGCCAGCAGGAAGCAAAGCTCCATCTTAGTTTTAAGCTTTTAACTTCACCTGACCAAAGGAGAATTGGATAGCTGCCTTAATTATGGTGCTTTGCATCTCATGGAAAAATAAAAAGGAAGCATGCTTACATGTTTCTGGCTTGTTTCCAAATCTCTGCAGATCCTGTTTGTTCTCTCTGACAGTGGATATGGCCTGTATGTCAAGGTAGGAGCTGATGGTACAGATGTGCTCTATTGCTTCTTTGATGCTCTTGGCATTACCAACTCCAACAGAAGCAGTTAAACCTACAATCTGAGCACACACATGAATAGCAGTGGTTGCTCCTTTGTCACAAACGAAAAAAAAAACAGGAGACTGTTACCAGTTGCCAAGTTGTCACTGTCTTCAAAAACAAGGAAACAAAACAGGCAGCTGAAGTAAACATGAGTGCAAGGACTAAATCTTGAGAGTCACACCTTGTCCCCATTCATGCCCTCTCCAAGGCACTCAATCTTAGAGTATTCAAACTGAAAATAAATTATCCACCCACTGAAATCCATAACCAGCTGTATTTGCCAGTGCTTATCATACACAGAAACAGCAAATCCACCCCCAGAAGGGTCTTCCACATTCATTCAGATGAGATGTCTTCTCAGCTGGACCAAAACCTCCTGACAGCAGAGGCAGTGGCCCCATTTTATTGTTGCAGAAGACAGCAACAGAAAGGTGACAAGATTACTAAATTCTGGGCACATGCTTTCTTCCCAGCCCAGCAATCTTGTTTGCTCTCGAGTACTCTGGTCTCTGTTGTCAGTCCTTGGCAGCTGGAGGGAAGATGTAACATGGGAAAATAGCTTGGAGGTGTCCAAGAAGAGGGGAAAAAGGGTTACAGATGCAAGCATTTCGATTTGCAGCCATTGTTAAACGGGAGTTTGAACTGGATTAACACAAGAGGCAAGACTTCAGGCTTTGCTGACTGCACTGCAAAATACTTTTCTCTGATGTTTCCACCACTGACAGGCTGGGCCTTACCTGAGGCAGCTGCTTTGCAGAGGAGTCAAATTTTTGTTCCAGATATCTAGTCATTAACACATTGTAAGAGTGCTTGCCTGTAGTGTTGTGGCACTCATCAAATATTATCAGAGTGAAGATGGAGAGGGAGCTAAGGATCCCTTCCTCGATGCTATTCACAAGAATCTGGGGCGTCAGCACAATGATGTCGCTGTCCTGAATAACCTTTTCTACAGAGACGTTTGCAACTGTTTCACCACTAATTCCTTCAACAGAGTATCTAGGAAGAAGAGGCAAAAGATAGGGTATGAAAAAGGATGTCTTGCAGGGCAAAAAAAGCTAGAAGGATGGACTTTTCAGCAAGCCTGAAGGGTAGTGACTAAATTCAGAATGTCAAGTTGTTGGGCTGGCAGTTTGACCCACAGAAGCTGAGAAAAAAACTGCTGAGGGTAAAAAACTGGATTTTCAACTCCCATTAAGTAAAATATATTAGATTTGAGGGGTGGTGGTTTTGTACATTTCAGCTGCATCTGTCAGCTCACCTGTAAGCTGTATTTGGAGATCTTACCCTTTATCCCTTTTCTGTGTACATCTGGCAGCACAGATCTGTTTTCTGTCCAGCAACCTCATTTTCCCATAACTGTAAGGATTCATACGTGGACATTGAGTAATCAGTTCCTTCAAAATCAGAAGCTATAGGTTGTCAATATTCCCCTAAGCAATTTTCAGTCCCATCTGAGAGGTGGTCATTTATCATTTTCTGACTAGAGATTGAATAACCAAAGAAGTTTGGATCCTTCCATTTGGAAAAGAAAGAGAGACTGCCATTTGAGAATGATAAGAGGAATCCCACTGCTGCTGCCTGGAACTTCCTCGTCTTTGGAAGCAGGGCTGAAAGGAGCCTCAAGAGAGACTTCACCTTTTTCCAGAGGCAAGCATAGGTATACTTTGGCCACTTGCATAGATGCTGCACAACCAGTGCTTAAACTCTCCAAAAGTAGACTTCAGACACTCCAAACAAAGTCCACCATGGTAACTTGCCATTCTTACCACTAGGCATCATCCTTATGTTAACACCAAATGCTCTTGTCACCAGTAAACCCATTACATTTTGCCCTAGCTACAGCTGACCTAGAGGGCAGTTTATTTTCTGTGGAGGAAGCCACCAGGTATAATTACCCTTACCCACTTCTTTCAAAATGCTGCTTGAATACAGTTCTCTGTTGTTTGTACACTGGCACTTTAGTTGCAAGAAAGACAACTTTTGCCTTTCGTCCTGTGGGCATATTTTGGAAATGGTGTTCACAAACCAGGAGTGCCACAAAGGTTTTTCCACATCCTTTAAACAAAGAACATGAAAGGTAAAACACTACCATGACAGGGTGTATTTGTAAGCAGGAGCCTGTCTCATCTGGATGTCCTGTAACAACAGGGAGCTGACAAGGGGGCTGTAACACTTCCAGACTTCCTGGGGACAGATTTCAACACATGCTTGCTGCTTACTCAGGTTTGGTAATCATCCTTTTCTCTCTCGCAGTCTCAGTCTGTAAAGACCACGTGGCAGTCACTGGGAAAGAAAATCCATTTGCAATTTTGTTTGAGTTCTTTGAAATGACCGAGTCTAATTCTGCTCTTAGAGTGTGCTCCCACATCAAATCAGACTATGGTACCAGCACCAAGCACTTTCAGCTCCCATCCTTCCCCATGCAGCCTTGCTCCTCCCACATTTCTTTTCCTTCAGCACTCAGGCTCGCTGTGCAGGCCACCCGCAGCTCTTCTGTGTCCCTGCTTCTGCTACCCCACCTGCCTCTCCAGGGCCCGGGGGAGAATCAGGCCAGCAACAATAAAAACACAGGAGAGAAAGAGCTGATTGATCTCTCTTCTACTGCTGAACTTCAATCTTCTTAATTCAGTCCTGAGGTACTGCAAAAGTTCCCTATGCTGTTTTGATGTTGTAGGCATTGCAGTACAGAATACAGGGAGTCTCATCCTATTTCTCCTTCAACTTGCCAGCCAAATTTCTTAAAGATCTGCAGAGATCGGTGAGTGATTTTAACTCAAATACCCACACCAGGGAGTGAGAAAGCAAGGTCAGAACATGGAAATCTGAATACAAGCACTGAAGTGCCAAGAGACACATCTGTCTTGCTCAGTCTCTGTGCTGCCCTTGGTCATTAATTTCAGGTTGGATCTGGATCTGCTCCTGCAGGGAAGACTGCTGTTAAGTAAACAGCTGGGAAAGTTTTATTCAACCTTTACCCTTCCCTATCCTTCATAGCCCTCTCCACCAAGAGAATTTTTCTAAGAAACATGTTTTCTTACCTGTGGGTGCACATATCAATGTGTTTTTCCCACTGATAGCAGGCTGCACAAGTTCGATCTGGTAGCTCCAAGCCTTCTTTAGTTCATAAACAAGTGAAGACTGATAGATCACTTCTAGGAGAGAACCATGTTTTTGTGAAGAGTGTTGCAACAGAAATGCGTAAAATGTATTATGCCCTATACAGTTGCTATCTAAAATAACAGACGTAGAGTCCTCGCATTCTACACAGAGCATTCTCTGACAGACAAGCCTTTTAACAGAACATACACACCAGACAAGAGTTTTGTGTAGGTGTAGGTTTGATGGCATACTTTTTTTACTGCTTGACTGTGCTTCCTAAAATGAACTAATTTCGAAGTCTTAGCTGACAACTCTCACCTCAACTGGTCTTTTTCAACTCAGAAAGAACACACAAGGGCTTATTTTCCCCCTAATATATGCACAGTATTCCTTTTAGCCTTCTGCTCTACAGACTTTTGAAGTTAATACTCTTAAATTGTGGTTTTATCAGAGGGTTTGTGCTTATGGAACAGAAACAAGAAACCACTGGTGGAGCAAAATTTGCCCTATGAAACATGACAGCCACTGCACAGATCCTTTGCAGCCACATTCAGCTCTCTAAACTGGCTAATATCAGGTCACATGTGAATTAATTATGTCAAAGAAAAGATGCATCAAGAACAGTCTGGTGTTTGGAGACCTTTTTGATAATGTGCTGACAGAACAACTTTGCACTAGAAATGTGGTAAATGAGGGATAATCCCTAACATGTGCTATGCCCAACATGAGATCCTTTAAACATTAAAACAGAAGACAGCTAAATCAAGTCAGAGATTTGTACTAGTTCCTCAGTACCTTCCTTTGTGGCACACCACATCTGCATCCTTCAGGAGTCTAAGGAAATGGAGAATTCCAGCCACAAACTGTTTTAAGTTGCTAAGTCTTACCTGAAGCTGAACAGAGATTTTCACTGAGATTATTATCACATTCTGCTTCTTCAGAAAACGTCATCATGGTTTCAAAGCTGTTCTCAGAGGCATCTGTCATTTCACCTATCAACATCTCCACCATTATCTGTACGATCACAAAAAAAAGGCATGTTATTGATCCTTTTGATTTTAAAATGTTGTATTTGCTGGGATGACAAGATGAAGGAGTTGGTTGCTAGCATGGAAAGACTACATAAAATGATGCTGCATCCAGGCTCCCTTTCAAGTAAGATGGATAGCACTGAGAGCACCTTCTCTCATATCCCACAGTTCACTTGCATTGTAATATCCTGCATTATCTAGTGCCAGTTTAAGGCTTTTTGGCCAGTGTTCCTTATCCGATTGACAGAGACATTCAATGAGTTTAGTTATGCCGGCTGCTTTGCTTCTGTGTTCACTAATCTGCACACACAACTGCTGTAGCTTTTGAGTGATCAAAACCACTATTCTTTGATTGGTGTTTTGATTTCTTTTGTTTGACATCCAATTGAAAATTGCATTTCCTTCTCACAGAATAAAAGGTTTCCAATAAAATTCAAGTCATTTACCCACTACTGCTGCAATTCTGCCAGCGTAGGCATACACTAAACTTAGCTGGACTACATCAACAGGTAGGCTATTTGCTTAAATATTCACAAGGTCTGAAACATCGCAGAGCTATTCTGTGAATTTTCATCTGGCAAGGTCCTTGTAATAAGCTGTATCTGCCATAAACCTGGGGCCAAACTTGATTGAAAAACATTCCAGAATAGGAAAATGCAAAAACACAAAACTTACGGGAGGCCTGACGTTTGGTCAGATGCAATAGCTTTCCAAATGTTATGTATCTCCATACAGAAATACTGCTTTAAAAATAAAATCGCTGCAAACAATCCTTCTCAGGTGTCATAAGGAGTGAGAACACCTAACAGATTCCTTCACACAGCATCAACAACTTATTATTAACCCGACATATCATTTGTTAACAGTCATTGATAACGACACTGAGCTAGAACTGGGTAACAGTGGCTTCACATTCAAAGGCAACGAAAATGTTGTTGAGTTCCGTGACACAGCATTTAGCTAATGACTTCAAACCAGAAGTTTCATTTCACCCTGTGACCATCCCTTTGGGTGCTGACAAAACTCAAAGAGCCACACACACAGTTTCTAGGGGTTGCTACAGTTAAGGTAATAGACTACGTCAAATCTGATCTCAAGCAGGAATCAACTTAGGCAACGTCTAAATGCCACTTTGCCTACTTCCATCTGTACTTTTAGGAGCATTAACGCAGCGTGAACCCTCCAGAAAAGGGTCTATTCCAAAGGCGTAGCAAGGCACTCATTTCACTGTAATGTGGCACCTTCCAGAGCCCCTGAGGTCTCTTCATGAGAGCCTGGACTCCGCAAAGACATACAGCTGAGCACTGTCAATGCCAAAGCCACCCCATCCGAGCCGGAGGGGTGAAGAACGAGACATGCAGGTTCGCAGACAGCACCGCTGTGGGAAGCTGCAGCCACACAGCAAAGCCTCCTATAAGCAGAAGAAAGTAAAGTCCCTCCCGAGGGGACCGTGTCTGGCCATCCTCCTCACTGAGCAGCCTGATGGACGGGGACCAATCCATCCCGCAAGTGAGGCAGCCAGCACTACTCTGCAGCAAAACTAGGCAAATACCAGGATTTTACCATTAACCATACCTGCAGGATCTCATCACATTTCCTTTCCTTCAGGCATGTGTTTATGTAGGGCATGTGTGCTACCGGACCAACTTATAGCATTGTTGCTTGTATCCGCTTCAACAGGTGTCTGTGCAACTCCAGTTTTTCCAGTTTTCTGAAGTCCCAGTTTTCAATTGCTTCTGCCAGTTCAGTGTAACCTTTCAGAAAAAGAGACAAACTGTTACTATGAATTCAATCTCCATCCAGAATAGGTAGGAACAAGCTGAAAAAACACTTTCTCATCCACACTGGAGAAATTAAAATTATTTTGGCCTGTAACTGACAAAAATCTAGGTGAACCACAAACAGTTTTTATACATTAAGTGACTGTTTTCCTTTAGAGCACTTGTATATGTAACAGGTAAGACCAGTAACAATTGCAAAGAGAAAAAAGAGCTACACAATGTCACAGCTCACATCACTCAAGCAACCATAACAACCCTGTTCCTTTGATCCATACAATCCTTGGATCCCTGCAGGCCATAATACATGTTCAAAGAAGATATTTTTGCAATTCAGAAATTAGGATCTCTCACAGGCTGGTAAAATGTTGCTCTGGACCTAGTATTTGCTTTAAGGGGAGAGTGGGCTACATCCAAGTGATAAGAAACTTTGTAATAATTGCTCACTGAGATACTGTAACTATCCATAGTTAATACTGAGTAAATGAAAACAAAAGTGTCTTATGGCATGAGATTTTGGGGTTCGAGATATCTAACAAATCACTAAGAATCTCTGATAGAACCCACACGTATAGAGGAAAGCTGGCAAATCCCGGCAATTTTACATCTTCATAATCTCTCCTGCCACATTTTGGAAAGAAAATTGCATCAGGACCTCGCATATCAAGCAGTCATAGCTACTGAGGAACAATCATCTCATTTATCAGCTATTAATGGTTGGTTACTTCTTGAAACATAAGACTTTTAAGACCTCTGAATAATTTTAAAAAATCAGTTTCTAATTTAAGACTGTCCTAGAATGAAGTTATCCCACGCTACCAGCTAACCCGCACACACATCCCGAAACCCATTTAGCTTTTTCTTTCAGAGGATTTAGCTTCCTTTAATTGTATTCGGTGAGAACAATGGTTGTCTTATTTATTCTCTAAATGCGCCGCGACAGACAAGTCTCCTGTCAATGAGGCTTTATTGACCCCTTCATCTTTCACTTTCACGGTTCTCCATAATCGAAATTTTTCCAGCTGCTTCTCAGATGGGCGTTTCCCTGTGCCTTCGAAGAGTTTTATTTCCAGCCTCTGCCAAGCTACTTTTTCCTACCGCATCTCATCGGATGTGAGCAGAGCCGACAGCAGACGCCCAAGGACAAGGGAGCGACCCTTCACATCCCGGGTGCGCGGGGCTGCTCTGCCCAGCTGAACGCGGGCGGCGGCTGCGGCTCTGGCAGGGCAAGGGAGAAGCGGAGCAGACCACGCTTGCGAGCGGGAACCGACCTGCTGCAACCGGGGCGTCCAGGAAGCCCCGGAGCCAGCCTCCGCCTCCAGCTGCAGGATGACATCCAGAAACAGCGCGGCGGCCGCCGTCACCCCCTTCTCCTCCTCCTCCCGGACCCTCTCCTTCACCTCTAGCAAAAGTCCGAAGCAGGCAAAGAGCGAGGGAGGGGACCCGCAGTGGCGGCGGGGAGAGGGACGCAGCGGGGCGGGCGCGGGCGCCGGGGGCAGCACGCCGCTGCCGGCCCCTCGCCGTCGGACTGCCAGACCGTCACGTCGCCCAGGATGTAGACGGGGTTCAGGCTCTTCTCGACGTACCGCCTGCAGCACTGCAGGCTCCTCTTCTCCTCCGCGGTCATGGCAAGGCCGGCTTCGCACGGCCGGCAGCGGCGGCACCGCTCCCGCTCCGGTCCCGGCTGCGGCTGCGTGCGGCGCGGCGGGGTCGCGGGGTCCGCCCCTGTCCTGGCACCGGGAGAGTGGGCGGGAAGCGAGAGGAAGGCCCCCCGGGCAGGGAGCGGACGGGAAAAAGAAACTTCAGGCCAGCGGGAGAATGGAAAACGAAAGCGGCCCCGGAGAAGGGCGCCGGGCGGAGGCACCGCAACTGCTTTCCGCCGGCGTCTGCCGTTGGCAAAAGAAAAAGAAAAAAAAAAAAAAAAAAAATTCAAGCATGTGCGCATGCATAGGGTTGGAAAGCCTGTGACCAGCCATTTGCGTCTGTCAGGGTGAGGGAAGAACCGCAAGGTAATACGAATAAAGGCATTGCTCTACCCCCTCTTCCCTTTTGCCCCCAGAAAACCCTGAACTGGATTTACAAGCTCTATCCTGGCTTTTAAAAGACTGAAAAATAATTTTCTACAGCAAGGCAAGACCCCTACACGCTCTGAGCAAGTGCTTGCTCAGCTGCCAGCATTAGTATAGCTTGGGAACGTCAAAATGAGAAGGTCTGTCTGACTGCCCTGCGGCAGGGAAGGATGGCATCAAAGGATAAGGCTCACAAAGGAGGCCAGCAGGTTGCAGAGCTGAAAGTACTCGCAGTTCAGAAGTGTTGCTAAACGTGACTCTATATGCAAGTCTCCTTCTAACCATTAATACATAGAGTGGATGCATCCAGCCGTTTGCAGCTTCATAAATCTCATATTCAAACAGACAACTAACAGGTACTGGCCCAATACAAGATATCTGCTTTCTAAAGCCATGGCAACACAAGACCACTGAGTGATGGCCTTGCACTGGAAGGATGTGTGGGGAGAGGCAGAAGGAAGGGCTACCATTGGCATTTAATTTTCTCCTCTGTACTAGTCCATCTTTACTTTCAAGTATTTAATATTCTTTCTTTTCCTTCTCTTAAGTCTTCCCTTTTGTTTATTCCACCCTGTTCTAATGGGATTACAGGAAGTCTCATTTGAAACATCCCCTGTACCACCATGAGGTAGTATTGTTGGCCATTGTCCTAGCCAAGGGCCCTAGGGTAGGAAAGACTTGATTTGGACCTTTAGTATTAATCCTACACAATGAAATGGACCAGGGAAATGGCACACTCAGCTGAAGGTTATCCACCCCTAGCTGGGGAAATGTCAAACAACTGGGAGAGGACAGCTGCTATGGCAAGAAAGAGAGAGGTGAACAAGCCCTAACTGGCAGCATCAGTGACCTCTCCATTCTTCGTACATCCCTCCTGTGTGTCCCTCCCGTGCTGTGAACAAAGCAGGAGCTCCTGGACCCCGCTGTGCTGGCGCTCATCTTCCACAGAAAGGCACATCAGCCCTTAATTACAAAAGAACATAAATAACAACTGGTGAGTTTAATACTAAAATGAGCAAACAGGTAGCTAAATTTTTCCCCTTGATCACACCTTGTGCCTTCCCAGGGGAGCCCAGATTTCCTAGAACTGAGAACTCAAACCTCCTCCTTCAAAACCCCCAAAATTATTCTATTCTATGACTCTAGGGTAAAAGTGTCAGCCTTCATGCTAGTCACGCAGCTCACCCCGCAGAGTGCAGCTATCAGATGGGCCAGTAACAGCCATGACAGGGAACATGTCCTGCTCAGCAGCAGACTTTACAAGTGCCTATTACAGCTTTTACTCTATCAGTGACAAGTGGTTTTAGCACTCAAGCTCCATCTAGCACAGAGACACTGTGTTCAGGGACTCAAAAATCAGTGTTGTAGCTGGGTAGCAAACACCCTGCCGTACAGAAACCCAGTCCTGTGCTTTGTCTGAGAGCAAGAGGGAAAAAGGTTCCTTGCCTGTTGCTTCTCCAGCCTTGCAGATTGATGTGCTGCTCTTAAACAAAAGTGGCACAGGGAAAAAGCACCTGCGTATAGGAGGTGGGATGGCACCTTATGAGCAGGGTGGCTGCAGGCTGGGTCCTGCAGAAAGCGGGGATCAGTCCCACCAGGCTGGAGATGCAGTTGGTGAGAGCAGGCAGCTCTCTGAGGCTTGTGTCTGCCTTTATGTTTGCAGGGTGGTGGTGCAGCGAGCCAGGCTGTGGCCTGTTCAACCTCTCACACTCATGTCCATGGTGGCTGGTTTATGCTGCTCTTGCACTTGATGTCTGGGTGCTGCAGTGCAAACGGTGGGTTGTGCTGGCTGGGAGGATGCTGCATTGTGTCGTATGAGAACAAGCCGCAGCTCTGGGAATGCCTTAACCTGCTCATGCTGCTGCAAGTCATGGTGCTGAGAGTTTCTTGGAGACCTTTCTAGGCCAGGCTGTAGGAAAACTGTTAGTTTTTCCCTCTGAAACTCTTGTGTTGCTTAGAAGGGTCCCCAGGTGACCCACCAAATCCTGTTTTAGAGTGCAGTCCAGCAGCTGATGGGAGGAATGCTGCTGGTGTGGTCCATGAGTCACATTTTTCTGCCATTTTCAGAGCAGAACCTGTGGTTGTGGTCCTTAGCTTTAGATTTTGCAGGTACAACTTTTTGCAGGTTGCCAGCTGTAGATTTTCCCCAGGATCACCACCTGGAGAGTGCCAAGCAATTGTCCACATGGCAGAGAGTGAAGCACCACAGGTGGTCTTGAGGCTGATGGCCAGCCTTAGCCCAAAATTAAACTGATGGGAGCACAAGGAAAGAAACTACATGGTGTGACAAACAGGTGATGAAAAAGTGTTTGGCCAACCCTGACCTGCCCCTGGAGTAGTTAGGCAGTAATGGGAGAAAATACCAGAGAAAAGGTGTGAAAGGAGACTACACGGGAGCCTGAGGATGACAGAGGACAGAAGATGTTCAAAGGGGGAAAATGCTGATTTACTGGTGTTGCTGAGCATGGGTGTGGAGTCAGCAAATAAGACTGCTGAGTCAGCGGGATGGGGCAAATGAGGAAAACATGGAGTGGGGGATAAGGCATACCAGGCCAATGACATTTAGTGGGTAGACTGAGTGTGTAAGACCAGTTACTGTAGGGACCTGCAGAGTGTGTGTGTGTGTGTACATGATGGTCTTTAGCCCAGCCACAGGTGCCCACCGAGCACATGTTTAACTACATTTCTGAATCCTGGTGGTTCCTAAAACATCAGAAAATTAAGTAAAAACATCTACTGAGTCCTCTTAGAAAGTTTTCACCAAAAGATCACCCTCATCCCTAAAGCATACTCAAGCCTTCCACTGTAAATAAATTGCTCCATACACCAGTAAAAAGAAATAATTTTTAAAAATGCAATTTAACAAATACTGTTAAATGTAATCTTTTTCATAGCCCATTAACACTTTCCTTTTACTTGACTGAGTCCTCTGAGCACTTACAAAGTTCCTGACACTTGTTGGAGACACTAACTGGCCAATTCTTAAAAACAAACAAAATAAGCGCTGGTGTTTACAGAAGCTTTTTAAATACTCACACATATGCACCCACACTTTTTCCTCTGCTTGGAACAACAAAAGCAGCTTGAAAGCGCAGTGACTGCTGAATGCTTAACAGCCGTAGGGAGGACGTAGATTTTTGTCTCCGGTCTTGTAACAGCGTATGAGCACACGACTTAGCTCACGCAAATGCTTCCACCGAAGAGGATGACTTAACATGCCCAAAGCAAAGTATTCGTATGACACATGCTGAAGCACCCTAAGAGGCATTTTCACTGGTTACAGGGATCTTACCCAAAAGCCTCAGTTCAATGATAGATTACGGAGAAAAAGGAAAAGGCAGCAGACATAAATCATTGCGTCAATCTTGTTTGCTGATAATTACAGTCCTTGACACACATTTCCGTATGCAATACACTCAGTCGCAACTGGGAACTCTATAACTTAATCATGGAAGAAAAATTTCGAGTGCCAGTGCGGCAGAAACACCTCCAGCTCTGCAGCTAAAATAATCCTTGCAAACCAACATACCGAGTTGCGGTGAGCCGGAATGGGCAGGAGATGGCGCTCACTTTCTGTAAAAGAACTTTCCGAGGTTTGATCACGGTCTGGTGCACAACACGATAGAGAAGTGCTATAGAGAATATAAAGAGAAATACTTTAAAATATTGTACTGGCTGACGTTATTTAATAGGCAAGAAAAAAGCCTAAAGCAGACCTCAAAGTACGACTTCTAACGAAACTCAATATCATATCTGTTCTTCAGAAATTGAGATTTCTGCTGAATACCTGCTGCATATTTCCTAGGTGTCAAATACTGAATATTTTTGCTCAGAACTCCAGTCAGCCCTGCTCAGGACCCGTCTGAAGCAACCACTTTCATAGTTGACCCTTTCCTGACATCTTTTTTCCTCCAGATACCCCTGGTAAAGTTCCATTGACTTATCAGAGATGAGGGTCTGCCCCATAATATTTTAGTACGTTGCCTTTTCTCATTGGAATTAAGCTCAGAATGAGGCCTGAAATCAGAATATTTGGGGGTTTTTTCCCAATGATACCTCAGAGAGCAATGAAACCCTGATGAAACTCACTCATACATTGTGATTATGGCCAATAAAAACCTTAGTAAAGGATGGGAATAAGAATTAAATATCAAATCAGAGAGAAATATTGGTAACGTTTTCCCTTTGTAAATAAAATATGACAAGTTTGTACCTGTATACAAGGAAACTTGCAGCCCAAGACACAGTTCAGTACTAGAAAGGGGTTAAGTAAGTTCTGCAAGTCTTTCCCACACTGGCCAAAATTGAAAAAAAATCCATCTTGATTTATTAACTTCTAAATCAGGTGTTTTTGAATAATGAAGGAAATTATTCTGTTCAGAAATGGTATATGCAAAGGAATGGATGTATTCTCTGAATAAAAAGTACTTAAAGTGGCATGGAATTAATTGCTTGGAAATATGACTTAGATAATTTATACATTTGAAAAAACTAAAAATCTTAATAGAGAGGCCATACAGGGAGCCCACAGTAGAAATAAAAAATAAAATGCCATTTTCTAAATTAGAAACTTTGAAATGGCTTTATGATACTTCAAATTTGATAAGCTAAACAGAATCTGGATCCTGATGTTCAGAAAATACATCTTCACAGCTTTGTTAAATCTCTTGTGATAGACACCCAAATCATGGCAGCCAGCCTTCCTAATGCCTTCTCCAAATCTTCATTCCTGTTCCTCAGCCTTGAGGTTAGCGTGTCTCCCCTTTTCAGACCCTCAGATTATTCCTGTAGATTTTTAAAAGACAGCACACCACTGAAAAATGGAAACTCAGGTTTCCAGTGTGTTTATTTGGAGTGACAACATTTAAAGAAATAAGTGGGGTTTTTTAGCTTATCATTAAAACTGAATGAAAGTGAGGATTTGAGGAACTGGTGTGAACTAGGTTAACTTAGTTCAACTTAGTGAACAAACATGTGTGAATAAAACTGAAGAAAATGTTGACAGGAGTCTCTGAAAACTAGCCAGAAAATTAATCCTGATCTGCCTGATTCATTTGAAGAGAACTGGATTTTAATAGGTGAACTGTTCAGCTTTTTAAAATGAAACTGGCTTGAACGAGTACTTAAAATCTCTGTTGATCAGTAATGAAGATGATGACAAAAATCTTCCAACTGTGGAAAACACCAAGAGAAAAAAGGTCCAGGGAAAAAAACCAACAATACAGAAACAGGTTAGAAAAGATCTGAGACAAAATCTATTAAACATCATGCTAAAACTCGCCGATTTCTGGTGAGAAAACAGTGTTTTCTTGCTTTGTGAGGTAGGTAAACTAAGCATTTAAAATGCAACTATTCATTTGAAATGTTTGAGCTTCAGGGTGGGAGGTAGGAATTTTACACTTTCTGCAGCCCAGCCCATCTGCAGATGCTTATCCCTTGTTTAATCATCACACCACAAATGTGCCATCATCATTTGGATTCCAGCTTTTTGCATCAATGTAATACCTACTCAGGAAAGCTCTGGCTTTGCTCTGGTGAAGCCCCTTTTCACTTCAGTGTTGGTGATGACAGCAGCCCCTGCAGAGAGTGCCCAGGATCCTCGTCCATCCTCAGCTGAGAGGGGCAGTCATTCCTCAGGTTTTGTAAATCCAAGGGAAGAAAACACCTGATCAGCAATGGAAATATGCTCTTGGAAAGAAGGGACTCCTCCTCCAGCTCTGTGTCCTGCCAGCAGAAGATCATTCATGTGAACAACGCATGAGGCAGTCTGAGAAAAGCAGTTCTTTTAAAGCTTGCAGTACAAAAAAATTATTTTGTTACTGAGCAGTGAAAGTAGAAGCCACTTTTCTTTTTTTGGAATACAAATACACTTATACACAGGGAAATATGCTTTTTTAAAAGGCTCTTTATATTTTAAATCTCCATAACCAGGGAGCAGCCACTGTAGCTGTACGGCAACAGTGCCTGGAATCCTCCTGTGCATTTTCCTATAAATTGCATTTCTGTGAGCTTAGACTTTGCTGATGTATGAGAACATTAATGAATTGGTTAAGAACTAAGGATTTCCCATGTGTCTTATATTTTTGGAAGCCTCAGGAGACTCTTTTATATATTTAACACTGGAGAATCTTTGGATTGGTACTAAAACAGTCTGTAGAGCAAGGCCAGACTCCTAGAGAGCATCCTATTCCTGCTTTATCTTTTTGCGATGAGGGGGGATCAGACCTGCCTGCATTCAAGAGGCAGGCACAACATGGAGCTGTTCAAGGACATAACAAAAGGCTCTGGTTTATTTTTTACTGCTCATTTCTAAGATTCTGGGGGGGTTGTGGATTTTTTTCCTAGTGGACACTTAGCTACTGTTTTCACGTTGGTATTTATTAGGTGAGAGATCCTGACAATTCCCATTTAGAATGATCCCCTGTTCAAACAAGGGGTCTGAGCAATTCAGCTGCCTCCCTCAAGACATCGTTGCATATCTTGGCAGCATTGGCAAACTGCTGTGCAGGCTGCTGGGCTCTGCAGATACCCACCTGTGCACAGAGGCAGGGGCTGCCAAGGCTATACTTGCTGGGCAGCCCTGGAAAATTGGGCATTTTTTAGCCCCCACAGATCATGGGAGCAGGGAATGTAGAGTGCCGGGAGGTTCCCCTCGCCCCAGCACTCCCTGTGGTGTGATATTTTTCAGGTATCTCTGAGACATTTTAGGAGATTGCAAGCATGGTTATCAGCAAGGCTGCTGGTCCCTGTCCTCATAAGTGCCACCGCTGAGAGAGCGAGGCAATGGAATGAAGGCAGGTGTTTTTTGTACGAGTTAGTTACAATAATGTGACATCAGAAATTCCAACACACACATCAATCTTTGGTTTGTTTACATTTCATCCTCATGTCATGATCTAGCATTTCACTGAGACCTCAGGAGACAGGCAAGGAAAGTGCACAAAAAGGGAGATTCCACAGCAAATTATCACCTTGGTTTTGCTAAAATGCCTCACTCTTTTCCAATGAAAATTGCAAAGAAAACCTGCTGTGAAAAGTTTTATATTTGTTTTTGTTTGAAGAACCAGGCAACTATTGTTTAATTTTGTGAGGTAATTATGACTGTATGAACAGAGAGATGTTCACTGTTGATGTATTCTTAATTGGAAGGAAAGCAAAGACAGGGAAAATTAAATTTACCCCCTCCCTCAGGTTGTACAAAGCTATCACTAACAACAAAAAGGCAAGTACCGGGAGGCAATAGAAACTTCAGGCTCTAGACCCATTTAATGCACCTGACATGGTATTTCTTTTATTCATTTGTTACTGTTTTCTTGTCTCAATTTGTGTAGTAGCTATATCTTGCCATCCAAATAACACATGGACAACTGTCAGCCTGAAGAGTGATGGGAAAGTGTGTCCAAAGATAAGAATTTTAGGTAGATTTATTGAAGTATAGCAAAACACTGTTGTGAATACTCTTACTTAAAACTAAATGGCTTTGATTCAATTTAATTTAACATACTTCAGAACTAAAGAAAATTGAATTCAACAGTGAGTGCGAGTCCACACAGTGGCTTAATGTAATCTAGCCAATAGATTTGAAGAGTTCACTTAAAGTAATTGCTTCTCAGTGCTCCTAGATACTCAGGACCATGTATTTACACTTCCACTGAGTGTAAATAAAGCTGAAACTGCTTAAGTCAAATCACTTGCTGATTTTCTTTGTCTTTTAATTTTTCTTGGTTGGACTAGTGTTATTTATTTACTGTTATCTCTTGCCACTCCTCTTCTGTCTCCCTTCTCTTCTCTGTTCAAGCTATACCTACTTTTTTATTCCTTCTAATCATACTGCTTCACAAATTCCTATGCATCTAAAAACTTTCTCTAGGCTAATTGTAGGCCTCATTTTTTAAGCTTTTTTTTGTCAATAAACACAAGAAGTTGTTGAAAATAACTATGATTTCCTAATATTTTTTGAACAGTCTACAATCTATTACTGAAACGAAACTTCTAATAAGAGAGTATGCTTAGTAATTTTAAGGTTATTGCAGTTTGATGGAGTAGTTGCAGAATGACTTGCTGTTGCATAGCTCTCTGTTAAACACAGTCCCACTGTACCCACTGCTACTGCTCATGTTCTTGCAGATGCGCAGTTGTGTAAGTCTTTGTAGGAAGAGGGGATTTGGTTTAAAATTTCTTCCCCTGTTCTAACTATTACATAGTTTTGTGATTTCTATTTTAACAAAGAAGGGGTAAATGAAATAACAAAAGTATGAAGCACAACATTTATTTCATGACTTCATATGCTGTCTGAAGGCAGAGTTCTGGAGGAGGTTGCTTTCAGAAATTCAGCATTGGTGATTTTGGTTTGATTTTATAAAATGGGAACCAGCTGTTCTTATTGCTCCAAACCAGAACCTTTTGGGTAAAATTCCACCTCTTTTGAAATTAAAATTAATTACATTAGCTGTTTGAGAGTTTTCCCACTGAATGTAAGTAAGAGAGTTGATGGATAGCACATTCAGGAGCACTCTGTAGCCTCGCGGGAGCACCTTGTCTACAGAAGATGACATCACACCTGCCTAGCACCTCTTCTTCGTCAAAAAAGTCCAACAGTTTGAGCAGCTTGCTTATTGCAGGCTGGAGCAAAACGTTAGCTATTTTCTTTAGTTTTGTTAGATAAGAACATCCAGAAGATAGAGATTCATGATAACAGTGGTGTTGGTGATGTTGCTTCATGTACTGCTGGCCTTGGGGCCTTGGTGAGTAGTCACCTGAGCAGGACATTATTTCCTACATAAAAAGAGCATCCTTATTATTCTTACAGCAAAACCCAACTATGCGGCTGCAGAGAACAGATGGATGGGGAAACAGCCCAGCTCCTCTTGCCATCTCTTAAATGAGTTTCTTCATGTACTTTATTGTCTGTCAGTGCTAAAAGACATATGAAATATTCTTAATGCCAAAAGTAATGACATATTTGACCCTTTGCTATGGGCTCCTAGGACTTTATGGGTTCTTTTGCCCCCTGAATGAATGTGAGGCCTTCTAAGTGAAAGTCTTGATTTAATATGGCTCCAGTATGGTTACACTTCTACCTTAAGTTTTAATGACATATTTTTCAGAGAAAACATCAGATGATGTTTAGAAGATGATCAGGGGGCTGGAGCATCTCCCATATGAAGACAGGCTGAGAGAGTTGGGGTTGTTTAGCCTAGAGAAGAGAAGGCTCTGGGGACACCTTGTAGCAGCCTTCCGGTACTTAAAAGGGGCCTACAGGAAAGATGGGGAGGAACTCTTTATCAGGAAGTGTAGTGATAGGATGAGGGGTAATGGTTTTAAACTGAAATAGGGTAAATTTTGATTAGATATTAGGAAGAAATTC